>CP136068.1:97963424-98341558 GCA_032622095.1 Siphonodentalium dalli
CTATTTTTAGAACAGACCATTCGGGTGATACCATATAGCGATATAGAGCATTAGGCCATTCATATGGCTACGTACCGAACGCCAAATGTCCCAGATTGATTGGCTGTATTGTTTTATTCCAAAGTTATAAGCGACAATGAGTATAATTAACGTTTATTTGTGACAAAATCACACAATAACATTTCTGGTCTCTGTTAACAGTAAACACTATTGTTCGTTAGCTAAACAACCACACCTTTTTAGGCCAGAAAATATTCGAAATAAAATTAATATTAACCGATAGAAGCATTTCCGGACAGGAGTCTTCGATCCAGATCTAATATTTTATACCCTGGTAACTATATAATACATGTTTACAAAGAGATAATCCACCTTTAATGTAGTACCAATTGACCAGGTTCGGGTTACTGTATTAACCTTACACAGGTTGCACTCATTATTTGATTGAATAGTCGCTCGTTGGGGACGTTTAATAAATTAATGTTTAATAAATATCAAACACAGCATGGTATGGTATTATTAGGTTTACTTTGAAATTTGAAGAACGCTCCGGTGCAACCAGATTCACAAAATAAAAGAGGGTGTTATTTTCACTATAGGCCCCTTTCTTCTTTGCACACACAAAAAAACATAATTAATCGGACATTCAGGACCCATATCTCAAATTCGGAATGCAAATTATGCAAGAGAGACCTTACCACATAACAGCTACTATGCTAGGATATCATATTATCATTGTCTGACGCTGATAATTCCGTAATGTGTAATGACGTTACGGAACTATCCTGAATGAATTATACAGAGCATAGAGGGCCATTGGGACAATTTACGCCAAACATTCTCTCTCTGCTTTCCGTTGTTCTGACATATTCTCCCGCAAATTTGATTAATATTTCTCAGACCGTGGGACCGCGTTCCTTTGATATTGTCCCGCTATCAGAAAAAAAAAACGATTATTTTCACTCCAGTAAACCTAACGCGTCGTGATCCCATGGGACAGTTTAAGATGGTGATTGGGTTACAACAAGCCCGATAGAGCCGAATGTTTGTAAGATCACCGTCCGATATCATCTTCATATATATTGTGCAAGGGAATTATAGTAGCTACGTCCTTTGATGATATGTTAATGATTGTTTGGCAAAAACATCCATACGAGGGCATGCAGTTTGCTAATACAATGGATACAACAGTATATTTACATACTAAGTGTTGTCATCACTAAATCCAGCATTCTGATTGGTCGGCGCCCACGTGGCTATAGTTGCAGTTATTTATCGGTGAATGCGCAACGGCTCATAACACCATCGATACGTCATTGGGTTTGGAAATACGAACGCGTAATGTTTTGGGCGCATTTGGACTCGCGTAGGATTGACTTAATACATCATCGGATTTCAATATGAAGAGAAATTGTTCCTATTAACTTTTGCCAAGGGTGCTATTGGGTATTTTGGGCTGTTTTTGTCACGATACACTTTTCGATTTAAATATATTTACAAAAGTGGCTTTTTCGCTAAATGTATATAAATATAAGGATTAACTGTCATGTGGACTATTTTTATGGAGATGTAACCGTGAGGTAAGTGGTCATAACTTGTATGTAAAACCCTTCGGGTTTTACACAAGTTATGTCCACTTACCTCACGGTTACATCTCCATAAAAACAGTCCACATGACAGTTAATCCTTATATTTATATACAAAGCATGCACGTGTGATGATAGTATAAACAAAACACAAACTATTACGTAATAAGCTAAGATGCACAATGAGTGTCGGGATCATATATATTAATGGTTAATTAACTGTCGTCTGCTCGTCACGATTGCTAAAGAAATGACGGATCAGTTTGCATATTTGTTTGCCTAAATCGGGAGTCATTTGTCAATATAGTAATAAATTGGTTGTTGACGTTAATGTTTCCAAAATTCGGAATATGGTTAATGATCCATTCGAAAAGTTGGTTTTAGTTGTGTATATGCTGTACATTCCATAAGGAAATGTGTTTCATCTTCTTTGACATATTTACAGCAAAACACGCACATTCTATTTTCTAATAAATATTTGTGTTTACATACGCTTTTCCATGAAAATAATTCGTCATTGTACTAAAGTTGTACACATTTAGGAACGCATATAAATTATAGTGCTACGTATAAATGACTAATTGTTTGTCAGTGATATGTGCCTATAAATGTAAGATACACCACATGGTTGTGGGTCTCCCGACATGAGAATGTGTTTGGGCTCACTAAAGCAAGCACATTTGCTGCAATGGACACTCATACTGAGTCGGTGCCTTCATAAATATTATTCGTAGATGATGCCCGGTGGTTATGTCAGTTTTGTCGCACCCCTGGTCAAGTGGTACTGCTAATACGCTATGATGCTGGTTGTTCCTGCTGAATTGCTATGATGATGTTAGGGCAAACTGATGTTGTTAAGAAAAAGTACCGTAATTTTTTTAGGTTGTCATTTTCGCTGGGTTCAAACAAGCTGAACATATCCAGAAAAAGCCATTATGTGTATAAAACATTCAAAAATAAATATATATATACCGCGAAACAATTTAATATTAGCTATTATTCCACACCCATTGACGTGAGTCACATGTATTCAACGTAATCCCAGCCATTAAATACATATTAGTGTATACCTCTAGTGGAATATAAGCCGGAACTATACTTGTTGACGTTGTCGCCAAGAAAGATGACGTACATTACGTCGATCATCAGCTTCCGGTGATCCCCCCATCATTTCTGGCTATTTGTCAGACTTAAATCACAATAAAGGTAGCTATAGTTACAATGAAGGTGACATTCATGGATTGAACTTATCTGACTGAACGGTGTAGAATAAATACAGAACACAACTTGCATCATAATCTCGAATCTTTTATCGAACTCGTTGCTGAAGGCGCAAAGTTATATTTCGCTCTCGCTGCGCTCTCGCGAAATATATCCTTGCGCCACCTGCAACTCATTCGATAAAAGAGTCTCGATTATGATGCAAGTTGTGTTCTGTATTTATTCTACACCGTTCAGTCAGATAAGTTCAATCTATATCGACTATGATCAAGATGGCTGTTCGTGTCGTTTTACAAACACCCGCGCAGCCGTTATTATTTCTTTTCAAAAATAGTTATATTATGGGGTTTGGGATTAAACCCGGGAAGATTTGGGAGGGGCGGAACCCATTCCCTACAACCCACTTAGATATTTATTAAAAATACATGTATGAGTGAACATAAACATGAAATGATGAGTCTGGATGAAAATGATCTAACTTTTTTTATTTTACTTTAATTTCTTTTGTTTTCGTTGAGGTTCTTCTTTTGTTGTTGTTGTTGTTGTTGTTGTTGTTGGTGGTGGTGGTGGTGGAGGTGGTGATGGTGACCTCGCTCTAGCCGTTCAAAAATAGTTGGGTTATAAAATGATTTATATACACAGTGACTTTTTCTAAAAATCGCTGGGATTAGCCAAACACCGCGAAAATAACAACTAACGGTACTTTTTCGTAACTGTATCAGTTTGCCGTAACATCATCATAGCATTTCGGCAGGACCACTAGCACCATAGCACATTAGCAGGACCACTTGACGGTGAGTCAGCGAATTTGACCTTCAAAAATAAACCGTCCACATATGATGAAGATGGTTCTGTCCCCGGTAAGTGCGGATTTGGGACATACGCAGTAAATCTAACGCGCCGTGATCCCATGAGGACAACTTAAGGTGGTGATTATGTTACAGCAAGCCAGCGACAGCCGATTGTTTACGAGACCAATATGCTGTATTTTATGGGCACAGTGGTAAGCAAACTACAGTAGCCAGAGTCGTAAAATGAGCATATAGTTAATTTATGTGTGTGGGGGGGGGCGTTGGCTCAGTCAGAAATGTGCACAGCACACCATGTCGTTATTGTAGCCATCAAGTAATAGAGCGGTTTCGAAAAAACGCGGATAGTGTTAGAATTACGTCAAGGGTACAACGTCATCAAGTTATCAAGTCGTTATAAGCCAATCAGCAATCGGAGGTTTCGGGAAACGTGCTTATAGAGTTACATATGCGTTAAGGGTACGTACGTCATGAAATAGTGTGCATGATCTCATCAAAGTATACGCACCTTCTAACTGTATGTATGATGTCCCAACCGCCACAACGGATAGACTATCGATGTCATTGGGTTTGTACCAAAAACAGAGTTTAAAGATATATACACTCAGTCAATTAGTTCACGGTGGGGAATCACGTGGTTTCGAGGTTGGTGAGTACCACGCATTCAAAATGGCCGAGGCGAGTGCAAACGCACAAAAGTATAATACATGAGGAACTGACACAAAACATAGCATTTTAACTGTTAAGAGCATATGCTAGTTTATTTTTAAAACAAGTTTATATTTTATTTTTTCGGAAATACTCTGTAGTTTTCCATAACAATCTGACCATAGTGTCCCGTAGCCTAGTGGAGAAGGTAGATTGGCCGTGTTCGGAAACAAAATTAGGAGTCCAGAAGTTTTGATAACTTTTATATTTTTGTATAAGTCTTTGCCAGTAAGCACTATGTATACATGTTATATATATATGTGTTGCTGGTAGGATGGTTCCAGGAGAGGTGAAGTCCCCGCTCTCGAGAACGGGTAGTTATTTTCTAGTGTCTGTGGTATCACGTGTCCATATAAGGTCTGATGTATCATTATATCCATGTTATCTATACGTTCACTGTAGCGCATATCACACTACTGTTACCGGATTATTCTATTCTTCGACTCATACCTGTGTTGTACAATGAGTGCAACCAGTCATCAACAATTAAGGTATGATCTTGTTAATTATGTGTGTACGCTCGTATTCATCGTATTATATACCTCTCCTGTACATAGTGCTTACCACTACACAATTAACCCTATCAATACAACAATTGGGGAATGGAAGATTATCCCAGATCCTGGAACACATCAAACTCTATCCAATATACTATCTTGTGTACTATCGGACAATAGTTGCCAGTCTGAGGTTCGTGTAATGCACCAGTTCATTTACGTCTACGATAATCATTCGACTGATAAATTTGGTCAGAATATTAGAGCAAACAAATGTGAGTTTGGAAACAAATGATGTATCAGCTTGTTTTAAAAAATAGTATAGCATATGTTCGTACCTGCGAAATTACTATGTAATATATTATTATCCTAGTTTATTACCTTTTTCCTCGTTTCTGGTCGCACTTTCGATCGCCTCGGCCATTTTGAATGCGTGAAACTCATCAACTCGAAACCACGTGATTCCCCATCGTGCAGTTGTGTTGTATCAAACCGCTACCACGTATCAAGCCTCTGGCATGCAGTTATTCTCATTTGGCCTATTGAATAAAAGATTACCTGTGCGCTGTGCTGAATCTTATGGATCAAATTAAGCGAACATCTCAGTGAGAACGAGTATCCATGCAGTTTCGGATCATAATTTGCACTACAAAATTAATTTGCAAGTAAAGGTAAAAAAGTTGGTGTTCAAAGTTTAGTGTGGCACGGGTTAGCAACTTTTCTCTCTTCCTTCTTTCATGATCTCATTTATAAATTATAAATTTTTAATTTTATTAATTGAGATAGTTTGGTGCGTACGTTCAAAATTATTTTCCAAATTTAGTAAAACCGCTCCGTGCCACTGCTCTCCGTCCTAAATTTATGACAAGTGAACGAGGAACCAGGTATCTGCACAAAATTGAGTCACTGTTCCTTTATTTTTCCCCCTATTTTCATATGCTTTGCAGATTCCATCTTCTTTCTCTTGTTATCCATACATTTGGTACCAACTTCACTTTGTGATTAAATGTATATGACTAATTGGTTTCAGGCCATTGTTCTTTCAGCTTATCCTAATTTAACATATCAAAAAACCTTCGGGCCGTCAGCCAGCTTTTCATTTTTGACTTTTACTGTCATTCCGGGATGCTAGGTGTGATTTTCGTTACACTACATGATGTGTTACCTGGTCAGACACCCACTTACCACTTATTGGTTACCCGTAACAAAATATCTCAATGAGATCCATAAGTAAGTAAGTAATGCTTTATTCTCAGCCATTATAATACATGGCACATGAGAAAACATATATACACTATATACAAATTAGAACTTTCCGGGGTATACATAGACAGAATACAATGCAGATAATAATCAGTTACGTCCAATATTGCATTAACATGTCCGGAATAGAACAATACAGATCTCGATAGACTTATTTAAAGATTCTAAGCGAACCGGGAAAAAAAGAAGAAGAAATTACAAAAATATACATCATGGTTAGTATATATAGTACTGTTTTCTCATTTTCTTTTTGGAAACCAAGTTGTTGTAAATGATGATGTACCAATATTACGTACATGATTATTATCTGTAATTAAATTGACTCAATAATGTTTACACACACTTATAAATACACACATATTATATACGTATACATACTCATGCATATACCTACACACACAAACATACATACATATGTATAAATATACATGCATACAAACACATACACACACATACACACATATATATACATACATATATACATATATATACACATATACATATATATATATATATATAGCTATATATATACATATATATATATACATACACATATACATACACATACACACATACATATATACATATATATACATATATAAACACATACACATAGACATTGTATTATGGCACACTCGATATTCGTTATGGAATTTTGCATATCTAAAACACGTGGAAACCATACAAATAGTAACATAATATGCATAGTTGTACTATGAATAAGGAATCTACGACGTGATCTTCACATACATGTATGTCTGCATGTTCACACATACAGACGCACACACATATAAGCACCACGATCGCCAAATATTTGAATAGTTATTTAAATTGTTTCAATCCGATTTTTATAAAGTTTGAAAGTTTGTTTAGCTTCATTTTGTCAGAAGAATTTAATAAGCCATAAACAGACTCTCGCGATGGATTTTTCCAGATCGATTCGTCAATATATTTCATGCGGTATTCACGTAAATTTGGACAATCTATTACAAAATGATATTCATCGCACATGATGGCGCCACATAACTGACATGAGCCAATTCCAGATATCCCTTTCTTTTGGTTCTTAGATTTTTCCCACTTCATAGTCTCAACGCCTAATCTATGATTTGATGTACGAATTCTCTGTAGCGAGATAATTGAATTAAAGGGACATTCAACATAAAAACGACTAAGCAAAGGACATTTTTTCAGGTTACGATAAAATTCTCCTCGTGACGATTGAGAAACTTCATTATTCCACTGGAGAAAAAAATTGCCAAGTAGTTTTTTGTGCATATATTGAAGTTTAGAATTCTAAACGGGTAACTGTGTTTTCCAGTTGTCTTCGCAATCCGCACGCACAAAAATGTCTTCAATATGATCAAGGTATCGTATTCTTTTGCCACCGCCTTTCATAGCTAAAATTAACTTGTACAATATGAAGGGGTGATTACTTTTTTTTTTCGTCATTAGGCGCCTCCAAAATGAGGTCATTCTTTTGTCAATTTCAACACGCAATGGCCATCTTCCAAGCTCACCATAAACCATATAATTTGGAGTACTCATTTTCATGTTCGTTAGGAGCTTACATAATTTGAGATGGACAGCCTCGATATCGCGAGTATTCTCAAAGCCCCATAATTCACATCCAAATAACAGAATGGGTTGTATGAGGTAATCAAAAAGTTTTAATGCTAAGTCTGCAGATAGGTGAAGATTTCTCACCATGGACAGGAGTCCGTACATAGCTTTTGTCGATTTCATTTTTATCGACTTGATTGCCCGCCAGAATCGTCCGTTATAAAATAATTCAATGCCTAAATAAGGAAACTGTTCGACTATATCTAATTTATCACCACAAAGCATGAAATTTGGGGGAGAACTCAATTTCTTGTTGGTGAAGATCATTACCTTAGTTTTTTGAGTGTTAATTTTGAGCTCCCAAGACTCTGAATAGTCAGAAAAGGCATCTAAAATTCGTTGCATCTCATAAGGATTGTCCGCAAACAAAACAGTAT
This sequence comes from Siphonodentalium dalli, assembly GCA_032622095.1. NCBI lineage: Eukaryota > Metazoa > Mollusca > Scaphopoda > Gadilida > Siphonodentaliidae > Siphonodentalium > Siphonodentalium dalli. The sequence goes on from CP136068.1 coordinate 97,971,509, forward strand.
CATCTGCATATAAGATGCACCACAGTTTGAGATAAATCTCTAACTCATGGAAAACTCGATCGTTAAGATAGTTTAACCCCTCGGTAACGCAATTTTCTAGAAAATCTTCCAGATCATTTAAGTAAATAGAGAACAGGAGAGGGGATAGGTTCACGCCTTGTTTTACTCCTACGTTACTTACAAAATAATCTGACAACCGACCATTGCTGACTACGCAAGACTGTAGCCTGGTACATGTTCCGGATTATATTAAATATCTTGCCGTTGATTCCGGTTCTCATAAGTTTCACCCATAACCCCTCTCGCCAAATAGTATCGAAAGCCTTTTTAAAATCAACGAAAGTACAGAACAGTTTCTTCCCATCACGCAGGTAAATTTCAGTTAGGCTGTATAAAACGAAAATATTATCTAGTGTTGAGCGACCCTTTCTAAAACCCGTTTGGTTATCCTTGAGCAAATTGTTACTCTCGACATAAGTTCCAAGACGCCGATTCAGGATTCCAGTGAACATCTTACCAATACAGCTCAATAACGTGATGCCTCGGTATGAGTTAGGGTCTGCTTTACATCCTTTATTTTTATACAGTGGCATTATCATGCCGATAGCCCACCCATCTTGGAATATTCCCGTGTCTAATACCAAGTTGAATAATCTTGAGTAAAATGGTAAAAGTACATCAATTGTAGATTTAATATAACGATTACTTACCTGATCAACGCCAGCAGCTTTATTTACTTTCAAAGAATTAACCACATCCATGATTTCATGCGTTTCAATAGGTAAATTGAGCTCGCCGTCTGCGTTATTGAGGGCATACATACTATCGATGAGCGAAGTCAAGTCAGTATCATTTGTTGCCTCATTCAATGCCTTAAAATGATCGAATAAACTATCAAGGTTAATATGTTCAACTGCTACACGTGCACTATCGTTTGTAAAAAATTTCAAAGTTTTCCAAAAGCAGTCCGATGACTTTTTCGGGATTTCCCTCAGTTCCCGATTATAATTTTCAAGCATCTCTGCGTGTTTTTTATCCATCGTTCGCTTATATTGCTTGCTCGAATTCCTCAATTTAGTTCTAAAGTCCAAAGACTTGCATAAATAGTACTGCTTTCTAGCCTTATTAAAAGACTTTCTTTTGCGGCGACATTCTGAGTCAAACCACCTTTTACATTTTGTTGTGCGTCGCGATTTACATGCTCGGTTGTGAGTGCCAAATATTTGAACGGCTTGTTCTGATAGAATATTTCCTAAACAGTTCGCCGCATTGTCGGATCATAATTTGCGAGACGAATGTTTTGGCCCTACATGAATTGTTCGACTACGAGTATCAAAACGTGATTTAAACATATTTGTATTATCCTAATTCAATAAACAAAATACAAATAAAGATAGTAGAATTGATGATGCTGATGAGGGGCGATAAAGGGGTCAGAGCACAAGTTATAGAACCTATGAAAGCTCCTATCCCTTACGTGTACGGAGAATATTGATGCATTTCGTTTGGGGCTCAAGATGAGTATTGTTCAAAGATGCTGGAGAAGTTTCATTATTTTTTATTTTTACTTTTTTATATACATAGTATCAGTAAAATAATTCGGAATGTATGGGGATGTAGTCCTTAATATGTAGATCTGAGTTGGTTAAGTTAAGTGTGGTTTGCTGTCTATAGTGTTCACTCGAAATTAAAAATTGGCTTTAGTTGAGTAATTAAATGTATAATAGGAGAATTTGACTGGCTATCTAACAAAGGATAAAAATGGAAAAACAATTAATCAAACTGGGGACCTCATTTGAGTCTGATATAAATTTATACCATTATATATGCGTATTTTGTGATATTTTCGTCTATGTTCTATTGGTGGCCACCAAAGTTCAGTAAGGAGTCTTGTATCAGATACATACCTAGTTAAACCCGACACACTAGCTAAACATAGTTGTTACTCTATCAGTGAGTATCTAAACCTCTCTATTGACGAAGATTCGTGAACCTCACAGAGAGAAGGTAACCTGATTCGTGTCCCTAGCCACGATTTGTGCGCGATGTTTAAAGACATATTATGGACTTGTTCGGGTACGTTAAACTGTTAAGTTAGTATTCAGGCACCATGCCAACATGAGGAAAGAAACATTCTACTACATCGCCGAAAATCTCAAAGCAAATCGACCATATACCACTGCAAAGAAAACATCATTTGAACTACGCTCAATTGTAAATATTTACTTCTCGATTCGGGACGCAATTATCGGCGATAAAGTAACGAAAACGATTTGGCAATCGAGAGTCTCTGAATTTAATTAATATATAATAATGACGGCGTGTGATGTCAGTTTTGAGTTCTGTAAAAATAACTACTTTGAGCGATATTATCATCCATTTCTATTTTATCACCATACCGGAGTGTTTCACATCACTTTAACACTTTCTATACTAAATGAGTTCGCCCATTCATTTATATAAATCATAAATGTATACATTTACACAGTGGAGCAGTCAATTATTCATTTAGATAGATATTTAGGTGATAAAAGCAGACAACAAACATAAAAAACAGGCAATTCTTTAAGGATTGGCCATTTATAAATGGACAACCCGTACCTAACTTTTCATTAATTAATGGTCAATCCGACCACGCGTGGCACGCGTGGTCGATTGTCCATTTAGAAAGAACCATTAATGCTAAGCATTTAATTTAATTTGTATCAACTAAATAACGGAGATATTTGAAGAAGTGTTTTTGACGAAATAACGGAGATATTTGAAGTGTTTTTGACGAAATAACGGAAATATTTTAAGAAGTGTTTTTAATGAGCATATGATATGCTACCTATAATCGGAAATATTTGAAGAAGTGTTTTTAAAGAGCATATGATATGCTACTTATAATCGGAAAGAGTTGATCTATTGTGGTGTTGCAATTTCTCATACAAATCGCCGGTATTTAGTAAAGGTACATTCTTTTTAAGTTATTACCCTTCAGATTAAATATGAAGCTAACATGCAGGATTATCTATATATGTCGTGATTTAGTGGACAATCCCAATTAAGATCGCGTGCCACGCGTGGTCGGATTGACCATTAATTAATGAAAATTTAGGTACGGATTGTCCATTTATTAATAGACAATCTTATGCGCATTAGGTAAAAAAAACAGATACTGCAAGAGCTGCTGATTCATATTCATCGGTTGGAAATGTTCATATTATGGTCGTTATGAACTTATTATCTGAACATTTCCTGACGGAACTACTCGTCAATGAGTATTATCCAATGTCAATATTTGACAGTGTCTATCCCAATCACGTTCAGCTTAATTAGTGGCCATAAACGCAAGATAAGCTACATAAATAAAGATCTAAATTCAATATTTGACGTGTTTCTTAATTATGTTATGGTTTAACACTAACATTCGTGGAGTATTTACTCGTTTTTGGTCACGTTCGCAGGCTTAACGTTGTCGACGGCGGAGTATAAATGGTACATGTATTGATTTACAACATAATTCGTTCAGATGTAGCGTGGGCAGATGCTATAACTATCGTGTTTGTACTTTAACGACAAGGTGAGATGTAAATAAAGTATATTTTGTCTGTACTAAACACAAATATAATAGGTAAACATAACCGCGAGGCGATTCGCGATGAATTCACGTGTTTCTTGTCCGGTTCTAGCCTGGATAAGACGAGATCTGATCTCTAGTAATAAATAATAAATAACAGTTTTGTGTAGTGTAAAATACACCGTAGTGAAAACAAAACGCTTGACATGTTAAACATAAAATACAATTGCATACATAAGACATAATTATGGACATAAACAGAAATGTAGAACTATAAGTGAGACGTTATAAAAATATAGAAGCGCATAAAATCACATGGCGCTTGATGCATGCATATTACTATAGACGAGCATAAATTGTTATCATACAACAACCCAATTTTTGAAAACTCCCCAAGACTGTAATCAATTCACGATTCAAATATGCCCCTCCTGTCTTCTACTTGCTCACCTCTCTCTCTCCCCTCCCTCCCCTCTCTCTCTGTCTCTCTCTGTTTATCTCTCTCTGCCTCCTGCTATCCCTAGCTAACACTATCTTCTCCCTGTGTTTCCATCCCTAACTCACATTTAGCAATATATATCTCCATTTCTCCTAAAACCATTATTTCAATCTCTTCCCGTCTGATCGATACCCCTTCCTCACTTATTGTGGAAGGGGGCATGTCACCAAAGAGGAGAAGGCTTCATATAAGCCCTCGAGCTTGTTGTCTGATCCTCGTTTCCACACACTAACTCTTCTATTTTGTATATATGTGTCATCTGTATATTATGTTATTTTATGGATTTGGAAATAAAAATTTGTTTACACTATAAAATTGAAAAATTATTAAAAGTTACTGGTAAGTTGGGGGGTGAAAACAACAGTGAAAAAATGGGGCAGAATGGCGAACGGGTAACATGCTAGACTAACAGTGAAAAAATGGGGTAAAATGGCAAACGGATAGCATGCTGAACATAATAGTGAAAATGAGGGGGTAAAATGGTGAACGGGAAACGAGTTTGAATCGAAAATTGTTGAATTTCAATATATAACAAAGTCGGCCGCGCCCGAGCCCCAATCCCGTGCTCACTTCTCATACGACCACGTATAGCTTGTACGTCCAGACAGGTTTATCTTAATACGTTCGGTAAGATCAATGGCCCATGTTGAATGTATTCAAACTACATTCACCTCGGGTCGCTTTCCCATATTGCGTGATACTTTTATATATCATTATGAAGCATGGGCCGCGACCTCTATATATACCATACTTACATAATATTTCAATATAATTCAATGGGAGTATGAGAATATGTAGGCATATAATTATACAAACTCGGATGATTTCTATTAGTCACAAGCGGTGTGACTAAACACCGCCCGGACCAGCCCGGACCGCCCCTGTGGAGTATAGGGGTGATTTCAGTGGTAAATTGATAAAACTTTTTAAGGCCGATTTCCACCAAATTGATACACATTCTTCTCCATGATTCGAGAAATCTAATCGTGTGATGTAAAGATGGAAAAGTGGCTGCTTTGAGTCAGGGGTGCACGGAAGGGGAGAGGGGCACCAAAATTTATCAAACTTTTTAGCGCCGAATTCCACTAAATTGATACACATTCTTCTCTGTGATACGAGAAATATAATCGTGTGATGCGAAGAGGCCAAGTTGGTGTCTTGTGGATGAAAGATGGAGGGGGCACTTAATTTGATAAGAATGTATATGGTCGCCGATTATCACCAAACTTATACATTATCATCTTCATAACATCAGAAGCGTAACGCTGTGTCTTAAAACAGTCATAAGTGACATTTAAAAGTGTGCTTTAAAGTTGGCAAAATTGTCACATTTGAGTCAGGGGTGCCATGAAGGGGAGAGGGACGCCAAAATTGATAATACTGTTTTCAGCGCCGATTTCCACCAGATGGATACAAATTCTTCTCCACCAAACTGATACATAATCATCTCCATTTAATCGCGGGGTTAAAACACGCCAAACTGGCGACGTTTGTTAAAGAGATAGGGCACTATATTTGATACGAATTTGTTTACCTATAGAAATATGTTTAGCGCAAATTTCCACCAAATTCATACACATTATTCTCCAATGATACGAGGAATCAAATTGTGTGGACCCGTTGAAGACGCCAATGTTGTTGCCTACATTTGCGAATGTCGGGTCTGTCTGTGTCACATATACCTTCATGTCGACCATCTATATGGTACTAAAGGGACTAACACGTGTAACTTATTACGGGCGAGATAATGGTGTGGGTTAAATGTTGTTAACAAGACGCTGTTGTGTCAGGTGCAAAAAATGGGGATTTCCCCAAACTGATACGATATAATCTCCATGATACGATAAATTTGATAATAATTTGTTTAGTTGCCGATTACCACCACACATATACGTAATCATCTCGTGATATCAGGAATATAATGGATGTGGTTTAGATATGGGAAAAGGGGCACCGTTCGAGTCATTAATGTGCAAGGGATGAGCACCAAAGCTGATACAAATATTATTGGCACTAATTTCCACCAAGAAGGGACGCTATACGTGTAACATTGATGAGAATGTTTTAGTCGCCAATATCAACAAAAGTTGTATAAAGTTATCTCCATATAATTCGTTCTATAATGGGGTTTTGGCGTTCACATTTCACAGCATCGACATGGCTGTGATGACCTAATTAAGTCACTTGAACAATTACATCTTCTCAACAATCAGGACATTCATACAGTGAGTTCGCAAAACAAATACATAGAAGAAAACATTATAAGTATACTTATCATTATATTTAAGAGATGCATATATTCTTGCAAAAGGAGGAACCTTGAATCGTTAGAGGATGGCATAGTAGACTGGGTAATGTATTATAACACAATTGAGTCTGTCCCATTGAAGATATTTTCCGCAAAATAGATACAATTTGTCAAGAGAGATCAGATGCGTTGAAGACCCATTCGCAATAGTGGTGACAGTGTGTAGTCAAATAAAGTTTCTTCTGAGATAAAAGAAAACAGTCAGTACAACATGACTTTTCAGGATCCTCCAATACTGGAAGGTGACAAGGGTATATCACCCGATGCAGATAATTTCTTTCAGTTTTAGAACAGGCTCATAGCCTAACATAAACAATTTAAAACCTCGCTCTGTGTCGGTTACATGTAGCAGATATATTTAGCAACTTTTATTTTAAACTGAGAATAATTGGCCACTAGAACACCATGGACAGATGAGCAACAAGGCATTACTTCAAATCATTGATCAAGACTATTCTCTATTCCCACCCCATGCGTGTCCACACTACATAGCAGAGGGTATCATCTCAATTTAACCTGAGCAACGCCGGGTAACCCTGCTAGTTGTATTATAAAGATGTATTGCGCAGATTAGCCATATATATTTTCTATTGCACATATAGTTTTAACATCATTGGAAAGTCTTCCAATAGATGATTTTACTTGAATCAGCGCTCTACTCTTGAAAGAATAAAATCAAAGGCTTACTAAAACTGCCAAAACTTTTAAATCTCCGAATTCTGTTTCGGATGAAAGATCAACTTTCTTAAATCTGAAAGGTCATCGGTATTCATGATATCGTTGCGAGTGTACTGATCATTTAAATGCATCGATCATCAGCGGTATACGTGGAATTCGCACGCAAATCTCGTGTGATATCGAGAGATACGTCGGCATGTGGTGGCTACTCCCTCGCGTTTCCAACTCAAACATTCTATCAATCGTTCTATATTGGAAGTGATAAATATTTGAACAGCAATCAGTTTTGCAGCACGTGATTTATCGTTTGATAACCGTTTCTTCATCACACCACTCCGCTCTCTACATTATTCAAGCACTCATTACACAATTGATGAATTGTTGTGCAACGCAACTGAGCATATATCATGATAGTCTTTCCCGAGCGAGTTCGAATGTCTCAGTCACTATATATCACTCATTTGACGGTACTAGCCAGGTTCAGTATGTAACTTGTAACGTGTGTTACTATGGTATTGCTATGGTTATACACTTGGCAGTAAAAGTCATGTGATTTCAATGCATTAAAGCTACACGTTTTGAGATATGGGCCTAAATCGTAGCAAAACGTGTAAACAATAATCCGGTCGTATAGAGGCATATTGTCCGCAGCGCGCCCGGCACCGATATGCGTACTCGGCTTTGTCGAACACAGAATATTTCCGCGCATATACATTGCATGCGTGGCGTTGATCGCTCATTCCGTAATTATACTATTGAATTATTACTCTGTACGTATTACACTCCTATGCGCGATTTACATTGAATTTACAATTTACAAGTGAATTATGTCATTTCTCGTTACGTCATTAACTTTACGTCGCTTACTGATCTTGACTGATATTTCGGTAGTTAATCTTTATCAATGTACATTAATTTTGGGTGTTTTAATCATATTTGGCGAACCAAATTGATGCAGAAGTGTAATAAATAAAGTAATCAATTAGTTCCGAGAATTACGTTAAATAATTCACTCGATGTGATAGACGTTACAAGTTACACGCACGTGTGGTTGATTCATGGCTACTACTATGTTCCCCATGATATATGATCGGGTGCGTGCATAACATTCCAACTTACACATACCTTGTTTGCATGACTTTAATACATGTATATGTTGGTTAAATGAAATGACTATCAGTTGGCAATTTCCAACTTCCAAGATAGACACCCAAACGGAGATCATCTGGACACGTCCCTGTGGCGTCACGGGGCTTTGGACGTGAGAAGTACATCACGCCCCTGTGACGCAACGGGGCTTTGGTCATGAGAGTGCAATCACGCCCCTGTGACGCAACGGGGCTTTGGACATGAGAAGTGCATCACGTCCCTGTGGCGCCACGGGACTTTGGACATGAGAAGTGCATCACGTCCCTGTGGCGCCACGGGACTTTGGACATGAGAAGTACATCACGTCCCTGTGACGCAACGGGACTTTGGACATGAGAAGTGCATCACGTCCCTGTGGCGCCACGGGACTTTGGACAGGAGAAGTGCATCACGTCCCTGTGGCGCCACGGGACTTTGGACATGGGAAGTGCATCACGTCCCTGTGGCGCCACGGGACTTTGGACAGGAGAAGTGCATCACGTCCCTGTGGCGCCACGGGACTTTGGACACGAGAAGTGTATCACGTCCCTGTGGCGCCACGGGACTATGGACATGAGAAGTGCATCACGTCCCTGTGGCGCCACGGGACTATGGACACGAGAAGTGCACCACGTCCCTGTGGCGCCACGGGACTATGGACATGAGAAGTGCATCACGTCCCTGTGGCGCCACGGGACTTTGAACTTGAGTAGTGCATCACGTCCCTGTGGCGAAAAACGGGGCTTTGGACATGATAAGTGCATCACGTCCCTGTGGCGCCACGGGACTTTGGACATGATAAGTGCATCACGTCCCTGTGGCGCCACGGGACTTTGAACTTGAGAAGTGCATCACGTCCCTGTGGCGAAAAACGGGGCTTTGGACATGAGAAGTGCATCACGTCCCTGTGGCGCCACGGGACTTTGAACTTGAGAAGTGCATCACGTCCCTGTGGCGAAAAACGGGGCTTTGGACATGATAAGTGCATCACGTCCCTGTGGCGCCACGGGACTTTGGACAGGAGAAGTGCATCACGTCCCTGTGGCGCCACGGGACTTTGGACATGGGAAGTGCATCACGTCCCTGTGGCGCCACGGGACTTTGGACACGAGAAGTGCATCACGTCCCTGTGGCGCCACGGGACTATGGACATGAGAAGTGCATCACGTCCCTGTGGCGCCACGGGACTATGGACACGAGAAGTGCACCACGTCCCTGTGGCGCCACGGGACTATGGACATGAGAAGTGCATCACGTCCCTGTGGCGCCACGGGACTTTGAACTTGAGTAGTGCATCACGTCCCTGTGGCGAAAAACGGGGCTTTGGACATGAGAAGTGCATCACGTCCCTGTGGCGCCACGGGACTTTGGACAGGAGAAGTGCATCACGTCCCTGTGGCGCCACGGGACTTTGGACACGAGAAGTGCATCACGTCCCTGTGGCGCCACGGGACTATGGACATGAGAAGTGCATCACGTCCCTGTGGCGCCACGGGACTATGGACACGAGAAGTGCACCACGTCCCTGTGGCGCCACGGGACTATGGACATGAGAAGTGCATCACGTCCCTGTGGCGCCACGGGACTTTGAACTTGAGTAGTGCATCACGTCCCTGTGGCGAAAAACGGGGCTTTGGACATGATAAGTGCATCACGTCCCTGTGGCGCCACGGGACTTTGGACATGATAAGTGCATCACGTCCCTGTGGCGCCACGGGACTTTGAACTTGAGAAGTGCATCACGTCCCTGTGGCGAAAAACGGGGCTTTGGACATGAGAAGTGCATCACGTCCCTGTGGCGCCACGGGACTTTGAACTTGAGAAGTGCATCACGTCCCTGTGGCGAAAAACGGGGCTTTGGACATGATAAGTGCATCACGTCCCTGTGGCGCCACGGGACTTTGAACTTGAGAAGTGCATCACGTCCCTGTGGCGAAAAACGGGGCTTTGGACATGATAAGTGCATCACGTCCCTGTGGCGCCACGGGACTTTGAACTTGAGAAGTGCATCACGTCCCTGTGGCGCCACGGGACTTTGAACTTGAGAAGTGCATCACGTCCCTGTGGCGAAAAACGGGGCTTTGGACATGATAAGTGCATCACGTCCCTGTGGCGCCACGGGACTTTGAACTTGAGAAGTGCATCACGTCCCTGTGGCGAAAAACGGGGCTTTGGACATGATAAGTGCATCACGTCCCTGTGGCGCCACGGGACTTTGAACTTGAGAAGTGCATCACGTCCCTGTGGCGAAAAACGGGGCTTTGGACATGAGAAGTGCATCACGTCCCTGTGGCGAAAAACGGGGCTTTGGACATGAGAAGTGCATCACGTCCCTGTGGCGCAAAACGGGGCTTTGGACATGAGAAGTGCATCCTGAACTTATTTCGAGACAAAGTATGAGTTTAGTGTGCCTGTCATTTGCAGAATTTAGTGACGCTAAACTTCGAGACCACACCACGCTTTGGCGGAAAGAAGTACGTATCGACTGGTTTGGATATAGTTTGTAAGGGATGGTTTTTGCATACGTCATACATTATTAACTACTAAACGCACTGTCGCGTCTGTGTTGTCACGGCACAGATAACGTATCATTTCAATCAAGATCCACTCGCTCACTCCAGCGCATGGCACTACATGCACATTGACCATTTACCTCAAAGTGCGCCCATGCAGTGTCATCTATGCAATGATGCCTAAATGAACACAGCGGGCACAGCCGTTCCATCTGTACTACATGTATTTAATTAAGGCGGTTTGGAATCGGTGTACACCCCAAAATGTCCGTTTATGTTGAAAATGTTTCCAATGAGATTCCAACAAAATCGTAGATTTCTGTTTGTTTTTCATCCACCGAAAACGAAATTTCGCGGAGAATATAGAAATGGGCGCCGTGTGTCCGTCCGCCCGTCTGTCACAGCTAAGGCACTATATATCTCAGTCATTGTGTGCCGGATTTGAATGATCTTTGGTATGCTCACGAAACCGATTGTGAAAAGGCTATTCAAATGGAAGAGGTTTCGTCCATTCATATCTTGCAGAATTATTAGTAATATATTATCTTAGTCTCTTGGGTATCAAAGGAGATGGTACCGTAAATGACTGGATTTAGTGTACAGTACCCCTTTAACCCTTTACCAAACAAACCGGCCAAAGCCAAAAACGGCCAAATAAAGCTGCAACAGCCTAAATTATCTTGGGTCTGTCTCAATAAAACCATACAAATATGGATATCATTGGAACCGGCTCATTGACCACATTGTGGTGGTTACAGTTATGCCCTGTGCCAATGCATTCTCTTATATATGCGAGTCGACCATAGGTCGACTCGCATATATAAGAGAATGCATTGGCCGTTCTGTTGGGTAAAGGGTTAACGCTATGATTAGCAACGTATATGATTATTATCCATAATCCCATCACCACCCGCCCCATCTGATAACATAAAAGAACCCCTAAGACCATATTCGGAACATGTCACATTGTTTATTCTGTTATCTTAGCGTACAAATTATGTGTATATTTTGTATGTTTAATCCCATTTTGTTCATGCTTATATATATTATGTCGATGCAAAGAGTAATACGTAGCGAATGCCTACAGTTTTTGTTTAGAGACCCGAATGAGATGTTTCAGATATTCAAACAAAAATTTATGTATGTGTTCTTGTTGTTATATTGGTATTATTAATTCCCAAAGTTGTTAAATTAACTCTTAATTAAATGATTAACTCTATATCTACTTAATTAAAGAGCGCGAGTCAGTGTTTGCAAATAGGCGAGAGTCTGGCGCAATAATTGGCGTATTGATTCGAGCTCGCGTAAACCACCGGCAAGCTACATGTACAGTGAAATAACTAAATCTACATTGAAATAACGAAATCGTATTTCACTGTGGCTTCTGAGATATACAGACGATGATCTCTCTACGTTTCCGTACGTTAACGCTATTTTATTGGCAAGCACATAATACATTTATCTATCTATCCATCCATGGCGCGAATAGGAATGTACAATGTCGATTGGATTGGGATATTTTAGAAAGAATTATATATCCGTCATAAAATATTAACATGAAAATAACTGAACGCACTGTCGCTGCTGTGAGTTTCAAAGAACAGATCACTAACCATAGCGACCTAAATATGTTCGCTCAAGCATGGCGTGACCAGACACCATCATCCATTGTCGGCATTATATGGACCATTTACCTCGGACTTCTCGCAGCGCCAGATGGTTTTCCTGGATGGGATATCCAACTGCACCATACTTCTCGCAGCGCCATCTACGACCAGGGACGTGGTTAATGGGTCTTTGTTGAGGGTATGTCCGAATGTGCCCTCGTACTCGCAACCCCATCTACGACCAGGAACGTGGCCAGGGCGTTTTCGTTGAAGGGATGTCAAATTGCATCCTCCTCATCAAACCAGACCCACAGTTTCTAGTTCGGGGGATTCAATTTGTAACCTGTCTTGAGTTGGAAACCTCCAAATGTTCGTCGATATTTTCAGATTATTACGAATAGGGTACTCCATCACTCAAATTTGTTTTCTTTTCTATTCGTTGTGGTTTTTCCATATTCGTTGTTTCGATTACGGTTTCGGATTTTCAACAAAATTTACAAATACATCCTGTAGTAACAAGTTCGGCGATTGTTTCTCACCTCCTTAATGTTGAAGATGATTGTGAGATTATGTCCTTATGTTGTGATCGTCATGCGTTCTTAAATTTTACCCATTAGTGGTAATCATATCATTCGTCGTCGTGAAACGCGAGAATCTTGCTAAACACAGAGCGCTAAGATATGACCTGATAACTACATACATGTAAGCACTGTGAGAGGCAAGCACGATGGATTGTCTCACAAACGGACTCGAAGTCGTCAATTCTGCGAAAAGGTTTTTGGACGGACCGAAAAAGTTACGACTACAAATAGCTATTCGTAATTGGTATCTGTCGTAGGTCATTTTGCGAAAGGCGTCTATTGTTCGACATTTCAAACTGACCCCTTCAGTCAAGAAACAAATTGACCCAACGTAGGAACATATTCGACTTGTGGTGGACTATCAACATGTACCATAAGAACTTAAACTTATTTTGGTCTGAAATTTCCAACTGATGTTTTTGTCAAGCATGCACGCTATTTGCAACTTTTGAAAATTGTCATCAAAGTTTTGGGGATATGACACCCCAACTCCTGTCGCTACATCCCTGACGCCAATAATACCTCAAATAACATTGTCATCCCGCTAGACACAGAATAGCACTGTATGAAACACTTTCAGAAGACAAAACAATGTTATAAATGATAGATTGTCAATACAAAAATGTTGTAATATTCTAAGCTATTAATCTTGGAAAAACAAAATAGACAAAAATATTATAAGTTATTCCGGTGGATTGACGGTAACATGGTATGACATGGACGCCTTGGAGTTTATATTCAACCGAGTCGCGAAGCTTTCCGTCAGTCCACCACAATTAAATTAAATTAAATAACGTATATGTTCTACCGACAGTATGTTATGGTTATTGTTAGCAATTTGACATTTATTCCGAAGAAAGATCGCATAAAATGTCAAAATCTCCTGTCGCTCGCACCATTACGTTGTTCAACGTCATGAAAAGTAAGATCACTGAGAGGCGATGAAACCGTTGTCTTGATTTCCCTTATGTTTATCGGCTCAAGACATAAACATGGGATATGTTGCGCGGCTCTCTGACCAATCAACGACGCTGTTTCTAACTGGAGGCGGAACACAATTTCCTAGTGACTGATGCTCATGTTGACTAATCGCTGGGACTCGAAATAATGATTTGTTCAATATTATATCGAAATTGTATCAAAACACACATTTCAGGAAAACGATACACTATCTGTAATCGCTTCATATTATGGGAATTGGAAATTTGTTGAAATCCAAAAATTATTGCCGTCTTTATTGCCATTTTGTCTGTTGGGACTCCAGCTAAATCATAGATAACGTCGGGTTGTTCATGAGTTATGGCACATCAATCTAATAAATCAAGATGATTCGAGAACAGTCTGCACAAGTGTACTGCAGGGGATATCCCCACACACACGGGACACAGCACAGGTGTAATACAGAAGATATCCCTTCACACACAGGACACAGCACAGGTGTACTGCAGAGTATAGCCCTTCACTCACAGGGCACAGCAGATGTGTACTGCAGAGAATATATCTTAACATTTCACACGCACAGTTTTAAAGTTACGGATGGCCCTCGTAGTTGGTGGCACTGTTAATACGGTCACATCCGGTAAAACCGCCATAAACAGAAAGAGTATTAAACATAGACATACCTTGATCTTATATCGGTCATAAAGCTCGTGTAAATAGTATGCTATTGTCACGTTCGTACGATGTGTTAGTACACAAAAACCATGTAACGTTACAGTACAGTACGTAATGACTGAGCGATAAACAAAACATTCAACGCCTGGAGACCCCACTACTGGAACTTCGGTTAAAATTGCCACCAAGTTGTTTACAATATACTGGCATAGCATTCGTTCACACTCAAGAGTTCAGTGTTGAATGGATCACATTTAATCACTTTCCTAAAACAATTCGTCACGGTGTTGGGTGTTTTGCTTATCGCTCACTATTTGCGTGCTAATATAAACAAACGCTCGGATCAGACAAGTGTGTTTTGTGTAAATAGCGCATTCATACTATCATTATACTATAATATCACATTCTTGAGGAAATTTGCATAACTTGGAAACAGTTATTTAAATTTGTAACCTATAACGAAGGCCATTTGTGCCTTTAAAGCCAATCCTATATTTCGTTGTCGTGCACAACGTAGAGAGCTTTATGTTACAGTGAAGTAATTATTTCCCATAGGCCTCAGTGCTAACATATAATGGCCTGCAGTCCTGACTATCCACGAATTGTGATAAATGAGTACATGGTCACCAGGATCGGCATCTGCGCAAAGTTTCTGCATGAAAAAAATCATATGGTCGAGCATGGAATCTACCTTTTAATTTGGGATTTATAATCGAGAGTCAGAATTGCATGAAAAAAATATTGACATTGTTTTACCTCACACCAAAAAAAATAAATCTAGGAACCACGTGCTTTACAATGTGCCAATGTTTTGTTTGGAGTCTGAAATTTCAAGAGGAGTGATTGCATGTATTTTATATGTTTAAATATCAAAACTACTATTAACCAACCAGAGCCCAGATTTGTTTTAATTCTCTACTGCATCTTGGTCCAAAATCCGTTTTAGGGCGCTACCAATCGAATTACTTCACTGTAACCTAAAGTGACAACAGCGTCAATGACATGCCATCTGAAAATGACACAAATCGGTCCCTGGACTCTTCACATTTGAAAATAAAATACAAAACTCTATCCATGACTTTGTTTTCGTCTTATTAACCCTTTCCTGACCCCACCCCTGTTTACAATTGCAACACAAAATATCTTAAAATGAACACGAAAAGTCACCATGTGAGGTCCATGTCGATAAAGTAAATGATGGTAGCATATATACACATCATTGGTGTTATAGCTGACCGATTTCTCTCTGAGAAAATATGGACGATGGTTCGCCTGATAAACATGGACACGCTGGAGCTTGAATTGGGCGCACTTGACAAATTTTGGGTCCTTGTAAACGAAATTTTGGCATAAAACTGAAGTTTTGAGTGAAGCAGAATTATTCTGTGCATACATGTATGTGCATGGAAACAGCCACATCACTCAAGCACACCACCGTGTTACACTTTTTATCGACAAGCCACCTCAAGCAGACTAATTGGCTGCCATTTAACCCTGCACTGGTCATGTTTTGCATCAAATTTTAGTGACCTGCCACATATAGGTATGTAGTTTGCTCTCATGGCTAGTCGAAAAGCCTTTATTTCAGTTGTGTACTGACCCTCGATGTTCAGTGTGTGATTTGTTACCATGACATTCATTAAAGGTACACATATGGGCTCATAACGGACAAAAAAAGGAGATTTTCGAGGTGAAAATTTGAGGCAAAAATTGTCCCAGATGGGTTAATATTGGCTTCTCGTTGATTACCACCAACTCAAATAATATAATATGCCACGTGCTACAAGTTCCCTAAATGTTTGTTGGTCAATATTGATAGGAAACCCACCACTGGGCCCAAATGAGAAAAATTATCATTTTTGTGCTTTAGGTTACAGTGAAGTAATTATTTCCCATACCTATAAATTTGGGATTTATAATCGAGAGTCAGAATTGCATGAAAAAAATATTGACATTTTTTACCTCACACCAAACAAATTAAATCTAGGAACCACGTGTTTTACAATGTGCCAATGTTTTGTTTGGAGTCTGAAATTTCAAGAGGAGTGGTTGCATGTATTTTATATGTTTAAATATCAAAACTACTATTAACCAACCAGAGCCCAGAATATTTTTAATTCTCTACTGCATCTTGGTCCAAAATCCGTTGGAGGGCGCTACCAATCGAATTATTTCACAGTAACCTAACGTGACAACAGCGTCAATGGCATGCCATCTGAAAATGACACAAATCGGTCCCTGGACTCTTCACATTTGAAAATAAAATACAAAACTCTATCCATGACTTTGTTTTCGTCTTATTAACCCTTTCCTGACCCCACCCCTGTTTACAATTGCAACACAAAATATCTTAAAATGAACACGAAAAGTCACCATGTGAGGTCCATGTCGATAAAGTAAATGATGGTAGCATATATACCTATCGTTTTCTGGTATGTTTAACAGCCGCATTCCAGTGACGAAACAAATACCTTCCCGAGTTGGAACTCTGGGGCATTCCTGAGATGAGATTGGAGTATCGCTCCTTATGACGTATGAGATTGGAGTATGGCTCCTTATGACGTATGAGATTGGAGTATCGCTCCTTGTGACGTACGGGATTGCAGTATCGCTCCTTATGACGTATGATATTGGAGTATCGCTCCTTATGACGTATGAGATTGGAGTATCGCTCCTTATCATAGTGACGTATGAATGTTCGCCACACGGTCGCTATTCAGCACAAACTAAGATTGGAGTATCGCTCCTTATGACGTATGGATGTTCGCCACACGGTCGCTATTCAGCACAAACTAAGCATTTCTGGTCCCCATATATGTTGCTGTATATTGTATGTGAATAGGGCTGTAAGATGGATCAAAAATGAATATTCAAGATATGAAAGTGTTTCAGCCTTGACAACAGACCTAAATTTAAAATCATTAGCATCTAGAAGGACCATCTCACAAATGTGTCTCTTTCAAAACAACATTCACAACCATGTAGCAATGCAAATTCCATCTTATCTTGAGAAACCGACTAGAAAAATGCGATACCACTATGAGGGAAAATTCCGCTAGTTCACACAGGCTCAAATTATTTCAGATTCTCATTCTTTCTGGACACTGCAATTCTTTTGAACAGTCTAAACCTCGACCTGGTCACAATCTCCGATCAGGAATAGTGTGTGTCAGCAAATCACATAACTGGCTCATATCTGATCATTCTTTTAACCTGATGTTTTTCAACTATCTTAAATTCTCCTCTGTAACATAAATCTGAAGCTCAACTATTCTATCTCTCAATTCTCTCCTTTCTGTTTCTCATGCTAACCTACTTGCACTGCCGCGCACTGGACATAATCTCCGATAGGAGGTCCCCAGAACCAGCAAATAGATAGAATGTACAGAATGCTTGTCACATGTCAATAGATGAATGTTATATCAACTAAAGGCATCATCATCTGTTTGATCAATTCTTCATTCGTAAATCACCACCAGACATCGGCACATGTTGGTACATACACCGATTATGTAACATTACGATCGGAATGGTACATGATGATGTCACCCAAACCGGAGAGATCTATATCTTGGCCCTGCGTTCTCGACACAAAAGTTTCATTTTGAATTCAGAGATGATCTCGAACGAGTAGGTCGATCCCTAAATACGTTTGTCACGTTATTTAATAACAGTGATTAAGAAACAAGTCGTGCTGATTGATGCGGTGAATATGATAGTGCCTTCATTAAAATCTCTTTTCTGTGTATATGTAATCAGAAGGATGTGTTTTACTACTGGATATACAATGCAGATACTCCGCGTCATTTATTATTAGATATTTGGTCAGTTGGAATGTCTAATTATATAATATGAATTAGACTTCCCCTGCCAAGTCCAGCAGCAACATTTCAGTGATTTCATTTCAGTAATTAGTGAGAATACCTAACGCAGTCTGGTATGTTCAACAGACGCATTCCAGTGACGAAACAAATACCCTCCTGACTGTGAACTCTGGGCCATTCCTGATATTGGAGTATCGCTCCTTATGGCGTATGGATGTTCACCATACGGTTGTTATTCATCACACACTAAGTATTTCTGGTGTATGTATATTAAATCCTTTTCTACCTAAACGTCTGACACAGCAGGTTACTTCACCTCTGGTCGGCGCCCGACACTGAATGGCTAACTTGATTATAGATGTCCATCATTTAACCGCAAATGTGGTATATCACACACCATAATCGGCGGCTCCATTCATTGTTTCGACCTATTATTTATTGACCGGGTCATCATCGGGGGCGCTGGTCATTTTGTGAGTACCATAAGTACTAGCAAAAACTAGACAAACTAAACTAGTAATATCAGCCGATCCCAGAACCAATCACTTTGGCGATAGTCGCAAGTGGATTATTCACAAGTGATAACAGCTGAGCCAAAATTTCAATCTCTGTTGTGAGACATAGGTGGATTAACCACTGTTAGGCTGTATCAGCTGAGACAGGAATATACATCGCTCTATGGTGGGAATCTCAGGTGGATTAACCACAAAATTGAGTCACTGGCATATTCAATCCACCGAGTCTATCGCTAGACTGACCATTCGCGCCAAAAATATATGTATATGTTGCTGTATATTGCATGTTTACTGGTTGCCGTGTGTCAATAGATGAATGTTATATCAACTAAAGGAATCATCATCTGTTTGATCAATTCTTCATTCGCAAATCACCACCAAACATCGGCACATGTTGTTACATACTGTCACATACACCCATTATGTAACATTACGATCGGAATGGTACATGATGATGTCACTCAAACCGGAGAGATATATATCTTGGCCCTATGTTCTCGACACAAAAGTTTCATTTTGAATTCAGAGATGATCTTGAAAGAGTCGGCCGATCCCTAAGTACGTTTGTCAACTTATATAATAACAGTGGTTAAGAAACAAAGTCGTGCTGATTAATGTGGTGAATATGATAGTGCGTTCATTAAAATCTCTTGTCTGTGTATATGTAATCAGAAGGATATGTTATACTACTGGATATATAACGGGATCGTTCAAACCTGAACGTTGTAGTCTAGACATAACTCCGAAGTCACCACTGACGGATTTGCGTTGGTGGGTGATGAAAGTGTTTTTTTGTGTGTATGACGATGTAGATCAATGCGCATGTACTACTCACTATTAGTAATTCGGCTGTTCCGAGCAAGAATATCTCGATTAGATTATATTGATAAGCTATATTATTATATTAATTAATCGAACACCGCTTGGCACGTGTTATTCAGAATAACAAATATCACGATTGTGGTATCATTGATAAGAACAACGAAATAACACACGTGACTGCATGTATGTGAAATCTAACTTCAGGCAAACCTACTATAACTACTCTATTTTCTAGAATTTCATGCCTATACGTCGTTTTATTTAGAATGCGATTGGTGAATATTCATTTTATAAACCCCATATTGTTCCTTCGTTTTACAACACAACTTAGTTCACTGCATGGGTTTGATTGCCTGCAAATTTAACGTAGCCTAACCCAGGTACAATGTAGTTATTTCCTAATTGGATGGAGACTGTTTACCAAGCTGAGGAGTTCGTCTTGTAACCCGCGGCAGGTCGACGAACTCGCTCATCATTTATTCAAACATAAATAGCCTGTTAACCGCCTATTTTCAGTAACCAATCGGCATTTTGATTCCATTTCTGGCGGCAATTTTATGAATATTTTACCACAGTAGTATTGATAGCGATAGTGATAGAGGGCACTATTTTCTGATGACGTCTACATGGGTATGTTAACTGCGACCATATAGGATCTTCAAGGTTAAGCCGCTTCCGTCAGCGGGTTGTTTTATGTGGGCTGTGCTCTGACTAATCAGTGTTCATTGCCATGGTATAAAATTGCATACTGAATGCATTTACGTGCAGTGTGCACGCATGCCCACATATAAAACAAGTATATAAAACCAGTCACGGACATCCAAACACGAAACCATTTGCAACACTTCTAATTCCACATCATGGTTCAAATAGCATATCATTTCATAACGGTTAGGGCATATTTTCCTGTAATTGGCTGACCGACAACCTGGAAATAATTCCGAACCGTGCTAGACACCCCTACCTCATTCGGATCGCCACAGCCACAATTTGTATACACATCGATAATTTCTTACAGCGTAACTGCCAAGTACGTCATCGGGCGAATCGCCAAATTCACTACTATACCAATTCAGCTTAACCTTACTGTCAAATGTTTGATACATACATAACCTTGAAACCTATATTTCACTTCTTCCTAAAATATCACAATAGATATATAGATATGCATAGATTTATGCTCGTCCTAATGGTAATCCATAAACACATACGCTGAAAGATGTTATTCGACATAATGCAAACTCAAATTGTTTTCTCACCATGTACAAACGTTTATGTTATCGCCTTTTTGCCATTTTATAACAATGTTTTTTAATTTTGTTACGGGAGAGGGGTTACCTAAGTTGAAATAACTTGTGCCCCGATCCCTTTTGTATATTTATATACGAATAAAATGTGTTTAAAAAAATAAATAATATCGAATGGCGATATAAAACATAAATGTGCACTAATACAGCTTTCCCAAACTGTCACTCAAATAAATAATAACAGCTATATTCGACCAATCAGCGACCGAGCTGATCGTTTGCTGAATTCTGCACTTGTATTCTCATTCTGTCTGGCTGTCGTCTGGTCATTTATCCTATACATCCCTTCATATCAATAATATATATACCATTCCGATGTACACTTTTTAAATGAGAGAATCCATCTAGATAGGGTTAAATACCTCTGTTGTATCCAATGAGAAAAGTTAGTCTCCAACCTTCTTGGTTGTTTTTTAGTTTTTAATCCGATCACGTAAAACAAAACACCATATCCACGATACCAAACCACACAGTTATGTCCACATTGCGCCAAAGTGACGTGATTGTGTGATAGTTGCTTTACGAAAGGCGTGATTCGTGTACTGATTGATTGGGCGTGCCTGTGGCACGACTAACGGGTTATGAGTCATGTACTGATTGATTGGGCGTGCTTGTGGCACGACTAACGGGATATGATTCATGTACTGGTTGATTGTGGGTACTTGTGGCACGACTAACTGGTTATGATTCATGCACTGATTGATTGGGTGTGCTTGTAGCACGACTAACGGGTTATGATTGTCTATGTCTATGTCTACTTGATACTCCATCGCCCTCAATATGCTGAGGATTATGTGGAGGTCCAGGTGCTACCACGGCCGAGTAACTTTATAACCCTGTGGTGACTCTATAGTAGCGTTCTTTAACGTGTTCGGTTATGTTCGGTTGTGTTCGGTTGTGTTCGGCTTTTATACGCACCGGTGTAATACATGGGTCAGCCATTAATGTCCGCGCCCGATCGGACAGCGTACTGAACCCACGACAACATACCTGGACAAGTGTTGTTATGGGGGGAAGTCGGCATTTTGCACTCGGATCTTTATTCAGTGATCTCGAATGAGACTTTTCAGCCTGACAAACTTGGTATCTGACCGAGTTCTGATTTTTGTCAGAATACCCTGACCAGGTTCCGATCCCCGGTCCGCTAGCACGAGAGACCAATACGCTACCACTCGGCTACCGACTTCCCTTCATGTAATGGTTGATTGATTTGGGTTTTATTGTCGCTTTCAGCAATTAAGGCCAAATCACGACATTGCCTGTTTTAGTGGTGGAGGATATCCGCACACTTACGGCTAATCTAAGAGTGATTTAAATGGCTGATAAACTTGTCGACCATGTACGGCAACTCACCGGCCATCGGCGAGTAACTCCACCAGATAACGATTTCGAGTTACAAAGTCCATCATGGAAACATGTGAATTTTGGACTCTCAACTTTACTGTAGACATTGGGAAATGTCAAATCATTAAAAATCTGAAAATCATATTCAGACTAAAATATTTGAACTTACTGCACGCTTGACTTGTTTATTGAAACCTAAATGGTGTTGTAGTGTATGACCAGCATTCGCCATAACGCCCATTCGGCAGCCCAAATGATTAAAAATAGCAGTCTTCGGCATCACTGCATGTACTGGCGTTAAAATTCACTAAGCCATAGTCAAGGTCATTGACATGGGAGAACTGTGTCATATGGTCAACAACGCATGTTTTCTAATGAGTTCCCGTTCGATTACTAACTGCTAGAATCTGCCTAGAAATTATCTTAATGAAGTCTCCAGTTGGTGGCTGAGTTGCGTGTACACATGGATTAGCGGCCCAATCTCCAGACATGCAATAGAGAATGGTCTAATTTGGCCAAATGGCTTCGACCTTACAAAAACACTAGACGAAATGTGGGATCAGTGACTTAGCAATTGTTACAGGGTCGAAGTTATTGGGATCGCTTTGTCGATCAGCAAGATCAGCAACAGTTGGGCAGTAATGTTTGTCAGAAAAGTGCAAACGTTCACGAACTTCGGAGGTTCAGCACGCAAAATAGTAATTCTGGTTTTGCATAATCCACAATCCACCTGTATCGCAAACACAGAACAATAATTTGAGGGAAAACTTTCATTTCAAATTTCATAACATTCATACCAAAACGAATGTCATTCCTGATAGACGGCGTATGGAATTAGTTCTGCCGCAGTTTAAACTTTCAGACTATTCAATTATTTTAAATACAGCCAATGCGTTTTGTGCCAATAAGTGTGGTTTACCCGAGTTACGATTTGTCCGATCTAGAAATCGGCTTGATTAAGATTAATTTAGAAGTTTTAAACCGTCATACAACAGATCTTTATTTTGCATGTTTTGTTCTCACACAAAAGACATTCGAATGCATCGCACAGCTTTTGCAATGACGTCACATTGTCTTTGTCTATTTACACTGTAACCTCCATGTCAATCGACAGACTTTACTTTAAACATATATTATTGTAAATTCATTTACAACGGGATTGGGGTACACGTTTTAACAACGTGCAATGTCTCCGCTCCCAGATACAATATATATATGAATTTAAACAAGATGACAGAGAATATATACATGATGAGGTTGCATAAATTTGGTCAACAAAAAAGAAGATAACTTGGGTAAAGAGTTTTTGATAGTCCGGTTTTGTGTTTGTATAATTGGAGCGTTCTGTCCGTCCTATCTCTCTCTCTCTCTCTCTCTCTCTCTCTCTCTCTCTCTCTCTCTCTCTCTCTCTCTCTCTTCGTGGAAATAAAAACTGAGAAATAGAGGCCTTTGTTTATTTTAAAGGGTATTTATATGTAATTTGTGTTGCATTTGTTTGGCCCGGAGCTTTAATGTAGTCAGTGGTGGAAATTATTTATTCAATATTGTCTGTTTTTACTTTCCGTATAAAGGACCCGGTAGCCGGATATGATGTTTAGGTATCTTTCATGTGTGTTCTTTGAGAGTTAGTCCGGTTCAAAGCGCTTTGTTGCAGCTTTATATGCCTGAACAATGCGGAAGATCATTTCATTTCTTGATGAAGTTTCACTTGGAATTCCCCAAAGTAAATGCTTGAAATTGCTAATTTGAAAGTTGAGGTCGTCCAGATTACTGTCGACAGACTATGCTATATGGAGGTAATCACTGATTTTGTCATGGCATGATTGCTGTTGTTTCTAAAAATAACTGCAAAAATCTGAATGAGTTATTGATTGATTAATTGCGGGTTTAACGTCGTTTTAGCCGCTAGGCCATAACACGACCAAGAACAGAACCGTGCATCAAAAAAGTTCGTAGCTGAGCAAATGCCTAGACAAATCAGACAGTACATTATATTAACACAATGAGCAAAATAGAAGTAAAAGCCTCCAAGAGAACTGTTTCCACTTAGAGTCAGGAATATAAATTCAAGAGCTGACTGGTGTGCAAACATACTATAAAACATATAAAAGTAATAGAAGAATACATAATACATAGCAAGTAAATAACACGAAATTACCAAGTAGGTACATCGAAATATGCAAAGAAGCTTTTAACATCATATTTTGCATTGATAATGTATTTATAGTATTTGATGAATCGCGCATGAACCTTTATCAATGTGTCAATCTGACGGTCGGGTGGGTGAGGCAGAAGAATGTCATCTTTCACCCAGCCAAGAGCCTCAATCCACAAATTTTGTTTGATGCCTTGTAGTGTTTCTCAGCATCAACAAGAATAGACTGCGTTGAGTAACTGGCTCAACTTGGGCGGATTGTTTGTGAGCAACGGGTGCACGGATGCACCCGCCATATCAAATCCAGTCGTAAGTCGGGATTTTTTTTACCCTGTGCCAATGCATTCTCTTATATATAGGTCGCCTCGCATATATAAGAGAATGCATTGGCCTAACAATTTTTATCATTTTTTTAAAATAAATATATCTTACAATTTTTAGGACATAAAATAAAAAAACATCCATTACCCTGCAGGGAGCCCCACACATATATAGAAGCATATAGAAGAGTGTCGTCTGCTCATGTTTGTCTGGGGCTCTGTAAGGGTGAAATTATCAAATTGTTAAAGAATACAAGAACAAATTATTAAAATTGTAAAAAATTGTTAGGCCAATGTATTCTCTTATATATGCGAGGCGACCTATGGTCGACTCGCATATATAAGAGAATGCATTGGCACAGGGTAACAAATATATACGTTCCATGGCCTGTGGTACATTTTGTGGGACATGAGTTATATCATGCAGTTACGTCAAGTTGTGTCGCCTGTGAACCAATAATGGTGTTGGTCTGGCCGTTGTCTGTCTGAGTGCTGGCATCAGCACACTTTTTGTAGAAAATGACAGAAGAGTATGTGACTGGTTAAATTGATGACCGAACACCAACTAATTTCTTTCCATCAAAAAATGTTAGATGTTTCGGAATCTTACGGCGGTGAATTTTGAATTATAATCCCATATGGGCCATGACCGATCCTTTGCAGCATGTGAACCTTGACACTTTTTTTAGTAAAACCTTCAATGCCGGCGAGTCAAAAGATAACTGTGCAGAGGAATTTTAGTCCATCAGCTCTCTTTTACTCTATAAATAAAAATGATGCAAAGATTTCTTGATATATACTCATCAGACTCGCGGTTTTTCCTTTAAGAATTATGTTTCCGTTCTACCTCTTACTCTCTTCAATTATAATTATAGAAATTATAGTCACCCTTCAGTGAGTGTCGTGCTAAACCGAAACAAAAATGAAAATAACATGTTTTAACGTGAATTAAAACGCCAACTCATTGCCCGATCGCCTGTTTAGAGCCACCGAATGCCCGTTGATGTAAGTAAGAGTGCAAGCGTGAGCGAGTGAATGAGTGTATGCCTGAATGTATGTATCAGATGAATATTATCTATCTATATTTTGTATTTTGTACAACCATTCATTATGTATGTTAAATCATCTGACTGATTCAATAAATAATAATAAAAAAAACCCAAAAAAACAAACAAAAAACTCTCTTTTACAATCAGCGAACATCTGAAACACTATGGAGAGGCCTGGTTAGTCGATTGATTGGCCAGGGTGAACTGCACCATCCGTCTTGAATAGATGTAGGACTAAAGTGGACAATGAGCTAAGCCGTATCCGCAGGTCGATGCCTCACGCGGTACAGGCGCCTTAGTACCAACATTACTCCTGCGCCACACTTAACGGATGCACCCCAATGGAAACAGGGTGCCAAATTATGGGATTCTTACCCCTCGCAACAGTGGGGCGATAAGCCTATTCTACCCCGAGCCCACCTGGGGTCTGAATGAGTTATTCCTTCGAATGGCACCCGGGTGAGGTCCAATGTCTCCTACTTGGCAGATTAGGTTAGATAGCTACTATACGATGTGAAAGGCAAAATATGAACATAATTGGTGGTGCGTCTCGAAACATGTTGCCATACAGATTCGATTGACGTATTTGGATTCAACAAAGTCACACTAAACAGTTTTACTACACGAGTTGTTATGCACCACACGCGGGACACTAAGATGGCGTTGACAGATGCCACGTGACCCGCTGGAAGGGACACATCTCGAGTATGCTGGTTCCACGAGTTCGCCATAGCTTCCATTGACGAGACGCCAAGCAAATTGGAGTCTGTGGGGATCGTGCACAGATCGCCGGGAGCGCCTTGCATGCAGTCTATTAAGTCAGCCGATTACATAATCCATCTGAAAACAGCCGAGATGACGCTATGTTGGGATCATTATGGGCCATTGCTTGTTAAAGCGGCATCGTATTGCAGCTAGATCCCGCGGGTACAGCCAGTCAATTGAATATGATCGAGCGACGTTCTTCTACACAAGAGGATCTATATTGCTGCATCGGTATCTTGTGATTACAGATCAAGTACAGACGTCTCGTATAGCACAGACACGTTCTAGTACATGTATTGTAAGTCACTAATGAATCTGCAACATGTATATATATATATTCGAAATGTGTGCGAGTAGTATCTATAAGGTGTGTGTAAGAGAACAGCCAACTCTCAAACTCTGCTGGTTCATGTTTCCTTGGACGTAAACATCCTGGTGATATATGTATGGCTATAGAGACTCGTTTACGTCCAAGGCCCGTTCACATGTCATTCTATTATATATTGGGGTTTAAGCGTTAATTATCCGCTCATCTAAAATAACCAATAACTATACTAAAATATCACAATTGTGACAGTAAACCGGTTTATTCCATAGAATATTTGTTCTGAACGCCACACGCGTCTTCAATTGAAGCGGTATCTAATGTCAAAAATATATTTTATCACAATGTTACATAATTTCAATAGAATATATAGGAACTCATTTGATCTCGCGAAGTGACCGTTTCCACGTGATCGTCGATTTAAAGAAATGTTATCACATATACATCGCGAGACGTCCAGTGTAAGAACCGTTTAACTAACAAGTATAATTGGACCACTTACAATTTTAAAAGACCACAACAGTAATGGGATGTTGGAACTAAGCTAGGCGAACATTGAAAGATGAAATTGGTCATCACGAAGACGCAGTTGATTGGCGAAAAATAACCCACTCCACGTTGAGCGATAACCACCTTAACCCTTTACCCAACAAACCGGCCAAAACCGGCCAAATAAAGCTGCAACAGCCTAAATTATCTTGGGTCTGTCTCAATAAAACCATACAAATATGGATATCATTGGAACCGGCTCATTTACCACATTCTGATAGTTACAGTTATGCCCTGTGCCAATGCATTCTCTTATATATGCGAGTCGACCATAGGTCGCCTCGCATATATAAGAGAATGCATTGGCCTAAAAAAATCTCTTTTATTAACACTTTTTACCATTTTTTCTTACATTCTTTAATAATTTAATAATGTTTAATGTGTTAAGCCAATGCATTCTCTTATATATGCGAGGCGACCTATGGTCGACTCGCATATATAAGAGAATGCATTGGCACAGGGTCCTTCTGTTGGGTAAAGGGTTAATATCGCTGCGTCACGTCACTGTTACTATTGCTGGTGGGATCAGACCTTAAGGTCCGAATCGGCATCTCCAGTTTATACCTAGTTTAAACTACCAGTTTAAACTGGGTTTTAGTAGTAAAACCAAGTTTTTCTCCACCGCTGGGACGACATAGATTTGGTCGATTGCGTTACCTGTGGGCCACACTTGTCCAATTGCAAGAATAGGAGGCGTGGTCTGTCTGTTTATTATCGCTAAGCTTGTCAATTCATTGTCCGGTCAAGCGACCTGTTGTCGCTATATAATCTCCTAATCAGGGGAATAACCCGTGCGCTTTGAGAAATCACGACGAATGCACGGTCTGTTGTATAACGGTTAGATATTATCTAATATCATGGACGAACGTGACTTTTGGAACTCAAAAATATCTCTTGATGGCATAGGTGGGGCCCCGCCACAAATACCCCATAGAAACACCACCACCCCGGGGGTACCATCCGGACGGGTGAAAATGGGGTATGGACCATTTTTGAGCACGGGAAGGATTTCGGCGAATTTGACGGCATGAAAGGGTGGCTCGCCCATAATACCCGATAGAAACATCACCCCTCACCCCGGATAACAGGGGTATGGACGGTAAGGATTTAGGCTAATTAATTTGGCAGCAGGAGTGGGTGGCACGATCAAAATACACCGTAGAACCACCCCTACCCAACCCTCACCGGGGGGGGAGGGGTCCCACCAGAGGAGGTGGAAATTGGGTACGCCCAAATACCGAATAGAAACACCCCAACCCTCACCCCCGGGGAAGGGTACCTCAAATAACGCATATAAACACCCCACCCCTCACATCCGGGCGGGGTGGGGTGGGTCACCACCGAGGGTGAAGATGGGATATGAACCATGTTCGAGAACGGTAAGGATTTCGGCCAATTTGACGACAGGGGTGTGTGGCCCGCTCCAAATATCCCATATAGACACCCTACCCTCATCCCTGGAGGGTACCACCCTACCGGGGTGAAAATGGGGTATGGAGCATTTTATTCATTATTCGCCAAAACATGCCTCTGTTGGTTAATATTACGGCATGTGTAGGTGGCACGCCCCAAATACCCCATATAATGGGGTATGGACCGTTATCGAGAACGGTAAGGATTTCGGCCAATATGACGTCATTGGTGGGCGGCCCGCCCTCAAATATAGTCATAAAAACACCCCACCCTTACCGCGGGTGGTTCTACCCGAGCGGGTGAAAATGGGGTCCGGGTGGGGGTGGGGTGTTTCTATGGGGCGCATTTTGGGATGTGCCACCCACAGTTCTCGAAAATGATCCATACCCCATTTCACCCCCTCGGGGTGGTACCTCCGGGTGAGGGTGTTTCTATGGGGTAGTTGGAGCGGGCTACCACACTGCTGACGTCAAATTGACCGAAATCCTTACCGTTCTCGAAAATGGTCCATACCCCATTTTCACCTCCTGTGTGGTTCCCCCAGCGTTCAGGGGTGGGCTGTTTCTATGGGACATTTGAGCGGGCCATCCATCCATGTCGTCAATTGGCCGAAATCCTTACCAGTTTCGAAAATGGTCCATATCCCACGTTCACCCCCTCGGGTGGTACCCCCCCCCCCCCCCCGAATGTGAGGGGTGGGGTGTTTCTATGGGTTATTTGGGGCGAGCTACCCACCCATACTATCAAATTGGCCGAAATCCTTACAGTTCTCAAAAATAGTCCATACTCCACCCCCTCAGGGTGGCCGTTACCCTCCCCCGGGTGAAGGCTGGGGTGTCTCTGATGGGTATTTGGGCGGGCCACCAACCCATGCGTCAAATTGACCGAAAGAGACCTTTTTGTGAATAAGGAATCAGTTTCAAAAGTCATGTTCGTGTCTAACGTGTCAATCTGATCAGTCCGATCCCGCCATGCTCTCAGCCGCCAAATCGACATCCGAACGAGCGAATTGCAAACAGACATATATAGCAAGAAATCATCCATCACACTGACACATATTTTGTTAGAATTTATCTCATAAGTACCGACATCGCCTCCCCGAATTCCACTAAGACTCTCCTGCATCTACATTGAGTGACAAACGCCCGCGCATAAACGCCTCCCCCAATTCAAAATAAACACTCCCATATTCACGAAGAAACAACATCAATATTGGGCGAAAAATATCGGCCGAATAATTAAACCCAAAAAACTAGGTTTTAGTCAAACCTGGGGTAGGGTGGTTTAACTTTGAATTTTTTTCAAAGTATATTTAAAGGTGTATGTTCGAGGCGAGACGTATGGTACGTATAAATCATATATACCAAAGTTTATACTGATGATTATATAGCCAATTCACCACAAACAATTAGTAATATTACCATAACTTTATCACGTTAATAAAACCTAGTTTCAACTTAAACTGAGTTTATCACAAAACTTGGTTTAAGTACGCTAAAACCCAGTCTTACTCCCATAAACCTGGTTTAACTACTGTAAAACCAAGTTTAAACCCTACTTAAACCTAGTTTAAACTGGAGTTAAACCTGGTCTAGAATAAAACCTAGTCTAAACCAGAGATGCCGATTCGGACCTAAGTAGGTAGGCGTTTGAGTGTTTAAGGTGTACGTGTGTCCTGATCCAATATCCTCGCGGAAGTACGCACATAATCTTCCCATAATGTCAAATAGGTACATTATGTGATTATTTTATTCTGAAATAATCAGTTAATGGACTCTTAATCGTTATTTCGTTTATGGGCACAGGCCACAGTGAAAACATCTGTTAACGAACGTACACCTGAAAAGTCGTGCGTCGGCTTATTTGTGTCATTGTGCGCACATAATCTGATTAGAATCGCCTCGTTATGAGTCGATAGTGTGACTAAAATGTTGTAATTTTCAGCACATTATCGATTATAATGTGGCGATTCTAGGCAGATTATCTACCTAAAGCAAGTTATATTACAAGCAGACAATGTGCTGCTTTTTGGAAGAACAGGATGTGTGATCATGATATGAGAATAAAGCATTACTAACTTACGCCATAATTATAAGAAGAGGTTTTGGCTGGAATCAACAGTAACTGGTGGGAAGTCTCTTAGATCTTAAGGTAATGTCGGGCGTGGTCTCGTACTAAATTATAACCGCCTGTGGGGACCTGAAATGAACGATAGGGATAGAATCAGTATTTAATTTCTGGCAATAACATTTTCAGAAGAATTTCAGCACATTATCGACTCATAATGCTAAAACAAGTTATATTACAAGCAGACAATGTGCTGCTTTTCGGGAGAACAGGCTGTGTGGTCATGATATGATAACCACGCCCCCTGCACACATCCTAAAGAATATCCATTACCCTGCAGGGAGCCCCACACATATATAGAAGCATATAGAAGAGTGTCGTCTGCTCATGTTTGTCTGGGGCTCTGTATGGGTGAAATTATAAAATTGTTAAAGAATACAAGAAAAAAAATATAAAATTGTAAAAATTTGTTAGGCCAATGCATTCTCTTATATATGTGAGGCGACCTATGGTCGACTCGCATATATAAGAGAATGCATTGGCACAGGGTAAAACAATCCCGACTTACGACATATCATACTGTATATTATAGAGTGTTGATATTATCTGTTAGTCATACGTGGTGTCAATGATTTTTAAAATATGCTTGTGTTATCAATATTTGCTATTGAGTAAGCACTATAAGCATTTCGGGGGATTAGTTAAGTCGGTAAAATCCGTAGAGCATTAAGCCATCGTCGGTCTTTCAGAGATACAAAGCTGGTTCGATTGCCAATAGCCCCGTGTATCTGTCACACCGCGTAATCAAACGGCCTGAGCTGCAGACACATCTGATCTGTGCCCATGAACTTCTGATCTAGGCTCTAAATATAGATCGTTCTGTCGTAATTTAAAATGATGTGAAACACTCCGGTCGGGTGATCAAATAGAAATAGAGAATAATCTTGCTCAAAGTAGCTATTTTTACGAATGTTAATCCAAATTTACAACCCACACCGTCATTCCTATATATTAATATTGCGTTTGTTTATCGTCGATAGTTAAGAAGTAAATATTCACAATTGCGCGTAGTTCAGACGATGGTTTCTATGAAGTGAAGCGGTCGATTTCTTTGATATTTTCGGCGATGTTAGTAAAATTCTACATTCCCCCAGTTGGCACAGCGTCTGAGTATTAACTTATCAGTTTCACCCGAACAAGTTCATGATATGTCTGTATAATTCATGTTTGTGTATATTTACTTTGATATTATGTGCCTTTGTGCGCAGTTTGAATGATTTTGTCCATCGGTATGATATTGTATAACAATTGTAAACAAGTGTCACATAAAACTGGTTAGCGTCATTTAGTACGAGACCACGCCCGACATTACCTTAAGATATAAGAGACTTCCCACCAGTTTCTGTTGATTCCAGCCAAAATATCTTCTTATAATTATGGCGTAAGTTAGTAATGCTTTATTCTCAGTCAATATTCATGGGACATATACGCACATGATTTTGGTTTAAACATATTTTAATAGTACATTAATAATATGCAGAGACTGTGGGATGGGAGGACAAGTTCTTGAACCTTAGATAGACCTCAGCTCCACAGAATACATAATAAGTATGACAACAAGTATAAACAGTATTTTAAACAGGAGAGGTTGGCATGACGGCGCATGCATACAATAATGATTGAATACGAATAAATATACTACCAGGTATATATTACTGGTGTGTGCGAGTGTGCCGTGGTGGCGGGGGGGGGGGGGTGAATAAGTGCGTATGCAAGTAGATAACATACGTCATGTGGTTTGTTAAGGAGTGATAATGGATGGTATGTGTTATGGGTGGCCTATATAGCCCATATATGGGGATTTGTTCGTGAACATTTTAATTAATGATGTTTTAATAACTGTGAATTAAATTAATATATACGCTCATCAGTTATTTATCTCAGTGGATGTTAATTCGAATTTTAACAACATTGGCGATATATATGCTAACACGTGCTTCTACTTAATTGACACCGTCTAGTGTGAGATATTGAACACATAGTGTGTCAGAAATATGTCGCTCAAAGTAATAAAATTGTGCTAGCATTCACCTTTTTATATAACTGATGTTCGCAAACAAATCAAGAATATATTGATGCTGAAATTAGCGGCAAGTAGATGGATTTTTTAGAAATGAACACAATACCGAGTGTACTTGGCGGAAAATAGGTATGTTGTGATATGTGTGTGACACTAATGCGCCCATAGTCGATGAATAGAAATAAATGTCCAAATGCGCGACTTTTGAATGATAACGACGCCATCAACAACAATCTATATTCGGCACCATATTAGAGTTGTAGGGGCATATCAGACCGTTAGATAACGCGTTGTGATTTTGGCAAGTTTGTAACTGGTCATTGGTTTCTACGAGATATATTATAGCATGGCTGCTGAATCGTCGGTAAATCTCAATAAAACCAAACCCTAATTCTACTAACCGTAAAACAATCAGGCTACAACATTTAACACATTCGCACAATGATCCACTGCTGAATTGGTTTCAGAAAAGGCTATTCAACTATTCACTATTCATTAAAGGGGTTATGCCATTCTTTAGGCTCTCCTGAGGCATTCTATAACCGCACACGCTAGAACACCACCATGGGTTGTTGAATTAAATAATTGTTGAATTTCACTATATATTGTGTATTATCTTGCAAATAATAATCACTCAAAACTCCTCATGCATCGCACACTATATACTGTATATGTATTGTTATATTTTAACTATGCACATACTCTGTAATATCTAACCAGATGAAGAGTAATTGAATTGAATTGAAGTGCTGATACTAATTACGGATAGGGTACTACGTCACTAGAATTTGTGCTATTTTTATCAGTTTTCGTTTTACCCTATCCGTAGTTACGATTACGGTTTCAAGACGCCAAGCATGGTCACGCGAGAGTCAAGCATGGTCACGCGAGCATGGTCACGCGAGAGTCAAGCATGGTCACGTGAGCGTTGCGCGCCATCGCCAACCCTACAACTGTCTATGACCTGATAACAACATAGCTGAGTGAAAACATAATCACGGCAAACAGAATTATATCACCTTACTGTGACGTGCAAGAAGTTTGAACGGCACTATTTCACTCAAACAAGCCAAACTATTACGACAACCTGTCATTGAAAACAATTTAAAATTTAAATGCCCGGCCTTGTTAGACAAAACTTATGACAACGTGAGAGAAATAAATGGACACAATAAAACCCCACTCATATCACAATCTGTACGAATATTCACATTTGTTTCACTGCTTAAAAATACACATATTTTATCCTGTCATCTTGTTTAAATGTTATGTTATACCTTTTGTGTGGGAGAGGGTCGTCATTAAGTTGACAAAACTTGTGTCCCAATCCCCATGTGTATAATTGATATACAATAAAATATGTTTAAATCAAACAAGTCGTCAATGATGCAAAACGTTTTTTTGGACGGTCCGAAAAATACACTACTACTATAAACTACATGTACATGTAATTATGAGCAGTAGTTCATTATGCGAAATATGTGACTTTATTATTGTTCTCAGACCGCACGACTATATGTGACCCGCCATATCAAATCCAGTCGTAAGTCGGGATTTTTTTACCCTGTGCCAATGCATTCTCTTATATATGCGAGTCGACCATAGGTCGCCTCGCATATATAAGAGAATGCATTGGCCTAACAATTTGTTATCATTTTTTTTAAATAAATGTTTCTTACAATTTTTAGGACATAAAATAAAAAAACATCCATTACCCTGCAGGGAGCCCCACACATATATAGAAGCATATAGAAGAGTGTCGTCTGATCATGTTTGTCTGGGGCTCTGTATGGGTGAAATTATAAAATTATAATAAATAATACAAGAAAACATTATTAAAATTGTAAACAATTGTTAGGCCAATGCATTCTCTTATATACATGTATGCGAGGCGACCTATGGTCGACTCGCATATATAAGAGAATACTTTGGCACAGGGTAAACAAAAATCCCGACTTACGACTGGATTTGATATGGCGGGTCACATATATCAATATCAAATATCAAATATAACCAGAACGAGCCTCTGGCTCTTTGTCCCGGATCAGTTAAATATCATACATCAGAAATGAAATTAAATGTCACTGGTCTTCAAAATCATGGCTGTATTTACGGGCATAGCAATATGAGTCTATGCCTTTCTTGAAATCTTCCAATGACCCACTTTCGACTACGAAATCAGGTAAACTGTTCCAAGAGAAATTACAAGATTTGTGAAAAAATATTTCCGGATATCCTTTTTGTATTTTGTCCCTTGTAATTTGAGTTTATGTCCTCTGGTCCTTGTGTAGTCAGCGAATACAAAGTAATTACATGGGTCCGTGTTATACATTCCATTCAGGTATTTATAAACCTCGATAAGATAGCCTCTAAATCGTCTATATTTCATTGACATTAAGTTGAGTTTTATGAGGCGACCTCGGTAGTTAAGGTGCTGTATTTCTGTGACCAATTTAGTCGCTCTTCGCTGAACCTTCTCAAGTGCAATACTCTGAGTGCGACCTCCTTCTATAATGGTGTTGCCACTTTCATTTTATTTTCCACAGGTGTCGTATGTATAATGTGCAAAATGTCTAAATAGTAAATCAGCAATTATATGTGGTCCAAAATGAGACGGGTGAACACTATATCGAACTACGTTTAATAATGTTTTCTTGTATTATTTATTATAATTTTATAATTTCACCCATACAGAGCCCCAGACAAACATGATCAGACGACACTCTTATATATGCTTCTATATATGTGTGGGGCTCCCTGCAGGGTAATGGATGTTTTTTTATTTTATGTCCTAAAAATTGTAAGAAACATTTATTTAAAAAAAAATGATAACAAATTGTTAGGCCAATGCATTCTCTTATATATGCGAGGCGACCTATGGTCGACTCGCATATATAAGAGAATGCATTGGCACAGGGTAAAAACATAGTTCGCGGTCCCTTTTGTGACTAAATATATTGGTGGTTGCATAACACCATGGGCTATATGTCGTCAATACGGGCACAGCAATGGGTATATCTCGACTGAGACCATCACGGATATTATAACGAAACAATGAACTAAATAAGCCAATCAAACCGGCTGATTTCACTAATCAAATCCGTGCTACGAATGGGCAACATCATTCTATCTATCTATCAGATTGTAAGCAAATTCCATCGAATTGCAGAGGCGCAAGAATTCGGTGGCACAATCAAAGATATGATTCTACGTTGTAACTAATGAGTTTTGTAAGGATTCGAGAGTGTTGTCGGTGACCCTGCAACAGGTTACTCTATTTTTTACAGTCGTACTATTGATTTTCGAATTGGAAGTTAAATAACCTAATGTAGGTTACATATATCTGAGATATTTATGACATGACGCCGGGTTATGATGCATCAAGCCACGCGCTAAATCTGTATTCCAGACAGTGCAAAGTAAGGACATTTACCGCCATATCGACAAATCATCCATTCCAGAGCGTGTGAATATCCTCACAATGATAAATCTTAGGTGTGTTTCTATAGTGGATCATTGAATTACTGCCGATGTTGTTGATGTGTGGTGACGGTTCATGCTTGGTGTGTCTGGCCCCCGATACTTGACAGAATCCTTAGAAACTCAGGCATGGAACAACAGATAAGATATAGTGGATATTTTAATATTCAAACACATCTTTGGTGTGAATATGTGACCCGCCATATCAAATCCAGTCGTAAGTCGGGATTTTGTTTACCCTGTGCCAATGCAATCTCTTATATATGCGAGTCGACCATAGGTCGCCTCGCATATATAAGAGAATGCATTGGCTTAACAATTTTTTATCATTTTTTTTAAATAAATGTTTCTTACAATTTTTAGGACATAAAATAAAAAAAACATCCATTACCCTACAGGGAGCCCCACACATATATAGAAGCATATATAAGAGTGTCGTCTACTCATGTTTGTCTGGGGCTCTGTATGGGTGAAATTATAAAATTGTTAAAGAATACAAGACAAAATTATTAAAATTTGTTAGGCCAATGCATTCTCTTATATATGCGAGGCGACCTATGGTCGACTCGCATATATAAGAGAATGCATTGGCACAGGGTAAACAAATCCCGACCTACGACTGGATTTGATATGGCGGGTCACATATGTGGTTCTGCGACCAAGAATGACATTCTCAATCTGAGTACAGTGAGACTCAATTGATCCTTGAGGTCGAACCATTAGAGAATATTTTGGCTTCAATTGTTTAAAGCGTTAGAAAACTATTAATTATAGCATTCAAAACTCTTAACCAGAAGAATATAGTGAGAACAAATGACGCTCTATCGAGTAAGAAATGGCGCCTCGTATATATAAGAAAATGAAGTGGCCTAACACTATTTACAATGACTCTTATATATGATAGGCTCCCTATGGGAGACAGGCATATATAAGATGGTGCACGCACTGGCTCAGTGTATTTAATGCGGCAACAACGCAGCTCCCGTCATGAAATGGTTAAATTGTGAGCAGTGTTGCGTGTCACAACCAAGATCGTGGGCAAAATCTGGGAAATTCCTGACTGGAAAATATGTTGAGATTGATCGGCTATTTAAATAGTCAAACCAATATGTGCAATATGTATCTAACGTTTTAAATACATTCCGATTGCAGTCAAATTTGAGTCTAAAGGGGCCCAAGTGGTCGAACCTTTGAGGAGATTTGGTTCAAATTGTCAAAGCCTTCGAACATCTTGTCTAATAACATTCAACGCTCCAACGGAATGTGTACTGTTTAGGTTGAAATGTGTGGTTCTGAGACCAAGAATTGAACAACTACTGCAGTAAAATTTGAAACTCAATGAGCCCATGTTGTCGAACCAGTATGGTAGTATATTGTATTGCAATTGTCCAAGAATTAACTATCTTAAATAATATGTAAACTCTATATAACCCGAAACTTAGGAACAACTGGAAGAGATATCTAGTCAAATTTGATCTTGAATTATGACATTTATTGTTTGGATATTTATAACAGGAAGCTGACGATGATGCCTCGAATGTAAACATTAAATCTTTATCCCAGACAGTACGAAGTGAGGACATTTACCGCCACATAGATACATAATCCATTCCAGAGCGTGTGAATATCCTCAAAATGATGAATTATATGGAGTATTTCTATAACGGATCATTGAATTGCAGCCGAGGTGGTTGCAGTGTGGTGATGGTGGGAGTCTGGTGTGTCTGGCATCTGATACTTTACAAATGCTTGGAAACTCATTGAAAATTATTGTTTGCAACATATTTTGAGATTGATCTGATATTATTAAATATTACAACCAACATTTAGGGTGAAATAATTATGTAGCCACACATTTGAATACATTCCGCTTGCAGACAAATTTGAGACTCAGTGGTCCAATGTGGTCGAACAATTGTAATTGTTTCAAATATTCCAAGCGTTAGAATTTAAAATAAGCTCCAACCTGAATATTTAGTGTGAAATATGTGCTACTTAAACCAAGAATAGATTGGTATCTGAAGTACAATTTGAGATTCAATGAACCCAGGCGAATCATTTGGGAGTATTATGGTTAAATTTTTCCAAACGTTACAAAATATCTTCAATTTTAACAATCTAAAAGTCCGAAGGAGAAGCTGAACTTAAAGGAAGCCTCAGGGGGTTAGACATTTTATGTTGGATTTTCACATTTATTGTCAAGATGTGTATGACATGTTGAGTCATCGATGGCAGCACTCAAACCTATAGTCCAGACAGAACGGCATGCGGACATCTAAGACCGCGTAGAAAAATTGTCCACATGCACAAGGACATGTGACTATCGTGAAATAATTATTACGCGCGCCGCGTGTATACTAATGTACAAATTCTTGTTTCGCCTGGGCGCTGGAGTTTACGCTGGGGGTTTTATTTATAGAAAAATGGGAATTTTTGGGACGGATTTAAAAGTCGAACTGCGCGACCAGGAGGCCGAGTCCGGTAAAAGGTATAGTTGGGAATTTCAATTTCGTTTATTGTTCTTTACATTATTATGTCAATAATGTTGATTTTTGGTTTGTGACAAGCTATGTCAATTACAAATAAAAGAAATGAAAACAATAATTTGTAAGTCTTATATTTCAACTTTTATAGATATTTTTCCATCTGCAGCCCACTGAGGGTTGTGGTCGGAGACGGCGGAGTCGACCGCCGGTTCGTTAATTAGGGGCTGGTTGTTATTGTTATTTTAACGGAATTCTGAGTTGGTCATTCGCGAAACCAATATATTGTATATTTTATAATATTGGTGTTCTTGTAAACCCAATGGTGTACGTTTAAGGCGGATCGTTGAATTGGTGCTGTGGTGCCTCAGTAATATTTGGGTAATAATTTCACCCATACAGAGCCCCAGACAAACATGAGCAGACGACACTCTTCTATATGCTTCTATATATGTGTGGGGCTCCCTGCAGGGTAATGGATGTTTTTTTTTAGGTCAATGCATTCTCTTATATATGCGAGGCGACATATGGTCGACTCGCATATATAAGAGAATGCATTGGCACAGGGTAAAAAAATCCCGACTTACGACTGGATTTGATATGGCGGATTTGGGTGTAAACCCACGCGTAGTGTAATGCCATGCAGTACACAAATTGCCTCATCACGTTCATATCGCGAGAATGTGTATAAAAGCTTATATCGAAATCACGCTCTATTATATTTTATTTTGGTCAACTAAAGCATAACTACTGTTTATCAGACAATATTTCGGCTGATTGGTGTACATACATTAATCGACAAGATTCCCCCACCATAGCTTATAAATCACCAAGGTCCAGCGACATCATAGTAGTACAGCCGGGCCGACCAGCATCACGGATAAATCATCAGGTCCACCAACACCATTGTAGTACAGCCGGACCGACCAGCATCACGGATAAATCAGCAGGACCCACCAAAATCACATCATAACATTATAGACGGACCCACCAACACCATAGCTAAATCCGCAACACCCACCAACAGTATAGTCAAAATCATCAAGACCCACCAACATCATAGTATTACAGCCGGACCGACCAGCATCACGGATAAGTCACCAGGTCCACCAACACCATAGTATTACAGCCGGACCGACCAGCATCACGGATAAATATTCAGGTCCACCAACACCGTAGTATTACATCCGACCAGCATCACGGATAAATCAGCAGGACCCACCAAAATCACATCATAACCCACCAACACCATAGCTAAATCCGCAACACCCACCAACAGGATAGTCAAAATCAACAGGACCCACCAACATCATAGTATTACAACCGGACCGACCAGCATCACGGCTATATCAACAGGGTCCAGCGACATCATAGCATTATAGCAGCACCGACCAGCATTACGGATAAATCATCAGGACTCACCAAAATCACATCATAACATTAGAAGGACCCACCAACACCATAGCTAAATCCGCAACACACAGCAACATTATAGCCAAAATCAGTAGGACAAACCAACATCGTGGCATTATATCGGGTCCCACTCCCACCAACATCATATCTAAATCAGCAGGACGCACCAACAGCATGACATTACATCAGAACCCGCCAGCATCAACTCTAGATCCACAGGACACACCGACAGCATGACATTATATCAGAACCCGCCAGCATCAACTCTATATCCGCAGGACACACCAACAGCATGACATTATATCAGAACCCGCCAGCATCAACTCTATATCCGCAGGACACACCAACGGCATGACATTATATCAGAACCCGCCAGCATCAACTATAAATCCGCAGGACACACCAACAGCATGACATTATATCAGCACCCTCCAGCATCAATTCTTAATCCGCAGGACACACCAACAGCATGACATTATATCAGAACCCGCCAGCATCAACTATAAATCC
This sequence comes from Siphonodentalium dalli, assembly GCA_032622095.1. Taxonomy (NCBI): domain Eukaryota; kingdom Metazoa; phylum Mollusca; class Scaphopoda; order Gadilida; family Siphonodentaliidae; genus Siphonodentalium; species Siphonodentalium dalli. Next base: position 98,012,420 of record CP136068.1, read on the forward strand.
GCAGGACACACCAACAGCATGACATTATATCAGAACCCGCCAGCATCAACTCTAAATCCGCAGGACACACACACAGCATGACATTATAACAGAACCCGCAAGCATCAACTCTAAATCCACGGGACACATCAACAGCATGACATTATATCAGAACCCGACAGCATCAACTCTAAATCCGCAGGACACACCAACAGCATGACATTATATCAGAAGCCGCCATCATCAAGTGTAAATCCGCAGGATACACCAACATAATGACATTATATCAGAACCCGCCAGCATCAACTCTAAATCCGCAGGACACACCAACAGCATGACATTATATCAGAACCCGCCACCATCAACTCTAATTCCGCAGGACACACCAACAGCATGACATTATATCAGAACCCGCCAGCTTCAACTCTAAATCCGCAGGACACACCAACAGCATGACATTATACCAGCGCCGACCAGCATCAACTCTAAAGCCACAGGACACACCAACAGCATGACATTATATCAGAACCCGCCAGCATCAACTCTAAATCCGCAGGACACAACAACAGCATGACATTTTATCAGCACCGACCAGCTTCAACTCTAAATCCGCAGGACACACCAACAGCATGACATTATATTAGCACCGACCAGCATTACGGATAAATCAGCAGGACCCACATATATCACTTCATAAGATTATAGCAGGACCCACCAACATCATGGGGCTATAGCAGATCCCACCAACATCATAGCATTATAGTAGGACCCACCAATATCATAACTAAATCCTCAGGACCCACCAACAGAACAGACAAAGAGCGTTATTTGTTACTGTTGTCCTAATATGGAAATAATAAAGAGCGTTTATATCATGTGTGTGTGATTAACCAATAGAATTGCGGTGTGTTATGTAAACCGAAGCACAACTTCTGTAACACGAGCAGGCTCTTGTTTACGTACACCATCGTATGTCTTGATGACAATATATACTATTTACTCGCTGATTATGTTTGGCATATGAACAAAACTATATATATTTTAATATTCCTTCTGTTGATGGCGATTTGAACAAATATGAATATTTATGCAACGAACGCCGTCCATGCCTTTAATGTACATCACTTGGTACCGTGTGGTATTATGCGAAACGAAATAATATTTATCTAATAAGGAATTAACTGTTATCATAAGACATACGTGCATGTGATAATCCATAAATATACTATTTTCTGGAATCAAAAGGAAACACATAATTATGAACAAAGCAGAAGATATATTCTTGCAGGTTTAGGAGGACACGGTCAGTAGGGAAAGTTACACGATGACGTACGTTGTTCGTCGATTTTCGTTGAAATCGACAGGGTGACACCTTTGAATGAAATGAACAGCTATGAAATGGACACGCTTCTCGGTATAGTATATCCGCCGCAGTGCTCACCCAACGTCAAGAAAATAAATATATTGGTTAAATTCATTAAAGATGTTTCCGTTCACCTCTCGACAAGTTATAACTATTTTCACTTTGATGTTGGTACTAGTAGGTTATAACCACAAATAGTCAAGCTGTCGATCAAGACTATCCGTAGGTACGATTTTCCTAATTTATACTCGAAATTACGACTGGGGTCCATTCATTCGACGAACCCATGAAATATAGCCTTATGTGAATCTTATTCGGAGGGAATACCAGGGAATCAATAAACTGATTTTTATAGAAAAAGAAAAAAAACCACCCTCACGTGAGTGGTTTTGCTTTGGTTCGTTAAATACACTAGCGTATGATCATATTAACATTATAGCCGGATCCACCAATAACATAACTAAATCCGCAGGACCCACCAACAGTATAACCAAAATCAGCAGAACCTACCAAAACCATACCATTATATATCAGGACTAGTTGAGCATGGTGCTATAATGTTAGGAAGCAAATTGCAATTGCAGCCGACTTTTGAGCTTTAACGCGTCGTCTCGTCGTCTACAGTTTATTACCCGCGTCGATGTGTCCCGACGCAAGCTGGGAGGGTGTCGGCCGCATCAGGGGGTTGATAATCTATCTCAACATGAACCCGACCTCGTCAGTCTCAATGCAATCAAAATTTAACGCGATTTCTGCGTTTTTGCTCCAACTTCTACTGATAAAATCATGAATATTTTAGAACTATTGCGAGAATTCGTCCGAACACATTCGATCGGGTCTTTTTTCACGTCGTTTTATGCATTCCTCCCGTTTGCCCTTTAGAAACGAGATCGTCTTCCCAAACAAACCGTGTTAATAATGTATAAGGATTGCCGACCTCTACCTGATGCGCGGCGCCTAGTAGAGTTATCCGACGCCATCAATGTATCGAGATCGCGTTTTGTTCGATTTGATCAATTTCATTACCCGTTAATAGTGACGTAACGACCTTAATGTAATGTTTTTTGTCGGTGCATTGTGGCACCTTATGTCCCTTAACACGCATCTTAGTTACTAAATAACATAGGCAATCTACGAAATAGTTCGTCTTCAATGTACTTGTAATGTCCATTAAATATATTTGCGTGCAAGCATGTGCGACCGTCTGGGACGTTTCTTGGATTTTCTCTAGCAACTGTGATTCCTACACCCTAAAATGTCCAAAAACGCTTAACTTAGCTTAACCCACAATATAAAAATTCAATCAAAAAGAGCCATTACTCTGACCACTGCAGCAGATAAATTGCAACCTTTTTGTCAGATTTAAAGTCAATCCATGTTTACGCTGGCCCGACAATTCTTTTGACCAATAAATGCCCAGAACGCTGTTGTGCATTTCTGAATCTGCCTTGCCATTTTTCAAAAGCGGTGGCCAAATTGAAAAACCAAAAAAATGTGAAATTATCAAGAAAACCGAAACTAGAACAAAAATATATATCAAAGGCACACAAATAAATGACAAAGTTAAAGTTGGACAACGGAAATGTTCACGGATGAGAACTGTGAATACTGAAATATGTCTAGCCAGTAACGAATACGAACATAAATGAGCACCGATTCGTCTACATTGTCTTTGTTTGAAACCCCAAAGCAGTGAAGTATTGTCACTTGATTAAGAAAGTACAAAGTTCTAACGGCTAATCGCTATTTTGATAAGTAATTTGTGACATTGATAAATTGTTATCCATACACATGAGAACAGATGCTGATTATACATGTTGGTTAGGCCGAGTTTGGTAGTAACAGACGACGAGTTTTGTCATAGCTCACAAGTCTTTTAGTAAATTCAACGAGTTCATGGACATTTTATGATAATCAGGTGATTGTTGACTTTTGAACTTTGTGGCCAAATGATATTTCTTAAAACAAAATTGCCCATTGGCCAATTTGGCCACGGACATTGTGAGAACTCTCGAGCCACTTCAGTCACGTACAATTATTCAATTTTGGTGGTGATAAACCACCAATAACTGGAGTAGTCATCCAGAAACCATGGAAACTCAAATTTGAAAGTCGCATTGTGCAATAGCTCAAGCAAAATCATCGGATAAATCCCATAGTCGAATAAATGTTTTATAGGTTAACCAATACTGGTAAGTGGGTGCCTCACAGGGTAACCGATCTGCCCGGGTCAACGAAAATCTCACCTAGCCCTCCGGAATGACAATAACAAGTCGGAATGGAGCACTGGCTGACGGACCTTACTGCCTTTCCGTTTGTCAACATAAGTAGAGTGAAAGAAATAATGGCTTACAACCCATCCGTCATATAATTTCCCCACATATTGAAGGTGGTGCACAAATGTATGGATGTCAAAAGAAAGGGGAGGATGTCTGCTAGGCATGTTAAAGAAGAGTCGAGGCTAACTGTGATGATGACCAAGGTCCCAATTTCTCGCAGACAAATTGCTCCTCGTTCTGACGACATGAATTTTGAGATGGAAGCTGGACCCTGGAGCGGTTTATTAGAATTTTTAAAATAGTTTTAGAACGTACCCCACGAAAACAAGATTCATTTAATGCCAAATTTTTTGAAAATTACTCCCAATGAGTTAAAAAGATGCCAAACTGTTATGATAAGACCATCATCAGTTGCAGATTGCTGACTATATGCCATGCCAAGCGCATGTCAAATCACGTTTCGACTCGTTATCTGCAAAAATTCATCGGACAAATCCCATGATCTAATAAATGCTATATGACGAGATAATTGGCACTGAATTTACGAGGACGTTTCCATGCGTATCCGGGAATCTATATATGTCACATAGAGACAGTTGCTATGGTTTCTCGTGGCGAAGTGTTAACATTAGAAACGCGAGACGTCTTTCTGACAAGTCAAAGTTTGTATTGCTTTCTATAGCGGGTGTACGTACATGTCAGTGTGACCGCACATTCTGTTGAAATTAATGCTCTACGTCAGCTATGGATGCACGATAAACATGTTTTCAAGCATCTGAAAACAGCGACATCAGGACTCGTTTTCTCCTGGGGGGATAACAAATCGACAAACAGAAAGGATCGGCGGCGTGCATGTCATTGTAATTGCAATGGTAGCAGAATTTACGGTACATTCGACGCATATGATAGAACGAATTGTCAATATGTGCACAAGAGGCTAATAGAGGCCAACCAGCGGCAAGACGCATGAGTGTTGAATCGTGTTTCAGATATAGCTGAAAAAATGAGTGCGCAGAATACGTTGACGTAACCAATAATATGTCGTAATCAGTAGATGAAGAGGAAACGGTGCTAACAGAAATAATAATGTGCGTGCTAAACGCCACGGTGTAGCTGATTTTCGGCGGGCTCACCGTGGGTAGCTGCCTTCACGGAAGGCGATCACCGCTGATCGCATTTGGCAGGCTAGGTTATCGATGAGCCCGAACGCCTGTTGATAATCGATATGATGATTGAGGATTGGCCACGGGAAGATGAACTACAAATGGTGAAAAACGATTGGATTTTCAGAGGTGCTGACAGGTCATTTCACAAAGTTCCCATTCGGGAGACACGTGCCAGTACAAAATGCAATTCAGAGAGGAAATATCGTGATCGGGAGCGAAGTTGTTTATTTTTTTTTAAGTTATCGGCGGAGAAACGAGGCGTATTCTGGTGAGTTTGTGGCCCAATCAACTGGCGTCAAATCATATTAGCATGACACCAACAATTGTGTAACTTCTACGATTATTCAGGGAACATGAAACTAATAGCCTAATTGGCCACATAGACGGCTTATTTCAGCTCTGGGTGTCGTGCAGAATTGTCATCAACTAAATCTCTCACAAATGAAGCCAAAAAACGTGAAATTAAAGGATTCGTTGGAACAAGATTCACGCTGCCATATGTTTATAGGTTAACCAATACTGGCTGACGGACCTTACGGTCTTTCCGTTTGACAACATAAGTAGAGTGAACGAAATAATGGCTTACACCCTATCCGTCATATAATTTCCCCACATAATGAAGGTGGTGCACACATGTATGGATGTCAAAAGAAAGGGGAGGTTGTCTGCTAGGCACAGTAAAGAAGATTCGAGGCTAAATGTGATGATGACCAAGGTCCCAATTTCTCGCAGATAAATTTCTCCTCGTTCTGATGACATGAATTTTGAGGTGGAAGCTGGACTCTGGAGCGGTTTATTAGAATTTTGAAAATAGTTTTTAGAACGTACCCCACAAAAACAAGATTGATTTAATGCCAAAGGTAGAATTTCTAAATTTTTGAAAATCACTCACAATGAGTTAAAAAGATGTCAATATGTTTTGATAAGACCATCATCAGTTGCCGTTTGCTGACTATATGCCATGCTAAGCGCATGTCACATCACGTTTCGACTCGTTATCTGCAAATTACAGGATTCGTTGGATAGCCAGAACTAGGTTCACGCTGCCATATAGGCCAAATTAAACAAATATGGCCATGATGATTAACACCCCATGCATCCTTTGTTTGTCATAAGGCTGAATGGCATATGGTGTGTAGTGGTATATTGTCAAGTAATAATGATGGGACACCTGACACGATATTTGAAAGTATGGAACTAATAATTATATCGAATGTTAGATATTAAATTAAAAAACATTATTCATTAATTGTGAGACCAGAAAATGAGGATCTAATTTGGCAAACATTGTTTCGGCCCAGCGTGAGTTCTTCTCAGAAAAGTTAACTTGTGCAACGAATTGTTTATTCTTTCGGAGAAAAGATACTACTACTGCACACGATGAAAGCAATGTTTCATACCAAGAGTATTATCGTTGAACTCATTTAACAAGCCTATATATATGTGTGTACTAGATCATAATATCAGCTTGCATTGTTTGTGGTTTTCCACAAAACTTCTACATGTATTTAATTTAGTTTTGGAGATACTTTCTTTGTTAAGTACAAACAGGTATCAATTATCTCCCTTGAAATTCAACATAACGTGCATTGTAGAAAATATATCCAGTTAGACTATAAATGGAAATCGGTATTACTAAGTTCCAGTTGTGCCAAGTGGAGATTTCTGTGAGTGTGGAACATTGTTTTACCTCAGCACTACCTTGAATAAAATTGTAAGCCATGAAATACACATAATATACACAACTAACTATTTAGGTAGATGAAGCATCGACAAATTGTCATCGTCTCTATTAATCAATCGACGGGGTTCTGGCTAACTTCTGGGATATAAAGTATCACGAACAGGTGCCTCTTGCCGTTTCAAATGATAATTCACATCAACGATATAACTCTTTTTTCGGTTGAGTTTATACTTTTGTAACCGAATAGTTTGAAGACAAATCCAATTACACGCGTAGCACGTTGTAGCAAAGGTACCTTCCAACTCTTCGTGCACAGCTCAAAACCTTAATCGAAACAAGAGTTATTTCTTAAAATTTGGTCATTTCACAGGAGAACCATCATGATGATTAAAAGGCAGAAATAAAACGAGCGAAAAACTCGGAGATTATTTTCGAAAAAAGACAAATAAAGTTGAAACAGTCACGTTGTCATTCAGACATCTAATTATGGATTGATCAATTGGCGTTATCAATTCATCGTTTTTGATTTGCTGGTGACAACTGATCACGGACATGGCAAATGCGCTAGTGTAACACCATACTAACACGGCTGTAACACTGAATTGACAGTTTCAATTTCATTTTTTTGCAAATGCTAGCACGAGAACTGTTTATTACTCCAGGTACTTGTGCACTGTGCGTTAGCAGTACGGTTATTGGAAGGGAAGTCATAACCGAAGGAATTCTGGTGTAACAGCGAAATTCCCTTTCAAATCGTATAGGAAGTATCTAATAGATTTCAAGTACATTTTAGGCGTGGTCACATCACTCGATGCTGCTGTTATTTCTGTCGCGGAAAGCAATCAAGAAAGTTATGTTAGAGAGAAGTAACCTCAAAGTGATGTGAAACACTCTGGTAGGGAGATCAAATAGAAATAGAGAATAATCTTGCTCAAAGTAGTTATTTGTTAAGAATATTAATCCAAATTGACGAAACACACCGTCATTATTATATATCAATGACATGCAATGACTCTCGATGGCGAAATCATTTGTGTTAGATTGTCGCCGATATATAATTGCGTCCCGAATCGAGATGTAAATATTTACAATTGGGCGTAGTTCAGACGATGTTTTCTACGGAGTGGTATGGTCGATTTCTTTTAAATTTTCGGCGATGTTAGTAGAATGCTATATTCCCCAGGTTGGCATAGCGCATGAGTACAAACTTATCAATTTCACGCACCCAAACAAGTCCATAATTTGCTGTTAATAGCTAAATGGGTAACAACCAATTGTCTTATAATATTCCGTGGATGGATAGCTTATAAATAAATTATACAAGTATGACGTGTATCATATGCATTGCTCTACTTCTCACACCCATCCCTAAAATATGTTTGCAGAATATCGGGGGAGAAGAGCATGATACAGTACCAGTCTGAAGAAGTGGTATATTAGGCGCGCCTTTATTGCGATATTGAGCGCGCTTAATTTCGAAAAATGCGCGATAATAGCGCAATACCAAAAATCTGTCGAGCTTATTATTGCGATATTAAGCGCGCTAAATTTCATATAGACCCGATAGCGTTAAATTTATATTAGATAAATACTGTACATATAGTGTTCATATAGTGTACATATAGCATTTACAACTATAATGAAATACAAATCTAAAACATTGTCTCTATTTATGCAATAAACAATATAGAATATGCAATAATTTGATTTAAATGTCACAATTGTGAGCGCAAGCTGTCGCAATATTAAGCGCTAAATATTGCGATATTAGGCGCAAAATATTGCAATAATATCGCAAGCGGTGCGCTTATAAGCGTTTCCACTTGCAATATTATTGCGATATTGGGCGCGAAAATAGCGCGGTTAATATACTACTTCTTTTGACTGGTACTGTAAGTTATGTAGCTTGTGCTCCATTCATCGGTGCTCACACACGTTACTGTATTTATATAAAGGTGTGTAATTTGTATTGTATATATTTGGTCACGATTAATATGTTCAACGTCAACATCTGGCAACTCCTAGGCATATTAATTCCACTGAAACTCTACTATATCACTTTGAATTCGTGTATTCTCTCATGTTTTCTCCAGAATTCCTATGAAAGGTCGCGTGCAAAGGGTAATATTAATTTGTTGGAATTGTGTCATAAAACGTGGAGTGTACCTCTATTAATTTATTTATCTATTTATCTATTTATTTGTTAGATTTATTATATCAAGACATCGCCATACATATGCATGGGTGAGAATGCTGTTGATCATAACCCCCATTTATATAGAATACGAGGGGCCTCGGTGCCTCCGTTGGTTAGGGTTACAACTCCAAGTCGTCTCGCCCTCCAGATGGTTCAAATACACATGTTTCCATCTTGGATTTTTTAACTCGAAATCGGTGGAGTTGCCAGTTAATCACCGATGGCCGTTGGTTTGTCACACATGGTAGACGAGTTGTGGTCGACGTGTTTATCGGCCATTGACATCACTGTTAGATTAGTCCTGAGTGTGCGGATTTCCTCCACCAATAACACTGACAATGTCGTAATATAAGGATTAACTGTCATGTGGACTGTTTCTATGGAGATGTAACCGTGAGGTAAGTGGACATAACTTGTGTAAAACCCGAAGGGTTTTACATACAAGTTATGACCACTTACCTCACGGTTACATCTCCATAAAAATAGTCCACGTGACAGTTAATCCTTATATTTATATACATTTAGCGAAAAGGCCACTTTTGTAAATGTATTTAAATCGAAAAGTGTATCATGACAAAAACAGTCCAAAATACCCAATAGCACCCTTGGCAAAAGTTAATAGGAACAATTTCTCTTCATATTGAAACCCGATGATGTATTAAGTCAATCCTGCGCGAGTCCAACTGCGCCCAAAACATTACGCGTTCGTCTTTCCAAACCCAATGACGTATCGATGGTGTTATGAGCTTGGTGTTATGAGCCGTTGCGCATTCACCGAGAAATAACTGCAACTAGCCACGTGGGCGCCGACCAATCAGAATGCTGCATGGATTTAGTGATGACAACACTTAGTATGTAAATATATAGCCTTAATTGCTGAAAGCGACATTAAACCCAAAACCAACCAATCATTATAAATATAGAATATGTAGCCAGTGTCATCGCTTAAACTTATGTCCGCAAAGGGTTTTGAACATCTATATTGGGCGTGGCGGCTCTGGCGACACAACATCGCTTGCTTGCCTCGATGGCCGTGTGGTTTTGGCGGCGGACTTTGAGTCGCAAGGCGCGCTCGTCGTCACGGGCCGGGGTTCGAATCACACCCAATCCAAATCAAATTTGCACTGTCTCAAAAAGTGTCACGTTGGAATACAGTGGCCATTTGAGATTTCTTTTTTGGGTCGCCTCGGTGGCCGTGAGGTATTTAAGTCGGTCTTTGAGTCGCAAGGCGCGCTCGCCGTCACAGGCAGGGGTTTAAATTTCAAATTAGTTATTCTCTCAATTACCAAGGACATGGTTTATATGAGACAAAATTTTATATTTGCGAGCTCGCCTGCTCCCCGTATTTGGTCCCTATATAGATGATGAATTATTCTCAATCAGACATATTACTTAATTGTATCAATTTTAGTCTTCGAATCCCACCCAATCCAAAAAAAATGTGCACTGTGTGTAATATTGCCCCAGGCATGTACAAAGGGCAACGCTCGGCGTGTCTCGGAGACAAGTATACTTATAACATGCAGCTGTGCCTTATGTCTACTATAATTATATCTATATTTATAGTTTCAATAAATCATAAATCATCACGTCGCTAATTGTTATACACATGCCGTGCATTGATATATTTTGCGTTGCTTTTTGAGTACTCGTAATCTGGGGGTGAGCTATTTAAAGCTCGTAAGTCAACACAAATACATAGCTATCGTATCATTCTCGCGACCTGACCTCCTGGCTATTTCACGCTGCAATTATTATGTTGTAAACTTCTCGAAGTGCAATAAATGATGCAACGTAACAACCAATTACTTCAATGTGTGTGTCTATATACCGTGGCTTATTTACTAGTTCTAAAATAGCTACACATTATTCAGTGCCAAATAGTTTGAAAAGTCTGTAATTTTAGAATTTAATGACTCGCCAAGCATGCATATATTATAATGTAGGTTCAACGTTATATATCGTTGTATATATCGATTTGTATTTATATTAATCCGGTTAAGTTAGTTTGTCGCTGAGTTGTTATATTGTTATATTAATTTATAATCCATAATATTAATATGTAAATTATAATACAAATTAATTTATATCTTATTTTCTAGCATTTTTGTCTATTTACTCCAAGTGAATTTGTTATACTTGTTATAGTAATTAACAAATCACAGTGTTCAGTGATGCAGTCTATGTTTTTATTCTCTGCACCATGCTTTAAATTATAACGCATCACTCGTGCAGTTGTCGCTTCAATGGGCACTTTGGTTAATCATATATGAGACACTAATTATGGTTATTTATTAAGTTTAAAGGTTTCAGTAATTTTCAAAATTCGACACAGGAAATTACATTAGAATATCAACGTTGTTTCATTATTCAGAATCAGTTTACATGTAATATATATATGCAGCTACAGTCGATAATCCGATGTATGTTTCATTATATATGCAGTAAATTCTATAGGATATATATTCGAGAGGTTCGATGTATATGTTCCATAATATAGGCATTTTAACTATGCTGAATGTGTCACAAAATTGATATACATGTATACCTCTTATCCAGCTAGAATTTTTGTTTTTGTGAAATAAAAGTAATACAATTCCACACAAGGATTAAATCGGATCATAAGCACCCAACATACAGTACAAAACACTTACATCAAGGAAATATATCGGTGGAATTGAGTAATTGCGCTACAAGCCACAGCTGTGTGCCATTATGACCACCATATGACACAGTCAAATGATAGCCACAGCACCAATGTCCGTATGGTGTGTAAAGAGTGTGCGACAAACAAGACACTCAACACTTGTTCAGTTGCTTTGGATATGAACCTATCCTATCTGAGGGATCCATTTGTGTTAGGTAGACGCCACATATTACTAACTTAACCCTTTACCCAACAGAACGGCCCTATGCCAATGCATTCTCTTATATATGCGAGTCGACCATAGGTCGCCTCGCATATATAAGAGAATGCATTGGCTTAACACATTAAAAATTATAAAATTGTTAAAGAATGTAAGAAAAAATGGTAAAAAAAGATTTTTTTTAGGCCAATGCATTCTCTTATATATGCGAGGCGACCTATGGTCGACTCGCATATATAAGAGAATGCATTGTCACAGGGCATAACTGTAACTATCACAATGTGGTCAAGGAGCCGGTTCCAATGATATCCATATATGTATGGTTCTATTGAGGCAGACCGAAGATATTTTAGGCTGTTGAAGCTTTATTTGGCCGGTTTTGGCCGGTTTGTTGGGTAAAGGGTTAACAGCTATATATAGTTAGTAGGGGGTATGCATCCACTGGTATATAAATTAAATATCAGTTTAGCTGATGTAGCATACCACTGCACAAATGACGTAAAATGTTTATTAGGCTATCAGTATGTATGTAACTGCTGAACTGGTTACATGCTGTTTGTTTGTTTGTTATGTACTGGTAAATTGTTTATCCTCGTACAATGGCACATCAAATGCTTTGCACGTATACCTCAATGGTCCATTATTTTTGTTAATTATATTCTATTCGATTCTATTCTATTCTGTTAAAGGCACGTGCGGCCTTAATTGTCAAAAATATTCATATTTGTTCCAAACACCGTAAACAGAAAAACATTAAAACGCATACAGTTCCGTTCATTTATACAATGACCATCGCGTAAACAGCATGTTATCATAAAGACCTACTATATTTTACCTACGCAAGAGCCTGGTTGTGTTACAGAAGACAGCACAATGCTACTGGCTAATCACACGCAAATGGATAAACGCTCTTTATTAGTTCCAAATCAGGTATTCACCAACAAAGAACGCTCTTTATGTTTACCATCATAATATAAACAAACACCAGAAAAGTAACTTTTTATGCTTTTGTTTACATAACAATGGTCAGACATATAACCATACCATACTGTTTATGCGATATTTCTTATTTGTATACGGACAAAGTCTATCTACATTGTTATGTGCTTTCTGTTTGTGGCGATTTTTGACGAGTGGAGATATTTTCACAGGATACCCACCGCCAAGGCCAACCGTGTCTTTAAACACATCAGTTAGGGGAGAAAAACATTTTATAAGTTGAGATAAATTGTGCTCCAATCCCCATTGTTCTTCATATTGCCTGTCTCCCAGTTATGTAAAAAAAACAATGTACTTACCACTGATGCACAATAAAACACGCCATCGTCAGATGATATAAATTCTATGCAGTACTAATAGGGATGAGTCGACTGGTTTTAAGATGATATATATTATATGCAGTACTGATATGGATGTATATGTATGAATATGTATGTGTGTATGTATATGTTATGATTTTTGGTTCGTCTTAACTGATGTTGGAGCAGGGTTTTGTCAAAGGGGTATTTTCACACATACATATAATATGTATGTGTGTATGTATATGTATATATATATTTATTTATATACGAAGAAAATACCCCTTTGACAAAACCCTGCTCCAACATTAGTTAAGACGAACCAAAAATCACATAAACCCCACCAAATGTTATAGCTATCAAATCATCCATAACCCATATATAGCAATATGCTCTGGAAGGCACTACACCAATCACCATAAAATCACAAAATCTTGCATGTAAATATGTTCAGCTGTCATCTTGTAAACATTTTGTATCTAAATCGATTGTATTGGGAGAGGGGCTTCATAAGTTGAAAAAAATTGTGCCCCGATCCCTTTTGTGTTATATGCAAATAAAATACGTTCCAAGTCATTGTATGCAGTACTGATATTGATGAGTCGTCTGGTTTTAATAACCTCGAGATAACACAAACCGATATGAAGCGTCTATTCCTTACCAACTTGCGAAACTCCTGGCAATTTCACATTGTAATTACCTTGCTGAAATTTAATCCAATTGCAATGAGTCATGCAATCCGGCTGTCAATTACTTCCACGTGTATGACGGTCATGATAGAAACCATGACAATATCTGACATTCCACGTGCATGGCGACCATGATATAGAAACCGTGACAGTATCCGACATTCCACGTGCATGACTATCATGATATAAAAACCGCGACAATATCCGACATTCCACGTGCATGACGATCATGATATGGAAACCGTGACAGTATCCGACATTCCACAGCATGCATGACAATGATGATATAGAAACCGTGACAATATCCGACATTCCTCGTGTATGACGATGATTATATAGAAACCGTGACAATATCTGACATTCCTCGTGTATGACGATGATAACATAGAAACCGTGACAATATCCGACATTCCACGCGAATGGCGACCATGATATAGAAACCGTGACAATATCCCACAGACATGGGTGCTGGAAACTTCAGGTAGGAGGAATCTCTTTCTATCAGAGAAGCTACTTAAATTTATCGTATTGGCTGAATGTCGCCATATTTACTCACCACTGGCATTTTTCCAGACTGCCCGAATCATTTCTTAACTAGTTTAGTACACCCCGCAACAATACAAGACAAAAGAACAAGCTCACATATATAACCCCCCAAAATTAAATTCAGTTCTCCTTCGTCAACTTATTGTCAGAAATCAACAGAGAAATCAAACTGATATCGAATAAAAAACCATTCAAATCTGCTTAATAAACTAGCTTTTATTCGATACTTCTTAACAGTGAAGTGTGATGATGTGTACAAGGTTTTAATGTCAATTAATTTAAGACTCTTTTACTATGTAGCACTTTACCACTTATGTCTCTCTGTTTAAACTTGGCTTAAACCGGTCGGATTAAGCGGTGTGTGTGCTATATATAGCCGCACGCTGTTTAAAATATTGCGCCAGGTTTTGACCCTTGGGCAAGGTCACTTGTACTGTTCTCGCCTCGTCGTACCTAGACGAGAAATAGGGATCTGGTTGTTTGGTATGTGTAAGCCACTCCTGTGAAGCACAATATCAAAACATTTCCAGGTTTTGTGCTGGTGGAGTATATGATCTCTACGGGCGTAAGATAAAGTAGAGATTCGTGGCATGATCTACAAACACACGTTCTATGTTGCACATGTCATGATCTACATGTATGTCTTCATGACTTCTCTGACTTTATATACCCATCTTGATATTTCGGATTTAGAATTTAATCCTGACACTTGATGATGTTGTGTCATAACTTCTGCCCTTCCGGTGGCAGGCCTGTTAAGCTAATGTGGTTGCCATGGGGACAGACAAACGGACATCGTATTTACACCGTCATCAAAGATAACTATAACGATACACACCAATATACGCCTAGATTAATTTCTAATCGATATCTAATTTTCTGTTTCAGGGTAGATTAGATGATTGAACAATTGTGACGTTATAAAGAGAAGATAACTCAAACGAAATCATTAAACCGTATATGACCAAGGTTCTGTTCACTACTCTCAGACATGCTACCAGGCACGTCCAAGACCCAATAACGTCTGGCCATCGACAACCGGTGTCGCTATATAAGCGCTGGAGCTTCTCTACTGTGTTATTGGACAAGCGCGCTATCTCCTTCGATTGGATTCTTACGCTGAGGCTACACCTCCCAGAACACCATGCTATGATATCGATAAAGCAAATGAGTCGTTTCCAGATTCGCTTTTTTCATTAAACCGCGCTACTAGTTCCGGGAATGTCGGTCCGTATTCGAAAACTTGGCGCGTGTAAACGAGTTAGTTCCAGTAAGAAATATTTCACTCGGTGATATTATGAAAATGGAGATCACTCCGTTGTCATGGATCACGACTATCAAACTGCCAAGGAAACTTCGGAGATAGTTAAGAGGGTGAAGACGCTTTACTAAAAGTTACTACTACCCCAAGGAGTAAATCTCCCGTAGGATAGGTACAATGGCTGGTGTTGTGAGCGACATCGTTGAAACTCAACTGGGTGATAGCCAGGACCCTGGTTATGACGTGATGCGGGGTGCGGAAATATCGCAACGGACAGATTTACTTAACATGACGCTTGAGTCAACATCACAAGGATTTGATGACCATACGCTTTTTGGTGACGACTTCTCCGACTGCATTTTTAACAACAGTTGCTTTTTTGACAGCAATTCTTCCAATATTACGAACTCAACGGGGTTGCCTGACGAATACAAGTATGGAACGCTGTTGTTGTTAATATTTCCGTTCTTCACAGTTTTTGGAAATATTCTAGTGGTTATGAGTGTGTATAGGGAGCGGAGTCTTCGGACGGTCACTAACTATTTCATTTGTTCGCTGGCAGTGGCGGACATCATGGTAGCTGTGATCGTGATGCCCCCTGCAGTCTACTATGAGGTAAGTGATCAATTGTATTTTATTCGCCTCGTTTTAAACCATAACATTCACCTTGTGGCATACACACTTTGATAACATTCACTTACAGGCATACCCATGAAAACTTAACCTCAATAGTTACTTTCACCGTGTGTGTATGGACCTACATTAAATATATCCCAATATGTTTTGTCTGAACAACAAAGCGTGTTTTTTTCCTATTTTACAGTTAAGGGGTTTGAGAGGAAGACGGAATGAATAACCCAATCAATACGCTCACGATTAGATAGCGAAAGATACTTAATCGGGGTTCACGATTATATAGCGATTGATATTTAATCGCAGTAACAGGTGCCACGCGAGGTTAGGATTATTTATATTTGAAGAAGCTCCTCCCTTTACCCAACAAACCGGCCAAATCCGGCCAAATAAAGCTTCAACAGCCTAAAATATCTTCGGTCTGTCTCAATAGAACCATACAAATATGGATATCATTGGAACCGGCTCCTTGACCACATTGTGATAGTTACAGTTATGCCCTGTTCCAATGCATTCTCTTATATATGCGAGTCGACCACATGTCGCCTCGCATATATAAGAGAATGCATTGGCCTAAAAAAAATCTTTTTTAAACACTTTTTACCATTTTTTCTTACAATCTTTAACAATTTTATAATTGTTAATGTGTTAAGCCAATGCATTCTCTTATATATGCGAGGCGACCTATGGTCGACTCGCATATATAAGAGAATGCATTGGCACAGGGCCGTTCTGTTGGGTAAAGGGTTAAAGAGCGAGGGACACGTTCAGAGAAATAGTTCAACAAACGACCTATAGGTATGATCGTCTGTTTAACTTATTATCTGAACGACCTGTATGTGTATGGTCGTTAGTTTAACTTATTATCTGAACGACCTGTATGTGTATGGTCGTTAGTTAAAATTATTATCGGAATTTGGCACAGGGCATAACTGTAACTATCACAATGTGGTCAAGGAGCCGGTTCCAATGATATCCATATTTGTATGGTTCTATTGATACAGACCGAAGATATTTTAGGCTGTTGAAGCTTTATTTGGCCGGTTTTGGCCGGTTTGTTGGGTAAAGGGTTAACTTACTATCTGAACGACCTGTATGTGTATGGTCGTTAGTTTAAATTATTATCGGAATATGTCCTAAGGGAACTACGCAAAGAACGCACAATCAACATCCTATCCTTATATTTACAGTCAACGAACATATTGATTTAAAAATCATTAATTTTGGTGCCTATTCTCAACAATATTCTGGTAGCGTGTTACTTCCTGAAAATGTGAAAACAAATTGGGGCTCGGTCGAGCGAGAATGCCTGTAGACAATATAAGTAAACATTAATGTGAGGTCAGTTTTATTTAACGTACGAAACGAATATTTTAGAGTAAAATATTAGGAATTTACACCTGTATCTGAAAATATCACGGATGTCGATCAAAATTTAATTATCATATTCACAATTTAGAACTATTTTGTTGAGCCTGCCACAAAGGGGAACGGTGAAGAATATTGGGAGGTGGCCACTCTTTCTCACATAAAACTCATTAACCACATACTGCATTTCAATACGTCTTTATACGCTAACATACACAACATCATTTTCCACACGCTCGGAAATTGAGATTCAACAAAGCACGAATCACGTTGTGAACTTGTTTAGCGATAATTTGCCTATAGCTTATTCAATAACTCGGGGAACCATTCTAGGCCTTTCGGCACAATTAGGGACTACTGTACATGAATATTGTATAACAGTTGATTACTACAGAAATTGCTCCAAATACCAGTTACTAATTAAACCGTTGATACAAAAAATACGTTTTATTGATGTTATTAAAATCTCGTTGATTAAGTTGCACGGATGTTCACAGATATGTTCAATACAAATCTTAGGACGTTCTCATTAGCTGACCATCCTGCAAATAATTCCTTACAGTGTTTTGTCGCCGTATGCTTATATGGTGTAGTATCTGAACAACCGTTTTTACCCTGTGCCAATGCATTCTGTTATATATGCGAGTCGACCATAGGTCGCCTCGCATATATAAGAGAATGCATTGGCCTAACAATTTTTTAATCATTTTTTTTAAATAAATGTTTCTAACAATTTTTAGGACATAAAATAAAAAAAACATCCATTACCCTGCAGGGAGCCCCACACATATATAGAAGCATATAGAAGAGTGTCGTCTGCTCATGTTTGTCTGGGGCTCTGTATGGGTGAAATTGTAAAATTGTTGAAGGATACAAGAAAAAATTATTAAAATTGTAAAAAATTGTTAGGCATTGGCACAGGGTAAAAAAAATCCCGACTGTCTATACTATTGCTTCATCGACGAGTAGTTCAGAAAATGTCTACAGGTCGTTTGTTGAACTTCTTATCTGAACATTTCCCACCAAAGTATATGAATAATTGTGCACTTGTATTAACTTTCGTCTGTCTGTATTCTGCTTGTATTGCCTGAAAATCCATTAAAATGCATAATAGACCATTCTAGTGCATAATTTCATAACTGAGTGGGATAATCCATTTAGTATAGAAAGGGTAAAAAAAAGAGTCGCAATTCATTGGGGTGTACGTTAGCCACAAAGTGGAGCAGTGATGAATCCTTAGCAAATTCCCTCATCAATGCTTTTTTTGGTATATAGCCTAATAATATGTCCTAGATACCTTCTTGATTTTGATAATTCGGCACGATAATAGAGCCAGGCAACCATAGTCACTAATGTAATCTCTGACAGTCGATTCAGAAGTTTGGATAGCCGCTATCAGGAACTGATCCAGTGGATGGGTTTGATAATAGTACCAGGAGTTATTGTAATTACGAATGAAAGGGACAATATGCATTTTATGAATATCTATTACATGGTTGAGGTGTGTTTATGTTCAAACTCGGGACATACTCAATACCTATTTTGCTTGTAAATTCCAATTATAAATATGAGTTATCAACGAATACTTATTTTATCATGCACATTGTTTTATGGTGCCCATATTCAGAATGAGCAATGGGTGATGACACAATGTCCTGGGCCCACAAACAAGGTACACTGCCTTGCTCACCGGAAGCATATATTGAAAATGTTTAAATTAGGTATATTTTTCTTTATTTAAATAAATTAAAATAAAATAGATTAAAATACTGACACAATGCATATCTTCTTCTGGGTCCACTTGTAAACAAAGCATATAGTCGTCACTGAAAACTAGCTTTCTGTTGCCTTTCTTAAAACCATTGTCGATCTTAAAAATCTTAAACAAAATAACCTGGCCACGACTGCGTGTGGGATTTAAAGTTGCACATGTTGTGCTTTGTAAGTGTACACCATGGTGTAAGCAATTCATGAGATTCAGGGTTCTCTACAATTTTATTTATACTATTTTTATTTTGACTGGCTAAAACTGCTCTGACGGCAGACTGTTTGTTCATCATTAGCAGAATATAAGCTTCCGGTGAGCAAGACAGGGTACCTTGTTTGTGGGCCCAGGATACTGTGGCATCATCCATTGCTCATTCTGAATATGGGCACCATAAAACAACGAATACTTATTTTTTAATGCGCATTGTGAATTTCCACAGCTCATGTACTATTTTATCCCATCACATTATAAAATTATGTTATTAATTGGTTGTTTCCATATTGGCCCAGTTATGGGGCCGAGATATGTCGTATTGGCCTGAGGCCGCAGGCCGAAGGCTAATACGACAGACGGAGGCCTCATAACTCGGTCAATGCGGAAACAACCAATTAATAAGTATTTTATTAATTAGCAACAATGTAATAATTGTTTCACAGGGTGAATATATTAACATAGATATATCATTGCGTGTTTTATTAAATTAACAATTATTCCAGCAATTTTTATTCTTGTAAACTTTGTGAAGAACCTGCAGAGATTTCACAGTACTGTCAGTTTCCACTGGGAGTGATATTAATGCGGATACATGTAGTTCATCCACGTACATGTATATTTACTCCAATGACTGTCCGTAATTCATCCGAACTCAATTGCAATCTATCTTCCGTCTACCCAATATTCTTTGCCGATCGAGCTAATTACGTATGACGTCATTTACGTCACCTTGACTTATTTGCCGCGTTTTCTACTTATTGGCCGACTTTGTGTTACTTATTGACCGCGTTTTCTACTTATTGGCCGACTTTTGTTACTTATGACGCGGGCAGCGTTCTACTTATTGCGGCCGATAACCTATAGCTAATTAATAAAAACGTTTATGTTGGGTTTAAACAAATTTAAATCAAAACCGATTTGGTTTAGAGACTTGATTTATGATGTAGGTTCCTGTCCCTGTATGAACACAACAAATATTTTTTGTTATCTAACAACTGGCTTCGGCTGTTTGCTAAGCTAATTAGCGCCATTCCCTGAACATGTTAATTTCTCTGTCGTATACTTGTACGACGTATCGTCTGAATGTTCCTAACGTTGAGGTTGTCCGAGTTACGTTTAACTTCTCAAAAACGCGATTCGTTGGAGTGCAAGTCTACCAAAGAGGATATAGCGGGGAATCCTTAGCATATTTCCGAATCAGTGAGATGTTATGGTATATAACATGAGAAAAGTTCTAAACTCGAGCGCTATTTTCGAAATGATTTATTCCAGTCTGACATCTTTCGATGTCGTAAACCTTGTGATGTAATGATGACACATAGGTGTGGATACCAATTATTAATGTGTGAAGTAGAAGATAATACGAAATAAGGACCCGAATGATAGGTGATGCTCGGATAGGTATAATAACCTCCAGATGAGATGAGTAAAGTAAAGCATGATGTGTCGGGGTGTATAGTTGTTCCTTATATACTATTTGGGATGAATATTAGATGAGGTATTTGGTAATACACATCGGTATTGGCTCTGCCGTTATGGTCATTTCCTATGACCATATTTGGGGGTCGACTTCATTGTGTGCAGGTCTGGGCTGTGATTAAGATGTGTGAGGTTTCTGTAAGGAACCGAGCACTGACATTCGAGATTGGGTTCTACTATACGTAGCACGAATATAATTGGGCATGGGTAGTTATGTCATGGGGCATGGGTAGTTATGTCACAACCTAACCGAAACGTTGTTTGTAGCTATTTAGAATAAGGCGGACGTCTTGTTCCCTCTAGATCACCTTGATGTGGATAATTATGATCGTTAACAGACACAACAACTTCGGAAAATGAGATTCAACAAAGCTCTTCCTATGTTCGCTGAGTGATTGGGTCCTTGGAGAATTGCGCATCCTCGTGGCTCGGAAGTCAAAGGCAGAAGTGTCGAATACTGTTAACCATATTATAACGAATGTTCCCAGCGGTGTCTGAAGATTATTATTTTATTGCGGAGTTTATCTCAAGCGGACGAACATTGCACTATTAGGCTCGGCTAAGATTATTGAATCTGTTTAGCTATGACATGAATCGTCCGTTCGAACTATTTGCTGAAATTTGCCGCTCAATCCAGGTTAGGACTATCACAGCTGACTACGACATAAATTGCTCACGATATATGTTGCTAATTAATAAGTTGATAACTGAATGAATATATATTTTACTACGAATTTTCTCAAAGTTTCAGTTGTAAGGATGTTACATAACTATAGGTTCAACAATTGGCTTATGGTGTTGTTAACCTAACTAGCTTTACACCATTGAACATGTGTCTTATACAATGTACACGAACATCCATTACATTGAGGTTGTATAAGTCACATTTTAGCCATTGTAGAAATATAAAACCGTATCTCAAAAAAATGTGATGTGTTGAGTCTGTCACAAAGGGAGGGAGGTCAGCATATTTAGGAATTTCCAGTATCAGTTAGATTTCATATATAGTTAGCATATAGTTTGAGAACATTTCGAAAATCGAGCGATATTCTCAAAATGATTTAATACCACCAGTCTTAACATCTTTCAGTTTCATGAACCTAACTGCAACGTCGTTTCCAACTATTTACGACGACGCGTGTTAATATGATAGAACATTTGGCTCCTCCCACGCCAACTTATTTTCACATTGCAGCATGAACACGACAAGTTGAATAATGCTGCTCCTATGCAATATTATAGATTGTGTTGGTTTTTTGTTAATGTTTCTCAGATTATTGTGCACTTAAACATATACCATTGCATTGAAGCTGGTTCGGATTAAAAACGAACGAGCTTCTCGTGATAATCTCGATTTTAAAACAATTTGAATCATTTCTGCCCACCAAAAGAAACTCCTAATATTTCGTACACGATTAGCTATACTTAAATCGTTTCCTATAACCTAATCGAACTCGATGTCTAACCAACATCCGCTCCGACGGAGTCGGACAGCGGGATCCTCTGTTTGTATATACAAATTATTACAAAATTGATCGAACCGCTGTGTCAGTTTAAACTAGTGGGCAGAATCCATTATTAATATTCGTATAATACTTATCTATAAACCAGCGGCGAGATCCACGAAGCTTGTGTATTCACGCGTGTAACCTCGGCATATACTTGTATTCAAGCAATGTACTCGTGAAGTACTGCTTATACATTGAGATGTCGTGTGTGTAACCCCGGCATGTACATATACTCGAGCAATGTACTCGTGAAGTACTGCTTGTACACTTATATATATGCGGTGTGTAATCCCGGCATGTACATATACTCGAGCAATGTACTCGCGAAGTACTGCTTGTACATTGAGATTTCGTGTGTGTAACCCCGGCATGTACATGTATTCAAGCAATGTACTCGTGAATTACTGCTTGTACATTGAGATGTCGTGTGTGTAACCCCGGCATGTACATGTATTCAAGCAATGTACTCGTGAAGTACTGCTTGTACATTGAGATGTCGTGTGTGTAACCGAGGCATGTACATGTATTCAAGCAATGTACTCGTGATGTACTGCTTGTACATTGAGATGTCGTGTGTGTAACCGAGGCATGTACATGTACTCAAGCAATGTACTCGCGAAGTACTGCTTGTACACTGATATGCGGTGTGTAACCGAGGCATGTACATGTATTCAAGCAATGTACTCGTGAAGTAATGCTTGTACATTGAGATGTCGTGTGTGTAACCGAGGCATGTACATGTATTCAAGCAATGTACTCGCGAAGTACTGGTTGTACACTGATATGCGGTGTGTAACCGAGGCATGTACATGTATTCAAGCAATGTACTCGTGAAGTACTGCTTGTACATTGAGATGTCGTGTGTGTAACCGAGGCATGTACATGTATTCAAGCAATGTACTCGTGATGTACTGCTTGTACATTGAGATGTCGTGTGTGTAACCGAGGCATGTACATGTACTCAAGCAATGTACTCGCGAAGTACTGCTTGTACACTGATATGCGGTGTGTAACCGAGGCATGTACATGTATTCAAGCAATGTACTCGTGAAGTACTGCTTGTACATTGAGATGTCGTGTGTGTAACCGAGGCATGTACATGTATTCAAGCAATGTACTCGTGATGTACTGCTTGTACATTGAGATGTCGTGTGTGTAACCGAGGCATGTACATGTACTCAAGCAATGTACTCGCGAAGTACTGCTTGTACACTGATATGCGGTGTGTAACCCCGGCATGTACATGTACTCGAGCAATGTACTCGTGAAGTACTGCTTGTACACTGATATGCGGTATGTAACCCCGGCATGTACATGTACTCGTGAAGTACTGCTTGTACACTGATATGCGGTGTGTAACCCCGGCATGTACATGTACTCGAGCAATGTACTCGCGAAGTACTGCTTGTACACTGATATGCGGTGTGTAACCACGGCATGTACATATACTCGAGCAATGTACTCGCGAAGTACTGCTTGTACACTGGGATGTCGTGTGTGTAACCGAAGCATATACATGTATTCAAGCAATGTACTCGCGAAGTAATGCTTGTACACTGAGATGTCGTGGGTGTAACCGCGGCATGTACATGTACTCGAGCAATGGACTCGCGAAGTACTGCGTGTAACCACGGCGATCCATACTGTCCGCTGTTGAATGATTGGTTGATGCGATATTGCTGCTGGGTCACAATTCATAATGGTTGGTTAACGGCGATGATAGACTCTCGTTTCCACCCCCCCCCCCGGTCCCAACCTTGGCTGAACACGCACTGCGCCAATTGTTTTTCTTTTTGAATTTATATTGACCATACGGTCAATGAAAACGACGCCCCTTCATTCTAATTACGCGGCCACGGCGTGTATTCCTGCGCGACGGTGATTGAGTTATCAACTGATAAGGACGCCGATTGCATGATCTTGCACATCAACGCGACATAAGGATACACTGGCAATGTCGTGTCGTTACAAAAGAACAAACGAGTTTTTTCGTGTGTATATCCCCTGGATACACAGGTATAATATACACGCTTCGTGTATCTCGCCGTGTATATCCCCTAGATACACATGTGTATAATATACAAGCTTCGTACACTCTTAAACATACAGCTACTATATAGTATACCTATATAGGCACTATCCTTGCCATTGGGTTAGTGCCTAACTTTAGGTACTATATAGTGCCTATATGATATAGCTACTATAACGTACCTAATTAGGTATTATATAGGACCTAACTTTAGGTACTATATAGTACCTATATGATATAGCAACTATAAATAACCTAATTAGATATGATATGGTACCTAATTAGCTACTATATAGTAGCTATACAGCAATTAGGTATTATATAGTGCCTAACTTTAGGTACTATATAGTACCTATACATGATATAGCTACTATAAAGTACCTAATTGGATATTATATGGTACCTAATTAGCTACTATATAGTAGTTATACAACAATTAGGCATTATATAGTCCCTAACTTTAGGTAATATATAGTACCTACATATGATATAGCTACTATAAAGTACCTAATTATATATTATATGGTACCTAATTAGCTACGATATAGTAGCTACAAAGCAAATAGGTATTATATAGTCCCTAACTTTAGGTAATATATAGCTTGCTTTATTCAATATTTTATAACGGAGGTCTGATAAACCCATCTTCACCGACTCATCCACATTTGCAAACCTCTGATTGTTCATCTCTGCTAAGAGCTGAAAAGAAGAATTTAAAAAGTTAAATAAAGTTCAATAATTTTTTTAATTCAAGACTAGTGTCAATGTTCTGGAACTCAACTTTGTGGAATGAGAACATAATAATTCGCTGGTTAATTTAAAAACAAAATTAACAAGAGGTTGGATTATTATTGAAGTAATGGTGACGGCGTGTGTGTGTTTATCATTTGATGTTGATATAATGATAATAATTTCCAACAAATGTGGTGCTAATACTAACCTCTAAATGCCGATTTTAATTCAGACAATCCCGCGTCGTCCAGCCATTTCGCAACAGCATCTTCCGTCCAAAGTTCAACAGAGTCATTGGAAGCGTCAATCTTTCTTTGTCTTAATTCTTCGATTAAAAATGGCTTCTTGAAAAATTAGAAACGCCGCCTGCGATATAGCTACTATATCACCCCAATAACCAATATGTGTTACATAGATAGGCACTATAGCTACGATAGTCACTATATAGTCACTATAAGGACCCCGATCTATGTGAGTGTACATCTCACTGTGTGTGTATATCCCCTGGATACACAGGTATAATATATACAAGCTTCGTTCATCTCGCCGTGTGTATACCCCCTGGATACACATGTGCATAATATACAAGCTTCGTTCAACTCGCCGTGTATATATCCCCTAGATACACATGTGTATAATATACAAGCTTCGTACATCTCACCGTGTGTGTATCCCCTGGATACACAGATATAACATACAAGCTTCATACATCTCGCCGTATGTATATCCCCTGGATACACATGTGTATAATATATAAGCTTCGTACATCTCACCGTGTGTATATCCCCTGGAACACATGTGTATACTATACAAGCTTCGTACATCTCACCGTGTGTGTATCCCCTGGATACACAGGTATAATATACAAGCTTCGTTCATCTCGCGGTGTGTATATCCCCTGGAACACATGTGTATAATATACAAGCGTCGTTCATCTCGCGGTGTGTATATCCCCTGGAACACATGTGTATAATATACAAGCTTCGTACATCTCATCGTGTGTATATCCCCTGGATACACATGTATAATATACCAGCCAATACGCCAAGGATTATATAGCAAACTATATGTAATCGGGGTTCACGATTAGATGGCTAGTGACATCTAATCGCGAACACAGGTGGCACGTGATGTTCGATTGAATATCAGAATGTAGGGCATCATATAATCCCATATCCCATAATATGTAAAATATAGCGAATTATTGAAATATGAAATACAACGAAAAAGCGAAATATGAAAATACAGCGAAATAGCGGAAATAGAGCGAAATATAGAGGGAAATATAGAAATAGGAAATTATTTTCAGAAACGAAATAACGGAGATATTTGAAGAATTGTTTTAAGAGCGTAACCCGCCAAACCTCTCCCAAGCCCACCCATCCAACAGAAGAATTTGACTTATATTTCACCAGAGTTGTTATATTGTGGTGTTGCAATTTCTCATACAAATCACCGTTATTTCGTCAAAGTACATTCTTTATAGAGTTAATACCCTTCCGATTAAATATGACATTCAATCGAAACCACGCGTGCCTCCCGTGGTCACGACTATATGACAATAGCCATCTAATCGTGAGCCCCGATTGACTATCTTTTGGTAGTCAAACGTGTGCGTATTAGGTGAATATAGAAGCTTTGTTCATCTCGCGGTGTGTATATCCCCTGGAACACATGTGTATAATATACAAGCTTCGTTTATCTCGCGGTGTGTATATCCCCTGGAACACATGTGTATAATATACAAGCTTCGTTCATCTCGCGGTGTGTATATCCCCTGGAACACATGTGTATAATATACAAGCTTCGTTTATCTCGCGGTGTGTATATCCCCTGGAACACATGTGTATAATATACAAGCTTCGTTCATCTCGCGGTGTGTATATCCCCTGGAACACATCTGTATAATATACAAGCTTCGTTTATCTCGCGGTGTGTATATCCCCTGGAACACATGTGTATAATATACAAGCTTCGTTTATCTCGCGGTGTGTATATCCCCTGGAACACATGTGTATAATATACAAGCTTCGTTCATCTCGCGGTGTGTATATCGCCTTACACGATATATGTACAGCTACCTCCCAATTGGCGTCTATTCGTCGTCGTCTTCATCACCGGCATTATAATCGTCATCACCATCACCATCAGCAATAGAATTGCAGCCATCGTCGTCGTCGTCGTCATCGTCGTCATCATCATCTTCATCATCATCGTCATCACTATCATTATCAGCATCGTCGTCGTCTCAAACGTCGTCGTCATCATCATCATCTTTTTACACGAACACAGGTGTAACATTTGATTCAAAACATGTGCCCCAATCCCTGTGTATGGTTTGCAAATAAAATATGTGTCAAGACTAGAATAGAAGTGCATTACGTCTTATCGTGGGGAAAGTACGGGCATTTTCGTAGATCACGGAATATTCTGAATGGACACATACGGTTTAATATAATACATTTTCATCATTATGTCCAGTTATATGTGTATATTGTGTCACCATATGTTTAAAATTTCAAAAACAATTAATTTCGCACGCCATTGTTTGGGAGAGGGTGACACCGACTAACCAACCTACATATGTATGTCGATTACGTACGTAATACAGGATTCCTGATCTATGTAATGTCGGTGACATTGCAACAATGTACATAGTATGTTGCTCTGTGCACATTTGCTTACACCATTGATCGAAATGCCTATGTCCTTCAAGCGTACATTATACATTGTGTTAACCTATTTTTCTGCCGTAGAAGCAATACATTACCTGTCGGCTGATTTATGTCGCACATGTATAACGATCGAATTAGCGTTCGATCCGCCATACTGTTCGACAGCCGTGGAAAATACCTTATCAGAAATATGTCAATCAAACTCGAGCCAATGAACACGTCCAATTATCTGAGTTACGACGCATGCGTAATCGAATCAAATCAATTCGGGGAACAAATAGTGATTACCCAAAAACCACACCAATTGATCGGGAGCATATGTTTCAGATAGACTTGCGGGTCTAGTATCGGAGAACGTGATCGAATGGGGTAACCGTTTGATGCACCATCTTGTTCATGGCGGGGTGCATACATGTAACTATACAAGGTCGGGGACATTTCTCACCAATCTATCCTGAGTACCCTCCTCATAATTTGCATGGCGCGTCAAGGCTGTATAATATACACGTGCATATACAGTACCAGTCAAAAGAAGTGGTATATTAAGTGTGCTATTTTCGCGCCCAATATCCAAATAATATTGCAAGTGGAAACGCTTATAAGCGCACCGCTAGGAATATCATTGCCATATTTTGCGCTTAAAGACACGGTTGGTCTTGGCGGTGGGTATCATGTGAAAATATCTCCACCCGTCAAAAATCGCCACAAACAGAACATCAAAATGTAGATAGACTTTGTCCGTATACAAATAAGAAATATCGCATAAACAGTATGTTATGTCATTTGTTTGACCATTGTTATGTAAACAAAAGCATAAAAAGTTACTTTTCTGGTGTTTGTTTATATTATGATGATAAACATAAAGAGCGTTCTTTGTTGGTGAATACCTGATATGGAACTAATAAAGAGCGTTTATGCCATTTGTGTGTGATTAGCCAATAGCATTGTGCTGTCTTCTGTAACACAATCAGGCTCTTGTTTAGGTAAAATATAGTAGGTCTTTATGATAACATGCTGTTTACGCGATGGTCATGGTATATATGAACGGAACTGTATGCGTCTTAATGTTTTTCTGTTTACGGTGTTTGGAACAAATATGAATATTTTCGACAATTAAGGACGCACGTGCCTTTAATATTGCGACATCTTGTGCTCAAAATTGTGAAATTTAAAGCAAATTGTTGCCTCTTCTATATTGTTTATTGCATAAATAGAGACAATGTTTTAGATTTGTATGTAATTATAATTGTAAACGCTATTTGTACACTTATATGTACACTATATGCAGAGTATTTATCTAATATCAATAGAACGCTATCGGGTCTGTAAAATATTTGCGCTCAATATCGCAATAATAAGCGCGACAGATTTTTGGTATTGAGCTGAAATCGCGCCTTTTCAAAATTAAGTGCACTCAATGTCGTAATAAAGGCGGGCCTCAATATAACACTTCTTCTGACTGGTACTGTAAGTCGAGGTGAGCCGGAGGAAGTGCATTTAACCCTGTCTATACTAAAGCGTAATTGACGAGTGGTTATCCCTTAGGAAAATTAGGTCGCTTGTTGAACTTATTATCTGACAAATTCCCTTCCATAATTATGACGCATTCTGCACTTTTATTACAAGTCGTCTGCTTATTTTTCCCGAACACCCCTCCATATGAATAATAGACCATCACAATGTATAATTGTATAGCTGAGTGGGAGAATCCATTCAGTATAGAAAGGGCTGTTACCCCACCCTTGGGCGAGGAGGTTATACATAAGTTAGTCCTCCCGTCCCAATATAGATAATGCATTTGGAAAATTAACGTATTTCGTTTTAGTTTAGTTTATTTCTGTATGTATGCATGTATGTATATACGTATGTATGCATGTACGTACGTACGTACGTACGTACATACGTACGTATGTATGTATGTGTATAGTCAACTATCATGCATATCTTGGTCAGCGATAATTTCTTTCGTCCTTATGGCCGCAACGTACAAATGGATTCTTTGTTCAGTCTCTCTTGTAAGCCCGAAATGGGGTCGCCGTCCCCTATATCGTGTAAACACAATTATGAAAGCAACAACATAATTTGACGGCAAGGACCATTATCAAACAAGCCCGAATCAGAAGGGTTTATAATCCCTCGGCGGTGACACCGTATGTGGTAATACATGTATTTTTAGCGAACTCATGATTGGGATTGAAATCTGAATCTTCTATTTACGACAATTTGGGGAGCGTGTATATCCATGTTCTGAATTAGAAATTGAGATATATGCATTGCGACTTAATTTTATTTTGCCATTTCCCCTAAGACTCGAGACGAACAAATTGAACGGTGTCTGGGCTGAAAAAATACGATTACCGCACCGCAGTTCACGTATACTGTTATACTATATTTGGCGGAGTAAGTAATTGAAGAAGGAAAATTTAAATTAAACAAAATTGAGTTTATTTCGTAAAATAGCGATCATTTATATTTAGTTTGACAGCACCAAACATTAGTCGAAAAGATGGGGAATGTATGCAATAAATTAAGAAATCATAATTGACTATCTTCGAATTAAAGTCCCTTTGGTGCATGACCGCGTCAGTAAAGTAAGTACACTGGGTTCAATCTCTCACACATGTCCTGACATTGGGGGAGTTGAATCTAATTCCGAAGCGCTCACGTATACACTGAACGAAGAAAGTGTAGAAATTAAAATTTAATCCAAACCTTATTTCAGGGATCAGCCTGGAGGTTAGATAAGTCACTTCTCCCTGTTTGGTTATGAAGAAGTCACTTCTCCCTGTTTGGTTATTATGAAGAAGTCACTTCTCCCTGTTTGGTTATTATGAAGAAGTCACTTCTCCCTGTTTGGTTATTAAGAAGTCACTTCTCCCTGTTTGGTTATTATGAAGAAGTCACTTCTCCCTGTTTGGTTATTATGGAGAAGTTGTCTATTATCAGGGAGAAGTGACAATGGCTGAAGTTCAATTTACATCCCAAAATCATCATAAAATCATTGTAGTGAGTAAGAACACCATTATAATATGTAAATGTTCTTTAAATATGCTGTTTGGACATACGGTACTGTAATGGCCTAAATAATCGACTCCTTAACCACAGCATAATTATGGGTAACTTTTCAGGATTACCCATAATTCTGCTGTGGTTAAGGAGTCGATTATTTAGGGTATTACTGTATACGAGAGAGAAGTCACTTCTCCTTGTAGCACAAACAAGGAGAAG
Source organism: Siphonodentalium dalli (assembly GCA_032622095.1). Lineage (NCBI taxonomy): Eukaryota > Metazoa > Mollusca > Scaphopoda > Gadilida > Siphonodentaliidae > Siphonodentalium > Siphonodentalium dalli. Next base: position 98,043,382 of record CP136068.1, read on the forward strand.
TGGCACATTTTAGGGAGAAGATGTCGTCCTCTAGTGTGGTACCTGCCTTATTGGTATAGAGATGGAAACTTGTCAAAAACTACCGGAGGATATCAGATTGCATTAACCCTTTACCCAACAGAACGGCCCTGTGCCAATACATTATCTTATATATGCGAGTCGACCATAGGTCGCCTCGCATATATAAGAGAATGCATTTGCTTAACACATATTAAAAATGATAAAATTGTCAAAGAATGTAGAAAAATATTATAAAAATTGTTAAAATATGTAAGAATTTTTTTTTTTTTAAGCCAATGCATTTTCTTATATATGCGAGGCGACCTATGGTCGACTCGCATATATATGAGAATGCATTGGCACATTGGCATTAGCACAGGGCATAAATGTAACCATCACAATGTGATCATTGAACCGGTTCCAATGACATCCATATTTGTATATGGTGTTATTGAGACAGACCGAAGATATTTTAGGCTGTTGAAGCTTTATTTGGGCGTTTTTGGCCGTTTTGTTGGGTAAAGGGTTAATGTTTTTTATCAGTCGTTCGTCATGCTCGATGACTTCAATGTTCATGTCAATAAATTATGTACGACATGTCTTCAGACTTGACATTGTCAAGTCTGAAGACATGTCGTACATAATTTATTATACTGATAATGTTTACTACATATTTGTGTAATGTTCGATAGTACGCAAATGTGAGTGTTCCTATTAACTTATAGTTTGGTATTTGGTGCATCCCGCTCTCGAACACAATTTCGTGTTATTTGAACAGTAACTATTGTATTTTATGCCGCCAGCGGAAATGCCGGCGTGTTGCTACGCATTTGTCGATATTTTACCACTCTATGACAGAGTTATCTATCTTACCAGTCTCCACCATATTTATCTATCTTACCAATCTCTACCATATGTATCTATCTTACCAATCTCTACCATATTTATCTATCTTACCACTCTATGGCAGAGTTATCTATCTTACCACTCTATGACAGAGTTATCTATCTTACCAGTCTCTACCATATTTATCTATCTTACCACTCTATGACAGAGTTATCTATCTTACCAGTCTCTACCATATTTATCAAGCTTACCAATCTCTACCAGAACTATTTATCTTACCGATATTCACCTGTCACATCACGGGTTAAAATGTCTGCTATTACCTAATCTAATGATATCACCAAATCAATGCCCGAAACATGCAGCACATATCGTTTAAACCCTTTACCCAACAGAACGGCCCTGTGCCAATGCATTATCTTATATATGCGAGTCGACCATAGGTCGCCTCGCATATAAAAGATAATGCATTGGCTTAACACATATTAAAAATGATAAAATTGTCAAAGAATGTAGAAAAATATTATAAAAATTGTTAAAAAATGTAAGAATTTTTTTTTTTAGGCCAATGCATTCTCTTATATATGCGAGGCGACCTATGGTCGACTCGCATATATAAGAGAATGCATTGGCACAGGGCATAACTGTAACCATCACAATGTGCTCAATGAACCGGTTCCAATGATATCCATATTTGTATGGTGTTATTGAGACAGACCGAAGATAGTTTAGGCTGTTGAAGCTTTATTTGGGCGTTTTTGGCCGTTTTGTTGGGTAAAGGGTTAAAACAATTGAATTCACTGTTAATGCGTGCGTTAATTGCCTCCGTGAAATATGTCATTCACATGTTAATGCAATATGAAATATAATACTGAGGTAGACAAAATAGTCCCACGCAACTCTGGTAAGTATTTGTGAAACAAATAATGGGTTTGAGAACGTATAATGTGATTAGTCTGTGTTGTAGCCATCGAACTCCTTGCTGTACATGTATATTTCTCTGAGTTTAAAAGAATCTTGTAAAACTCGATGCTGCAACAGGGGTGAATATTGGTAAGATAGACAACTCTGTGTAGCAACAGTGCAACTTAACCCATTCATGACTAGAGCTTCCTGAATTCTTGCGAAAACCATGCATGTGCCAATGCCTTCTCTTATATATGCGAGTCGGTCATAGGTCGCCTCGCACATATAAGAGAATACATTGGTCTAACAAATTTTATATTATTTTTCATAATTGTTAAGAATTATAAGAACAACATTTATAAAATATTATTAAAGAGTATAAGAAATAATGATAAAAAAATCCTTTTATCAGTTCATGTTGGATGTTAAGGATCTCCCGGTTATCATTGGTTAACAATTTTCCCTCCACCAGTTGGATGTTTTTGGCTGTGTATGTTGATGCATATTTGTCGACATATATACTGTACATAGTGATTATCAGCACTGGTCAAGTGGATCTGTGCTATGCTGTCGGTGGGACTTGCTGAATTGCTATGATATTGGTAGAGCAAATTGATGTCGTTACGAAAAATGACAGTTATTGTATATTAAGTTGTCATTTTCGCGGTGTTTGACTAATCCGAGCGATTTGAAAAAAAGCCAGTCTGTATGAAACATTCAAGATATATGTGACCCGCCATATCAAATCCAGTCGGAAGTCGGGATTTTTTTTACCCTGTGCCAATGCATTCTCTTATATATGCGAGTCGACCATAGGTCGCCCCGCATATATAAGAGAATGCATTGGCCTAACAATTTTTTACAATTTTAATAATTTGTTCTTGTATTCTTTAACAATTTTATAATTTCACCTATACAGAGCCCCAGACAAACATGAGCAGACGACACTCTTATATATGCTTCTATATATGTGTGGGGCTCCCTGCAGGGTAATGGATGTTTTTTTTATTTTATGTCCTAAAAATTGTAAGAAACATTTATTTAAAAAACATGATAAAAACATGTAATAGGTCGCCTCGCATATATAAGGGAATGCATTGGCACAGGGTAAACAAAAATCCCGACTTCCGACTGGATTTGATATGGCGGGTCACATATATAGTTTTTGAAAAATGTAACAATGGCTGCATGGTGTCTGGAAAACGACACGAATAGCCATCTTGTGAATATAGTCGATTTGCAACAGCTTGTACAACCAGTATTTCGAAATATATTATATATAATTTTGTGAATGTTTTGATACACATAATAACTTGGATATGTTCAGATTATAAGAACACCGCGAAAATGACAACTTTAGAAACAATAACGGTATATTTTCTTAACAGCATCAGTTTGCCCTAACAGCATCATAGCAATGCAGCAGGATCGATCAGCATCATAGCACATTAGCAAGACCACTTGATCAGATGTGACTATAATGTATCGAACGTCTGATGTAGCAGAGCACTCATATTTGTGAGTGAAATTGCACACTAAAAGTGCACAATATTATCGCGACTGGAGATTAATTTTAATGTTTCGATATCGACATTTTACCGCCGATGTAACAATTCCCTGGTCATGAATTTGCGAAAGTTATTATCAGAATGCATGATCATGAACCGGCGGAAAACATGGATATTTAAACATATTTTAACAATGGCTGTGTTGATTCAACTTGGTTGGTGTTGGTAATATTGATTGTGCTCGTTGTGCGATAACTGGCCCAGCTATTGTTAACATATCTGTCTAGATATATTACGTATGTTGTGCATAGTTGTCACCTGCGGACATGGTAGCACTGTCGTGTGTTCGCAGTTTCCCTTCGCTTATATATAGTATATATATTAATATCGCGGAAGTCCACCAAATGTGGGTAAGATCATAAGATGTGGCCGGCATAGCAGTGGTCTTATCAATTCACCCCGGAGATCAACCCTGCATGGAGTTTGCAACAACACATCTTGCGGGATTATACCAGATCTAAGAATTGGACACAAAGTTAACAATTTGTTTCATAATATGAGTTCTTTCAGAGAATATAAACTAACAATAGTTAGAGAAACACATCATGGTTTCCCATGAATGCCAATATGAATCCTGCGTGACACGTAGTGGGGCAACCACGCATGCTGTGCCTCAAATTTGCCCTTTTTGTCGGCGAACTATATAACGCTAATAATAATTTAAGTAACATCATGCAGTAGAGATGACATGATCATGCAGTGGTCCCGGTGGAGATGACATGATCATGCAGTGGTCCCGGTGGAGATGACATGATCATGCAGTGGTCCCGGTGGAGATGTAACATCATGCAGTGGGCCCGGTGGAGATGTAACATCATGCAGTGGTCCCGGTGGAGATGACATGATCATGCAGTGGTCCCGGTGGAGATGTAACATCATGCAGTGGGCCCGGTGGAGATGTAACATCATGCAGTGGTCCCGGTGGAGATGTAACATCATGCAGTGGTCCCGGTGGAGATGTAACATCATGCAGTGGTTCTGGTGGAGATGGCATGATAGGACTTGTCGTGGATTGTGCAATCTTGGTCATATTGTCTGGATTCTGGCACGCAAATCTAAAATGAGACAAAATTACGTCAGAAATCGTGTCATGACGTCTTCGCTGGTTTTCATTACACTGACCAACGAAATTTGTCTATATATATGAAACTAATAGGCCTAAATCACATGGGAATTCTTCAAGAGTTGTGAAGTATAGTTATTTTCATTTTCATCGCGATGGTCCATTTCCGAATCCGCGCTTTGGCAATGTCCACACAGTTGCTAACCGGAAGTCACGTGACAATTTCTCCAAACTCCGTACCCGCGATCTTTGAAAGATCACTAATAATATGACGTCATTCACCTGTGCCTAAGGTATAAACAACCACGCGCGCCCGCGGCGCACTGGTGGTTGATATTACATTGGGGCTTAATTAAAAACAACTATAAAAACTGAATAAATTGATGATTTTTTTAATGAATTATTCAGAAACAAATAAACTAAAGTGTCGAGTTAGCAAAGGGTTAAAATGAGGATTATGGATCGTGGCATAGAATGCTCTTCTTGTATATGATGAGAAGAATTTTACTAAAACTACAACACTGCACCACATCGCGTAAAACATCCACTAAAGCCTCCATATAGCACTTTTAGTGCGTTCTTGTAATTATGTTATTGAAAGCAGCTTTCTCTGTATCAAACTCTCATTCCCAATTAAGATGGAGGCACGGCAATCGCTGTCTTGTTAAAATCCCATTTATTCCCATATCTTCTTGCTTTTGATGATCCCTATAGCGGCACGTCTACCTGCAAAATTGCACCATCACAGAAATATTACGACCGCAATTCCAATACGGTATGCCCGTGGCTGTAATAATCTGGTAGTAAACTTACGTGGGAGAATACCGCATGCTTTTTAAACCATCATAAATCTCCTTACTATCGCCAACCAATGCGCTTCAAATTGGAAACCGATAGAACCCCACTAAGAATTTAGACCCATTTAATTGTCAAAGACCCATTGCCTATCGAAATTGGTATGCCATTGTTATACTGAACGGTCCATCTTGAAATGATCTCCCATTTTTGTCGGATAATTTCTCGAATTCCGATGCAGTATTCTGATTCTTTTTTCAGAATCAATAATTTCTAAGAGCATTAAACTCCTGACACTCTCCGAGCGAACTATAAGCGGATATTGTTATCGTGTACACTCACTGGTTTATTAGTTGAAATAGATTTATTTTGATATGTTTTGGGAAGTTTTTTGTTTCAGGTAGATAATCTGCTTAGAATCGCCTAAGTTTTAGTCGATAATGTGCTGAAAATTGAAACATTTTAGTCACATTATCGACTCACAATGAGGCGATTCTAAACAGATTGCGTGCGGACAATGACAGTATTATGACACATAAGCCAGGATATGATTTTTGTCTCAGAGCGAACTAAAAGCGGATACAGAGGATCTCCAACTCGTTATGTTGGGATATACGATTTTATGAAACGAGTTTGATAAATTTGATTCACAGCGAGTCGTAGAATTTCATAAAATCTTATATCCCAACATAACGAGTTAAATATCTTGTATATCATATGAAAAAACTAGAGCTTTATGCCTTTTTAGCAAATAAAATGTTTCAATTTGTTGAAGATGGTCCATCCTACTTCGTTACCGTAACACTACTACGTTACCATAACACTACTACGTTACCGTAACACTACTACACGTACGTTTAATGCCAGACGATATGGAGGTCGTTTCTGGGAAATATGATGGTAAAATATTGATTTTCAGAAAATGCACTTTTATAAACTAAATTGTGAATTAAACAAAGAGCGTTTGTGATTTAACCCTTTCTTTGCTGAATGGATTGTTCCATTCAGTTGTACATCAATACATTGAGACGGTCTATAATTCATTTGGATGGTGTTGATGTAATACAAGCAGACGACAGACAGACGAACATATAATACACGTTCAGAAGGATTTATATTCATTGGTGGGAAATGTTCAACTAAAAGTTATTATCTGAACATCTCCTAATCAATGAGTATTTAGTAGAGTAAGGGTTAATTGTACCTATATATATGTGGATAGATTGCTTCTAAAATACACGCATGACATGTTTGTATGTCGGGTGTTATTTTCGGTGGCGTTTGACTCACGAGCCTAGAAACTGGGCCACTAGGTTGTCATACAAAGTGATAAAATCACACGATGACAATACCAGTAATGTGCTGCCCATAAGTTGAATCTAAGAGCTCTTATTCTCACCATTCATTCGCACCATTGGACTGGATTATATAATTTACGGTCTATTGAAATGCTGGTCGTGACGACGCACGGCGTACTTCCGGAATGGGTGCTGGTGTTCCGTGCGACAGGGGAAGCCTTGATACTGCTCCATTCCATATAGATGGCCTCCATACCAGTAACACCGCCGTCGCGTGCGTCCATTAGCAACGAGACATCGCCCTAACAACCCTTCCCCGTCCTATACATATGCTCTGGTAGTTCACATTATATGTGATCATTCTCAATGACTCGGCCATTTCTGCTTTGCTACGCTTGGTTAAAACGCATTACGCATACGCAGTTATATCAGGTTTATGTATGCTATATTCTGTATTATATTCTATCCGCCAACCAAACCCTGATATATCAAAAATACATTGTTATATTAATCTGCTGATAATCCTGAGATACCATTTGTAGGAAACTTGTCCTTTTATCCCTTATAGTAACTGTACTCACTATGTATTATTACAATTATAATATGTTTAAATAGAAGTGTCTAGATTAGCAACAAATCGTATTACAGCTTAGTCGTGGGGCCGATATTTAATACACCAACTGAACTTGATTTTGATCTTAATTTACAACCATCTGCACATCAAGTTGACATAAAAATCAATGTATCCATATGGTTCGCTATTCTGGTTTGGCGTTCTGCAGCAATTGTCTGTCAACCTTCCCGGGAGTCCGTCATGTTGGATGGCAGAGCCATAAAAGCATCCCGGGTGGAACTCACATCTCAACAATGAAATTCGGGGTCAGAAAGTGCGGTGTGCACTGTACGTTCGATTGAAGTATACGCACCATAAATTCCCCTCTGTTTATGATTTATTTGAGTTCATCATGTACATATTTTAATATACGATTATCAGTCAGTGTTTGTGTTTGTCTGGTAACCGGGACCTGAGGGATGTTACAATTGTGTGAAATGATGCAAAGAACAATAAATACGTACAAACTAGAAACAAACGTGTTTCTGCAATTCCATCTTAACCCTCAAACTCCAGGCAGAGTTATCTCCCATCGCTCTGCTGAGATACCACTGCCATAAGGACATTTGGAAAGGATTTCTTACGTATTCTTGGTTCTTATGTTTTATGATTAAAATTGTCGATGTCTGGCTCAGTTCATATTGTTCTTATCAATACCGAAAGAATTACCATTATTGCAAACTTTTGGTGGTCAAAAGAAGATTATAGATGACTAAATATAGTTCCGACGATATGTAATAATAGATGTATCGGTCCGCAAAGTACCATCCTTGTGGCAGTGCTATATCGCAGTGATAACGTAGAGGGCACTGCATGGAGTTTGCTTAACCCTGTCTATACTAAATGGATTCTGTCATTCAGTTAGAAAATAATACATTGGAATGTTCAATTTGTTCGTTTGGATGGGTGTTCACCAAATATAAGGATGACGACAGATAATAAAAAGTGGAAAAGAAATCATATTTATTGGAGAGAAATGTTCAGGTAATAAGTTCAAATTATTATCTGAACATTTTCCGAGGTATAACTACTCGTCAAAGAGTATTTAGTATAGAAAGGATTAAGTCTGTGAAATAACTCACGCTACTACAAAACTGCACTGCGACATATGGCCCGTGCTATGTATTAACTTGCACACATATAGTATAGCGCATTTTGTGTATATATATGAACGGGGGGAATGTTCTTGGTATTTGTGTCTGTACCTCGAGGCACACCATGTACAATGTCAGCTTCATGTTCCAACAGTCGTGTTCTGCAGACAGTGATGGCGAAAGTGAAACGTGATATCCACATTGGTGTCTAATTGTTACACTGGTGTAAATGTTTTCCATAGGCCTCAGTGCTAACGTTTTAGCGTATAGTGTTGGCAATATAAATGTTGGGTCCAAAATTTTCTTCAAATCTGAAAAATTGACATTTTGGGAAACTTTTTACACAAAAAAATCATGTCTGTCTAGCAGGGAATTCGCCTTTAAATCTTATGTTTTCGTAACTAGTGTCAGAACCGCATAAAACAATACAGTCATATTGTAGACCACACCAAAAAATTCAAACTTTACTACAAAGGGTTAATTTCTATGCCAATGGTTATTTTACCTATGGGAAATCATAGGGAAGAGGTGTGATGATTTTTTTATGTGAAAAGCACACAAGGCTATTGACCAATCAGGGCCCAGTGTCTATTTTATTCTCTCCTATATATTCCTCCCGCATCCGCTAGATGTCACTCGGAACCTTATTTACACCAGTATAACATACAGCGATAGCCCGCTTTTTCGCGGAATAATTGTAACTTCCTACATTTCTTCAGAATTGGCCATCAATGGAAAAGATGTGTTCAAAAACAATATCACTTCCGTGGTTCTTTATTTATCACACACAATTTAACCCCACCCCCTTTAACAAATTATTCATCAAAAAAGCACAATTTTCCACCACCAGTCATGTTCAGGCCCCATTTTCACTCAGTTTTAGGGGTCTGGTGTTGCAAACTTGGATCAGCTATGGAAGACTGTACAAGATTCTTTCCATGAGAGAACTTATGGTGATGTGAGGTCATTGAGTTCAGATCTGATCAGCTGAGCGTCAAGCGCATGACTTTATCAGCACATTGAAGAATAAAATATGACATTTTCAGGTCTGCAAGGGTGATCCAAGATAACTGGATGTGGGTGTATATTGAATTAGTTGAATAAAGATATGCTCTCTTTGAATTGCTGAAGCATTTTCTTAAATGTGTCCAAGTTTTAGTGCTATTAACCTTCAAATGACCATACCCACCAGTGGAAATGACACACTTTTATGATATATATCTGTATATCACTGGCTATAAAATCCAAAATACTTGTTAGATTAGGTTCTTATAACAATTGATATATGTGTCGTTGACATGCTCATGTTATGGGTCATTTGCATTATCATGTGACTATTATCACCTTGAAATTTTTTGAAAATACCTTGAAAAATTGGCATTTTTTATGAAAAATCTTACTATTTTTTTGGCTGATGTAAGTGAAAGAAGACATCAGCAGCAAAAATAGCCACACCATACATGAGATATTCATTGGACTGAAAGACCAGACTCTGTAAAATGCATTTAAATGCTTTAAAGTGACTCCCAGGAATCAAAAATGATAAAAAGCTATTTTTTTCCCTTTAGGTTACACTGGTGTAAATGTTTTCCATAGGCCTCAGTGCTAACGTTTTAGCGTATAGTGTTGGCAATATAAATGTTGGGTCCAAAATTTTCTTTAAATCTGAAAAATTGACATTTTGGGAAACTTTTTGCACAAAAAAATCATGTCTGTCTAGCAGGGAATTCGCCTTTAAATCTTATGTTTTCGTAACTAGTGTCAGAACCGCATAAAACAATACAGTCATATTTTAGACCACACCAAAAAATTCAAACTTTACTACAAAGGGTTAATTTCTATGCCAATGGTTATTTTACCTATGGGAAATCATAGGGAAGAGGTGTGATGATTTTTTATGTGAAAAGCACACAAGGCTATTGACCAATCAGGGCCCAGTGTCTATTTTATTCTCTCCTATATATTCCTCCCGCATCCGCTAGATGTCACTCGGAACCTTATTTACACCAGTGTAACCTAAAGTCCCTATCTTCCATGCGCAAAAGTTATCTCCCCTGTCTGTATCTTTAACAATAGACAATGGTGTTGTATCCACATACGCCATACTTAAACGGACATGGCAAGTTCGAACGCAAAACATATTTGAAAGTGGATATCTCGCCATCAAAATTAATCGTCCTATTAATGGGCTCATGCGTCCGGTATAATTATACTCTGGTGTGGAAAAAGTACAGATAGTGGTTTAATGGTGCAAAATCGCACAAGGAATCTTCCAGAATAATTGTACAAAATTGCATGCTGTAGGCACACGATGGTGCGTACCAAATGTGGTGGCCCATCGACATGTACTGACCAGAAAGGGTATTGTTGTTTCGACGCAGTATAACTTTGGCACATGTCCACTGGTGGGACGCAGTATAACTTTGGCACATGTCCACTGGTGGGACGCAGTATAACTTTGTCACATGTCCACTGGTTGGCACATTATAACTTTGGCACATGTCCACTGGTGGGACGCAGTATAACTTTGGCACATATCCACTTGTGGGACGCAGTATAACTTTGTCACATGTCCACTGGTTGGCACATTATAACTTTGCCACATGTCCACTGGTGGGACGCAGTATAACTTTGGCACATGTCCACTGATGAGACGCAGTATAACTTTGGAACATGTCCACTGGTGGTACGCAGTATAAATTTGGCACATGTCCACTGGTGGGGAAGTGGGACTCTAACCTGTCTACTCTCAGTCGACGTCGATGTCCGGTCTCATTACAATTGTATCTCTAAGACGAATGTGCTAATTCAATCAGGGTCCCATACCAGTGGCTGTCCGGTAGGAAATGTCACTCAATGGTCTGGAATAATCAACGCATGTCAAAGGTTCCTAAAATATGTGTTAGCTTAAGAGTTTGTCAGAATCAGACTTGAAGGACGTCTGGCGGATAAAAACGAACCGTGACCCAACAACAGGACGAACCGTGACCCGATAACATTTCAGTGTCAGAAATAGCAATGAGATAGTTTGGGATATTTTGTCAAGGTCCAAGAATAATTGCTGCCCGTAATATGCCTGATTTGTGTAACAATGGACAAACCTTCGACTCTGCATGAAATGTAAACATCAGTATTTGCCTGTTGCAATGTTTTCCAGACCCACTCGTTTGAACGTAGGGTTGTTTTGATGTAGTGTGTCGTTGGGCAGTGGAATAATATTATATTAATATAATATCATGAAGAACATTTATAAATTTTGGGGTGGTGACGATTAATACAACAAATTAATAAATAGTGCGTTTGTTTACACAAAGTAATTAAAAAAACATTTGTTTACCCCCACTCCAAATGGATGTACTATTTTACATTCCTATAATTCTTGACAAAATGAACGACTTTAGCGGACATGAACACTAATGATGATTATAGTATAGTCGACCCCTCGTCTGGGCAGCCTTATCTGGCCCAGACATCACGTAAATCAACTGCATGATAAGTAGTGTAGTATTACCACATCTTCTGTAATCACCCATGTCTGGACACAGTTAGAAGATAACTTTCTGCTCGTCGGTGTTAGATGATGTGGCAGATATACTATACGTGTGTCGCTGTTGGAAGTCTTTTTGGGACATCGTCATTATAGACAATCAACGCCAGGCTGGTCTGTAGTTTTCGCTACTTGACGTCTGGTGATGCCAACGTATGATGGCAAGTTGCTTCTTTCCAATGACATGTTAGTTCTCTGACATCATGAAACAATTCAAAGCGTCGATGGGTCACCAAAGTATCCACCCTTCAGTAAATCTCAGTTACAAACAGCTGGAATTTCAAGTAATTCGATGCTGCGACACGGCATTCATAATTAACTAACAATGTCTGTATGAAATATAGGTATACTACTATGCTGTTGACGATCCAAGAAAGACAAGTCCTGAGTCAAATATGTTTTAGTTCAGAAAAAACATATCTCTAAAAACTAAATTGAATTAATCTTCTGTTGAATCCCTATGAAAATAAAAAAGTAGATTCATTTTGATATTAATTTAAAAAAATGGATTTGTCTTGAAAACGAGGCCGCACATTTTCGAAGATGAGTGTGTCAAATTACACAGACGGTATCTTGTTCGATATAATGGTCCAATGCTTGTAATATTATAAAATTATTATACAATGTTGTGAACAGCATGTGTTTTCATCACAACCTGGACGAGTACAAGAAAACACATACTGTACACAACATTGTATAATGACATTTTTATTATCCAAATTTTGGGAACAAAACTCTTGTGGTTATTTTTGGTATTTGTCGACACTTGCTTCTCTATAAAACCCTGTATTAGATCATCAGAACGCATGATTTGGATCATCAGAAAGCAGGATCATCAGAAAGCATGATTTGGATCAGTAAACACGGAAGTGAAAAAACTCAATGCGGAAGTGAAACGTCTGCTAAATCCACCACAGTATTGCGCGCGCATCACAAGTTCACCGATTCATTTTGTAGAGTTACTTCGTGACGTCATGGAGTCACGATAAAAAAAAGTAATTTTGGACTCTATTGAGTCCAATACGACTTTCAGGAGTTCAATATTATTTTTTTCCGGATTATCGTGTGGCGGCTTTTGCCCAATCAGAAATAGTGTTAGTTAAGGATGGATAATAGTAAGTGATCTAGTATACTTCAGTCTATCTACTTGTTTGTAGTTATAGCCACTAGCTTTGTTTATGGAAGATTTTGCTTTTGAAAACACTTCAATAGCCATACCAATGAGGAAGACAATCAAGATCTGTGTCTCATATAAGTCTTTATTGTCCATCCCTTAACTAACACCATTTCCGATTGGGCAAAAGCCGCCACGTGATAGTCCTGGAAAAAGTCATATTTGACTCCCGAAAGTCATATTGGACTCCCGACTGTACAATATCACTTTTTATTGGACTCCGGGACGTCACGAATTAACTCTATTACCAAATGAATCGGTGAAATTGTGATGCGCGCGCAATACTGATGGATTTTAGCAGACTTTTCACTTCCGCATTGAGTTTTTTTCTCACTTCCGTGTTTACTTTTCCAAATCATGCTTTCTGAAGATCAATATACAGGCTCGTATAGAGAATTAAGTGCCGACAAATGATACCAAAAATAACAACTAAAGTTTTATTCCCAAAATTTGGATAAACATACAGATGGATAATACAAATGTCATTATACAATGTTGTGTACAGTATGAGTTTTTCTTGTACTCGTCCAGGTTGTGGTGAAAAGTAATATTGGACTCGACACTGGCGTGTCTCGTCCAATATGACTTTTCACCACAACCTGGACTCGTACAAGAAAAACACATACTGTACACAACATTGTATAATAATTTTACTTTATAGTATAAATGTTTGCGGTAAAACCCTTTCAATGAATCTCATGTATATGTTGGCCTACATGTATTGTCATTACACAACCAGAAAATAGGGTGTAATGACTAGGTTTAAGTTAAACATTTGTCCATTGAGAGAGTATATACATGTACATATACATGATGTATAATTGGCACTTTTCAGCAAAATATGGTAATATCATCGCTGCAATGAAAATAACTAGTTTATATACCCATACAACTTGCCAACTAAGGCCCTCAATATGGATGTAGTACGTCATATTATTCAATTTTACACAGCAATCACGAGCCGCGGAACTACCGAACGCACAAGGGAACAACATCTTAACTGTATCTACAGACCACCAATTTCGCTGAAACCGAATTCTCATTGTCGTAAAACAATGAACCTATTTTGGTAACTCGATAGCAATAAACGTGTCTTTGGCCGTCTGTGTCATGTCCAAATGGAATTTATGGACGTCGAAGAGCGACGGTCGATTCGCCATTTTGTTCTCATGACCAATACTGACCGTTTATTGATCTTCTGTTCCCAGAAGGACATGGCAAATAAGCTCCACGGACGTGACTCTATTTACAATGCATCGTAATGCGAGATTCTCCGAGATTCTACGATATTTCTTTTGCATCGTCTGCCCTCGAGAGGTTTTTGTTGGCAATCTCACGTCCCTCGGGGGATTAGGCCGGCTCTATCACGCATGACCGCCATTTGGATCATAACAAGTCCGCAATAAACATAGTCTGATTAATTAGATCTACAAATACGACATTTCTGTCATCTCACTTTGATTATCGCTGAACAATGGAAGTGCGACTGACCAGGAAATGTGGACCACGTATCTCCTTGCTTCCGAGTCAAGACTTAGTACATTCCCAGGGCATTAGCGAGATTCGCAAAGCCTCTGTTAAAATTTCGGATACGAATAGAAGAGAATTTACGTGTATAGCTCAGAACAACAACAATCAGGGTTCGAGCTGTTGTGTCCCATTTTTGCAATTTGCAGACAACAAATGAGAATGCCACAAACTATTTCGCCTTTGTCACGAATCATTGGCACACATGTTTTCTCTCTATTGACAGCATAACTGAGACCATATTGAATTGAATGACCGCCTATATATACACAAAATGATTACCACCGTGCAATTACTAATTCCCAAATAAAAGTAAACTGCCATATTTTCAAAATTGTATTTAGTTTTGAACAGAATAGATTCGGACGTCGCGACAAGGCAAGCTGTTATACGCTTGTCAACAATAATTAATTCTAAGCAATAATAAAACTATTAGTTGGAGTTGTTGTCTTCGGGCCTCAAACTTATCACTGCCCGCTTTGTCATGACAGTACCATATTCGAGAGTTGACACACATGTAGGTGGAAACATACATTAAACTGACAAACTGTCGCAGACACACATATCATATTGAGTGACTTTGGTAAAAGCCGACATAGGAAATAAGTCTGCGCATGTCTATTTCCGAGCCATCGCGAACGACGATAACCGCTGCTGTAGCCGCAAAGAATGCCACTTTCAGCATTCAATACATCCTCGCCACTCAAGATTTCGGTGTTGAATGGGTCACCCTTTACGTGCTGTATATAAACAAATGCTCGGTTCACACAAAGTGTGTTTTGTGAATATTATGGCATTCATACTCTCATTATACTATACTATTAGTATATTATTGAGGAAATTCATAATTTGGTAACTGTTATTTGTGACCCGCCATATCAAATCCAGGTCGCCTCGCATATATAAGAGAATGCATTGGCCTAACAATTTTTTACAATTTTAATAATTTTTTCTTGTATTCTTTAACAATTTTATAATTTCACCCATACAGAGCCCCAGACAAACATGAGCAGACGACAGTCTTCTATATGCTTCTATATATGTGTGGGGCTCCCTGCAGGGTAATGGATGTTTTTTATTTTATGTCCTAAAAATTGTAAGAAACATTTATTTAAAACAAATGTAAAAAAATGTTAGGCCAATGCATTCTCTTATATATACGAGGCGACCTATGGTCGACTCGCATATATAAGAGAATGCATTGGCACAGGGTAAACAAAATCCCGACTTACGACTGGATTTGATATGGCGGGTCACATTTATCATTTATAACCTACAACCAGGGTCATCCGTACCTGTTATGCTTTAATTATGAACCTAACCAACTGACCCGCACGAACTCCCGCCAAAAATGAACTCACACGGGACTACTGTAGATTGTGGCTAATTGTGACCCGCCATATCAAAACCCTGTGCCAATGCATTCTCTTATATATACGAGTCGACCATAGGTTGCCTCGCATATATAAGAGAATGCATTGGCCTAACAAATTTTTTATAATTTTTTTTTAAATAAATGTTTCTGACAATTTTTAGGACATAAAATAAAAAAAACATCCATTACCCTGCAGGGAGCCTCACACATATATAGAAGCATATAGAAGAGTGTCGTCTGCTCATGTTTGTCTGGGGCTCTGTATGGGTGAAACTATAAAATTGTTAAAGAATACAAGAAAAAAAATATTAAAATTGTAAAAAATTGTTAGGCCAATGCATTCTCTTATATATGCGAGGCGACCTATGGTCGACTCGCATATATAAGAGAATGCATTGGCACAGGGTCAAAAAAATCCCGAATTACGACTGGATTTGATATGGCGGGTCACATATGAGCTCACACGGGACTACTATAGACTATGGCTAATTGTACCTTCCGATTTCTCTTGTCTGAGACGGCCTCGCGTCAGCACTGGTTTTCCTGCTGAATAATAAACCATTTCACCAATGACAGAAGTTACTCCCGGATATCCATCTTTGGCCCTGCCCGCCGTGCCGGGTGCGTTCGAACAAGTCCCTGTCTGGTGCGCCCCACCACTCTGTTGATCCCTGGTGACATTAGACGTGTAATTAGCCCGCTTCGTATAACAGGGGGAAGATATGTCTGTCTGAACGACAATATGTCTGTAACGCCAACACCATCAATATCAAAGACGACGTTTGAATGAAAACAAAAACATTTCGGATATCATAGTTAGTATTTATTGTATTTATTGATATTATGATTATACCAGCGAAATGTGTTGCCCATATCCAAAAATAAAGTGGATGGATATGCTTGTTATTGAAAATTATCAATAATAACTCTGTCGTGATGGAATAAAAATTGGTCATCTCCAAATTTTGTTGTTAATTACTTGTAAGTCGAAGTTATATACTAATACTTAAAGGGGAGAGAATCCACTTTTGTTTTGTAATCTCGTAACAATTGTTATCCCTATGCACATGTATATACACGTGATTATGTATATATTATATATTTCAATGTACACCCCTGAAGCTGGTTCTAATTCCGATGATGCCGATTTTTAATCCCATGGTTACCAGATTCGTGTATCTGACCTAATATGGGCAATTAAGTCAGTTTCCTGGTACCGGGTAGGAGGTTTCTACGGTCTGTTCGGCAGATATATTGCGAAATGCTTGAAGTATACACCATATAACTATTATAATACTTCAGTAATTATCATGGTAAACAAAGTAGTACCCAATAAATGTTCCAATTTCAAATGTATCCCATTTTTAGCAAACATCGCGCATTTTCATACGAAAATGGCAAAACAATCTGCATAAAACACATGGTTACCCCAATTAATACTGGAATAGTTATAGAACATAGATATCACGGGAAAACAGTATCTTCATCATCGATTTTTATTTCATATAGAATAGGATTAAATTTGTTTTTATCATATGTTAAAGTGTTTTCCTCAAAATGTGCCAGCAAAGTTTACACACCGTTTCCATAGCAACGGTACCACTTTCAAATTTTAAAGTTCGCGGAACATGAAACTGACATCTTTCCGTGTATCCGAGACAAAATTAAACTTGAATCATAAACCCTTATGTGTCCAAGAACGCTCCTCTACGAGGTAAATCAACCCTGTGTTATCAAGTATATCTACACGAACATATCCACTCCCACATGTATCCCCACGGAATACATGGCAAATACCATGCACGATGCGTGGGATAACATATTTATCAACGCCGATCCGATAAGATAAGGGCGATCGAGTTGTTTAGATCGCGTGTGAGTCGAAGAGAAGCCCGAGAGGATTGAAACTTGAACTTTCTGCGCCATACTTATTTGATGTGTAACCAATACAGGTAAGTGGGTGAATTTGATTTTTTTTTACCCTGTGCCAATGCATTTTCTTATATATGCGAGTCGACCATAGGTCGCCTCGCATATATAAGAGAATGCATTGGCCTAACAATGTTTTATCATTTTTTTTAAATAAATGTTTCTTACAATTTTTAGGACATAAAATAAAAAACATCCATTACCCTGCAGGGAGCCCCACACATATATAGAAGCATATAGAAGAGTGTCGTCTGCTCATGTTTGTCTGGGGCTCTGTATGGGTGAAATTATAAAATTGTTAAAGAATACAAGAAAAAATTATTAAAATTGTAAAAAATTGTTAGGCCAATGCATTCTCTTATATATGCGAGGCGACCTATGGTCGACTCGCATATATAAGAGAATGCATTGGCACAGGGTAAAAAAAATTCCGACTTACGACTGGATTTGCTATGGCGGGTCACAATTGTTTTTATGTATAACCAATACAGGTAAGTGGGTGTCAGACCAGGTAACACGAGTTCCACGGTTAGTAACACCAAACCTAGCACACTAGAATGAGAGACCAAGTCAGAGTAATGCACTGGCAGGTTGACCTTTTTGTTAGTCAACAGAGGTTTTAATAAAAAAAAAATGGCTTAAACATATTCGTCATATAAGTTTACCATATACTATTGGCGGTGTAAAAATGTAATGGATGTCAAGAACAAGAGGAGAGTGTCGCAAAGTATATGAAATAAGGGGGAATATATTAGGGTCAGGGTCCCAATCACATGCAGATACTGTGTTCCTCGTGTCGGAGAGCAAGGTCCCGGAGCGGCTTAAAATGTTGTTGGAAAGTCATTTGGAACGCACAGGTCAAAAGAGGATAATTAAAATCAAAGACCCCTAAACATTTGTAATTTAAGGATAAAGGTAAAACTTTAAAGTTTCAAAGCCCAAAGAGGTAAAGTTTTGAAAAATCAAAAGATAAAATAAAACAGAAGGATCTTCCTGAGTTGCAAATCGCTAACCTGTGCCATATGAAGCATACGAACACCAACTTTTCGGCCTGAACTTTCTGCGCCATACTTACCAACAGTTTCTATTTTCGAACCCAGGCCTCAAAATGTGGTGCTGGACATATGCAGAATTAGGTCCACAGAGGGTGCCATTAGTGACGCTATCTAGCACAGAGGTCTACCATCAATAAATTCACCTTCTGTAGACCTCATTATCTATGGCCCCAGAGGGTGCATTTAGTGACGCTATCCCGCACATAGGTCTATCATCAATAAATTCACCATCTGGGGACCTCATTTTGTATAGCTTCATCTGATATGGGAGTCCTAGACACAGGTTTAAGTTCCCAGGTGATGAAGATGCTGATTTTCACCAAAAATTTCTAAAGTAACACAAAAACTATTTTAATTTGATAATAAAGATGCATTCCAAAGAGATGAGGCCCAGGCAGAATGAGGTTCCCAGCTGTTGAATTTAGTTAAGCTAGCCCGCTGCATGGGCGGGGTAGCGTCTCTATATTCAACCTCTGTAGACCTCCTCATTATACAAATGTACAGCACCATATTTAGAGACCTGTACCTCGAGTATTCATTGTGTCGTCTGCCAATTTGGGGATAGAGACAAACTATGCTAAAAAAAACCACTTTCTAAAAAAATAAAAATAAAACTTGTTAATTTTATAATAAAGATACCTTCCGAGAAGAATGAGGGGGTGAATTTAGTGATGCGAGCCCGCTGAGCCGGTTAGCGTCATTAACTTTACACTCGATGGACATCCTCATTCTGCAAATGTTCAGTACCATATTTATAAGGGTTAAACGGGAGATAACGAAATGAGTTTCAAAATCTATAATAAATTATGTGGATAATAGGAGCCGCACACACGTAGCCGAACCGGGACCCAGATGGCTCAGTCATCATGACGCACAGGCCACCATTACACACGTGTGTGATGCACGTAGATAGAGAGTAACCTGATTCGTATGAATTTTGATTTGTTTGTCAGTTTTTCACCGTGGGTTCGTAGTTTCTAAGTACGACGGAGGGATTTTCACATGAAAACAGCTCACTCACTCTCTTGTGGTATACTGTCATTAATAAATCTGATGACGTCGTTATAAGGCCTACATCAGCTGAAATGGGGATGAACCGCAATAACACCGAACCGAGCCGTCAGAGGACACACTTGCATGAAGATATCTCCCACCGAGAGTTCACCGCGGTCATATAGGTTATGTCTTGTTGACAAGTAACAAAATAGCAGAGTTATGTTCTTTTGCACCGTAGCATTAGTGGTTCTAATCAACCATTCTGTTACATCCACGGGCGACCGCGATATTGGGCTCCCCGCGAGCATACCATTATGGCAATCGAATACACCTGAGTAAATATTGCGTCACAGTTATTGCTGCGTACGCTCTGAACTCGTTCACTTAGCGTGCAATGCTATCTTCTGTTGATCTTAATGGGCATGGGAGGGCTAAAATCGGAAGTAATCTAGCGTCGTATATGCGCACTCATAATGCAATCAAAGAGTTGTCATCGCGGTCCTATATCAGCGGCTGTAAATCGCTGCCACTTCGGTGCAAGTCCACCCGGTGTTGTCAACGGGTGGAGCTCCACCCGCAATAAAAACCAACAACCCTGTTTCAGTCAACACATTAGTCCAAGTCCACCCCAGGCGACATAATTTATTATTTAGGCCCACCCAAGTTTAAACTGAGTGCCAACGTGGCAACGTATCTTCTTCGTCTGCAATGTGCTCTCAAGCTCCATGCGAGTTCACTCCCCTGATACGCAGGTCTTACTGCTGCCAGCACCTACACATAATGTGAATAAATCGCTCATTTATTTATTTATTTGAAACTTTTATAGGTTACAATCCTATTGCAGGCAACAAATTAGTCCGTCGACCCCACGCGACATAATTTATTATTAGGGCCCACCCAAGTTTAAACTGAGTGTCAGCGTGTCCTCTTCTTCGGCTGTAAGGTGCTACGTGTATATGCATTATTGGACTGTGCGCGAATCAATGATTTAATGCTCCCGAAAACATGCCTATTAATTGCTATTAAGGATATCTTCAAGTTTTGAGGCTGGGTCACCATCAATTAATGCGTGAAGGACTACCCACTCTGCCAAGCTGTTCCAACACTTAACAGTCCTGGGTATGAAGATGAATTTGCAGGCGTCTGAGTTTCTGACGAAATGTTTGGAATGCATTTTGCTTGTGAACATTTTTGGTGGTTGGAGATGATTTGTTTTGTTTGAACATATTTTATTTGACCCTCATTACATAATACATTTAACAAATTAGAATCTGAAATAAGATATGAGTTAATCAAAGGGGATGGGAGCACACGTTATTCAACTTAGAATATTGCTCCTCTCCCTTAACAATATTGAAACGCAAATTATTAATTGTATATGGAATTATGTAGGACTCAATGTTACCTTATAATTGGAATGTAGTACCTAAAACGAGGAGGGTCGAGAATGAGGGTGAGGTATAAAGTGAGTAGACAGATATCAAGGATGGGATGTAGGTCATATTGCGAGCTGAGCCGAGTATTTTGATGGCAATATGGGGAATGTATGAAAATATAGGCTTATTTGGATTTTGAAGATTTTCCGTCAATGAAATATACCCGATGATGCAATGAAAGTTAGCGTATTGCGAAACAATTTATCATTTAAAGTATTGGATAGGTTGCTTTGACCAAAGAGGATATCTTCAACCCTATCAACGAAAATTCCATTTAGCCAAAGGCGTTGGGGGAATATTAAGCGACTCTCTTCAAATAACGGGCACTGGAAGAAAAAATGCGAGGCGTCTTCAATATAAAACCCACATTGACAGTGAGCTGTTATAGAAATATAGTTTTCAAGTTTATCAAAATTTAAATCGCTGCAGTTATTCCTTAGCTTGTGTGCACGATGTTCCATTTGCGAGAGCCTGAATTGAAGTATGGCGGCGGTTTTGGGGGGAAATATAGGCAATTTGTCATACATTAATTTCAATATGTCGGTTTTGGTGCGATCAGATGAACCATGGAGATGATTGATTGAGATTTTTGCCGCATCACTCAATCCCTTATGAAAAGCGATACAATATAGATATCAATCTCCAAATTTAATACAGTGTTATAACGAATATAATCGACAAAACATGGGAGCTCCAGCAGACCGCTGAAAATTTTTGGACAATAAAATGATCTAGTTTTGCACGCGCGGCCTATATGCAAGGCCGGGAACGTGCGTAATAAAAAAAATATTGCTAGACAATGACGGTAAGATATCAACACCTGGCAATTTCAACATTCGTTTTTGTTTTTATATTTTCGAAATATGTCAGCAAAAACTCATCTCGGTTAATGCGAAAACCTAACATCGAACGATATTGTTTTGCAGAAATTTTGGCGTTCAGATTCCACAACCTCGAAAAATAGTGACCGAAGTCACTTGAACTCTTATTTACAAATATACACAACGATAATATTTATATTGGGTCTGGAGAGCTAGCAATCAAAATAGGCATAGCTCATTCGCTATATTTTATTTATATACGTGAAGATAAACGATGAATACTCATGCACTTCGATGTAACATCATGTAAGACATCTCGCCGACCTTTTCGAATAATTATTACCTATAGGCTCCCGGCCATAGTATATAATATCACTATACTGATAGGTCTTTGTACCGCTGTCCTCGGTATGGTCGACCTTTTCATTTGACAAAACAAATCGAAAGATCGTAAAATAACGGCAAATATAGTGGTCTGCTATGTCGATCAGAAAAAAGACACTCATGAGAGAAGCGTATAAGTGGTTTCTCACACATTTAGTTAATGGCCGGCCGAAATAAGCTAACTATAGAGTGACGAATTTGATAAAAGTGAGCCGTCGGACGTGTGGAGAACTAATTTGTAACCGCCCTATAAGATAGATGGCGTTTAGGTCGCCTATAAATCCCTACTTACCGTACAGTGATACCACTATAAATCTATGTTCCATGAATCTATTATTTGACTGTATTTGGCTGAATTAGCGCCCCTTGGCCTGCCATGGCAACCGGTGGTATATAAATCACGGAATTTTGTCTGTCGAATATCTGTCCATTCTAGTGTTAGTTGTTCCATTATTTGGTCTTTGTTTATGTCGTATCTACTGACATACGATGAATCGATCACGCGATAAGATGATCCGTCAGTGTTTGGTTCACAAGAAGTGTAACCTTTCAAGAACGATGAGGTATATGTAAGGGAAACATTGGTGGGAGTGTTTAACGACCGGTTTGGGGATTATCTTACTGTCAACGACGACTTGAACTTGGCAATACGTTCTTTCATAAAATATATCTTCTGATTATATAATTATACGATAGAATAGGAACAAATGGCTAAATCAGCACGATCAGTCTTCTCTAGCATATTATTATAGTTAGCTACTGCTGTTTTGTATATCTGCCTCGTTGTTGTTTTTTTAAATTCTTTATTGGCAGTATATACTTGGACATATTAAAACGTTTCATATACAAAAATGAAAATAACAACAATAATGTCCTGGTTTAGATGGGGCGAACTTTCGCACGCAATTCGCACACACCTTACACACATTCAAAATTTAAATGACACCTCATGCATTTTGTATTACACAGACAATGTTTATGAATGGATGATATCTAAAAAAAGAAGAGAAAATATATAATTTAGATATGCATACAATTTATAGTCTCTAATATGACAAACATTGCTGCTATCCGTGCCAGAAATGTATATATGGCACTAAATAACAAACTAATTATGGTCCTCAATTACTTGAACCGGCAAGGTATATGTAACACCATTCCAGCTGGAAGTTGTTGTTGTAGTTGATGTGTTGATGTTGTTGTTGTTGATGCTTTGTTGTGTTGTTTCCGGCCGAAGGTCGGATTGTAATATGCAGTTCCTTTCACCGTACATATGTATATCTGCCTCGAAGAATTTAACATCATTTGTACTGTACCTTATATGCAAATAAAAGAAGTAACACTAACAATAGAGTTATTAACATTAACAATAGAGATATTAACATTGACAATAGAGATATTAACATTAACAATAGAGATATTAACATTGTTGCCAGCAAGATATACTTCTGTAACTAAAGATATAATGACAATCTCCGCAATATACTAATATTTTCAATCGATAGAAGTCTATAGAACTTTTCTTCGCTGGGATATTTCCAGTAATAGTCCGGGATTCGCGTTACGTTCGCTTCTTTGTTAGATTAGGCTTTCTCGCAATTCCAACATTTTCTTGATATTAATCAGCTGGCTTTTCATATGCAACTTGTCAATTCTTGCCCAAGCGGGTGGCTCATTAATTACCATTCATCGCACGTATTCTAAGCTTTACTTTTAATAATTAATTATTTGTCAAACTGTTAATGTCACTGTGGTGATCGGATATTTTATAATGAAATGTGTTAATCGAATCCCGCGTCGTTAAATCACACATGTGCATGATTTGTATATAAGAATGTGTAAAACTGTGTTTATGTTTCGGAACTCCGCCGTTCAGTCACTACCACGTATTACAACCGAAGTTCCGATTGTTGTGTGGACCGCTTCCAACTATACCGGAATGTCCGTATGTTTCTATTGTAAAAATAAATGCTAATTCCCCAGAAAGACTCAGCCTTGATTCAACCCGAAATCAGCTCTATCAAACAGCGCTGCGATAATTTGTTCACCACACATTAAAATGTCCAATTAAAGGCCCACTTAATTTTCGAACCCCCAGATTACATTATATAGAATATATATTATATACCATTTGAAAGAGGAAGCTCTAACACATTATATGATCAACTTATCCGGTGTAATAAACTGTGAACATGTTGTTTTTGTTGAGTTGCCAACGCGTTTTGTCATCAAGAATGAAGTAAAAATCAGTATTATTTCCAATGCAGGGGGAATAACTCTATATATTAAAGATAGAGTTCTTCCCCTTCCATTGAAAAAGTTTGAATTCTGTTGCATTCTGGGTGACAGAGGGCGTGGGAGTCTTCTATTTATATGTGGGCATCTTCTGGGATACAGATGTTTCAAATAGTGGTGAATTATAGCATTTTGATCATATTTTATGGCATAGATTGTTATTAAAACCGTATATCAAGTCACTATAACAAAAATAATTTGCGACTCGAAAATTAAGTGGACCTTTAAGTGTGCATGTTTCGCTCGATGGCGTAAAGGCTCTAATTTACCATGGACAAATGCCAATGGGCTGTTGATATAGGATTTATAGTTTAGGATGAAAATTCACTTTAAACTGATTTCGACTTGTCGTACCGCAAGAGACGAACGTTCTTTGTGTTTACAGTGTGAGGGAAAATCTATAACAAACCCTCTTTATCATTACAAACTAAAAGAAAATGGGGATCCACTTTGCCTTTTCAACGAGATAATTTATATCACTTCAGCAACGTTTTTCCGATAAAAAGCTGGATCCACGCAAATTGTCAAAAAAACCTACCCATTTCTTGGTCTATATTGAGGTCAAGATTATATGTGGCTATTACAGTGATAAGTTTAAACATATATAGTCTCCATTAAAATGTACTGATTTTAGCTTGATCTCATGCGTATATGTGTGTTCAGACATGTATGTGCTCGAAATAATCGAGGGACCTATTTTTTTGTCCTCGGGCGTACATTCACACGTACAAATGTTTTATGGCATTTTAGCACGGCATGCATGATGGAACACGTTTACCAATCACATTCCCGCGAGACCGCGGGCTCTCAATGGCGGCGGTCGGGGATCCAGGTCAGGATGGTCAGCGTGTGTGATGTTTTGATTCTGGCAAGCCTTGAAATAGTGTGTCTGTCATTTGCAGAATGAGGTCCCCAGAGGGTGAATTTATTGATGCTACCCCGCATAGCGGGCTAGCATCACCAAATTCACCCTCTGGTGACCTCATTCTACTTACACCTCAGCAGAATGAGGTCCCCAGAGGGAGAATTTGGTGATGCTAGCCCGCTATGCGGGGTAGCATCACTAAATTCACCCTCTGGGGACCTCATTCTGCAAATGACAGGCACACTATTTCAAGGCTTGGATTCTGGTCACCGATTAATGGGAAATATGATTAAGAAGCCTGGTCATGTAAAATCGAGCCGTCTGAACACTATAATACTCTCGTCACATCTATAAGGTTTCATTCGATTAGAGTTCTGATAAAGGCAGCCTTGATCGAGAAACGACTGTCAGCAAAACCGCGCTTTCTGAGTACTACAACTTTCTGACATGTTACATGTATATTATAGCACATTGCGGACTTGTGTATGTAATGCTAGTGGGTGCACTATGGGGGAAGTACATTGTACGTGAGTTATACGCGAAATTGTCAAATCATGTAAGTTTGCATTCGATTATAGTTCTGCTAGCCACGAGTACAACTTTCTGACATGATCTATTATTTATACTACAGTGCGCATGTCTGTCGACCAGCAGGTGCATTCTTGTGGTAATACATGTATACATGTGCGTGACATGCGTATCAATTTGTTTACTTTTTTTAATTTAAACATATTTTAATGTATCTAGAAAGATAATACACATATGGATCTGGCACAAGTTACAAAACTTACAACTTGCCCCTCTCCTGATACAATCATGGAACATACATAAAAATACATAGCAGATATAGCACAAAGTGTTTATAACGAGTAGTGCAGAGTGTGTGTGTGCTGCGAATGTCGGGTTTTCATCTGTTTTCCAATCTCGGTTATGAAGAAAAGCCTAGAATTCTGTGAGTTTGAAAGATGAATGGCGAAATTGACCATGATATCATACATGTACAAAACGCATTCTTTTAGCTATGAAAGATTGAGTAAGGCGAAAAAGAGTAGTGTTCTTGTGGTTTGATTTACCTTTAACCTCAGATAAGAAATGATTTGTTTCCAATGATTGAAAGCCATTAACCCTTTGAGTGCCACGTCCGATTTTTGTATCAACCCATATACCCTGTGCCAATGCATTTTCTTATATATGCGAGTCGACCATAGGTCGCCTCGCACATACAAGAGAATGCATTGGCCTAACAATTTTTCATTATTTGTTGTTATTTTTTTTTACAATTTTAATATTTTTTTCTTATATTCTTTAACAGACTTATTTTGTAGGTTTAGTGCCAGGGAATCTTACGTTTTTCATGGGCATCAAAATTATTACTATGAATACTTGGTGATAGTTTTGAGTTATAACATGCCCCTAAGGTTTTATCCAGTTTGTTTTTAAATTCGCTATAGCATGCTTAAGCATACCCAAAAAAATTCAACCCAAAAGAATCTTTAAAAAAAAAACATTTAATTTTTAAATTGTTTTTAGGGCCGACTTTACAGACCGTAAATTAGGGCCGATGAGATCGGCCCCTGGCACTGAAGGGTTAATACTTAGATTTGATTAAATTCAATTCTCTTAAATAAAGGCACACATGAAAGTTTGTTAAAGATGCTCCATCCTATTTGGATACCGTAACACTACTACTTATACGTTTTATGGCACACAATACTGAGGTCATTTCTGTGATATATGATGGTCAAATATTGATTTTCAAAAAATGTATTTTTATCAACTAAATTGTGAATGTTGGTCGGGCGACCAGTCATTAAAATGATGAACAAATCTTATGGCTTAACCCTTCTATACTAAATGGATTATCCCACTCAGTTATAAAAGTATACATTGGAATAGTCTATTGTTCATTTGAATGCGTTTTCATGAAAAAATAAGCAGACGACAGATAATACAAGTATACAGGGGAATCATATTTATTGCAGGGAAATATTCAGATAATAAGTTCAACGAAAAATGCCTACGGGATAACTACTCGTCAATGGGTATTTAGTACAGACAGTGTTAATTTGATGCATTAACACAGAACATAACGAACATGTGGATAACCTTCAGTCCGATGACCTTAAAATGACTATGTTCTTAACTATATAAATTGCATATATACCATTTCACGGCAAATGGCATATTTTATCATCTTCGCTGCTAAATGACGTTATGACGTCGTGTGCTGGGCTGTTGGCGTTATTGCCATTTTCCAGTGGAAAAATATAACGGGAACATCACAAGAACCATAAAACTGACTCAGTTAAAATGCTATTATCGTTCAGAATCGTGGAACATCATACACTGTTTAAAACTTCGAGATACAGTTATTCCGATGTACCAATCTCTGAGTTCTAGTTTTGAATAATGGCCCACTGCTAGTGTGCTGAAGTAGGCCCGTAGTACCTACGGACCATATAGCACACGACGTGCACTTTTACGTCCGTAATAGTTGCGGACGTCATAGCAGCGAAGAGTTCAAAGAACGTGCTAAATAATATGATACCTCATAATAGCCATATTATCAGCTTTCAGATATGTTAGATGTAGTTTAACACAACTATATCTGCATATATTCAACAAAATCGCGCAATGACAGCACATCCATAAACACAAAGACAACAGACCAGCACAATGCGCTATAATTTGCGTGAGTTTTGTAGTAAAATAGCCGACAAGTCAATCATGATATACGTTCCTTCTACAAGCTTGTCGTTCGGTAATTATTATTCTATACTATTCGCTGACACATTGATAACACCCTTACAATGGTAATAAATTGATTCGTATATCCCGTATAGTATGAATGTTTACCGTATTTAGTTAATGTGTCTGACAGGAGTCGGTCTGTGTGGCTTCGTTGTATATATATTTGTAACATAATTATAACGCTGCACTGTACATCTTGTGGACTAAAATGTCCAATCTACGTTGAGTGATAATTTGTTGAGCGGTTTATATTCAGCGGTTGAGTAACGAGTATTAAACAATGACAAATCAGGATATCTGTTTCGTTGATTAACAGTTATAGGAACAATAACTCTATTTAAAACACTGTGCAGTTTTAATGGCATAGTCATTTCGAGATGTTCAATCAACGTTTCAAAATAATTTTTGGATCTTTTAATGCAACACTGCATGAGATCGGAGTGACCGATATGTATGTCAGAACTTCATAAGTGCATCACCTTATTAAAGAGTAAACAGTTTGAAGCCGATGTTATAATTTCATAGACACCACAAACAATATCGTCCAACAGACCATTATCGGATACTTTATCGGGAATTTAAATTCCCGTTAATAAATTCCCGTTAAATTCCCGGGAATTTAATCCCGGGAATTTAATAAATTCCCAGATATTTACATTTCTGATTCGGTCGCTGATTATAGATGCATCATTCAGTTCAGTTTCGAGATTTCTTCCAACAAACGTTACTAGCCAACTACTTTTCATTACTAAGAAAGCTACATTTTTCAGTCAACTGTTGAGCAAAATAAATCGGTTGTTGAGCGAGTTCACTTTCAGTGTTGAGTAAAATATTTAAAACTTGCCCCTCTCCTGATACAATCATAAATATACATAAAAATACATATATAGAAGATATAGCACTAAGTGTTTATAGATACATGTAGCAGTACAGAGTGTGTGTGTGCTGCGGATTTCGGGTCATCATCTGTATTCCAAATTTGGTAACGAAGACAAGCCTGTATTTCAGTGTGTTTTATAATTGAATGACGGAATTTACTTTATTGTACATGTGCATGTGTGTTCAATGCGCATTGTTTTAGCTATGGCAGATTGAGTAATGCGGAAAAGAGTAGTGTTCTGGGCATTTGGTATACCTTTAACCCCATGTACAAATTTATTTGCTTCTAATGTATGAAAGCCATTAAGATTTCGATAAAAGTCAATCCTCTGTTCTGTTAATAAAGGGCACATATGCAAATGCTGCATCATATAGATCAGGAACTGATGTTCTCGCTTATCTACTTGGTACTCGATGGGTGTCGCACGCGTCTGCCAAAAGTTCATATAGTTACCGATAGTTACAGCTATATGAGGAACATAAACGAATAAATAAACTACCAGCACTCCATGAAATAAACCCGATGAGAGCTACAAAAGTCAATTCGTGCTCGAAGAAACGTAATGATTTGTCGAATGCATTCACAAGATATCTGTGTACTATCATTCCGCTTTTTAATCTACTCCCGAATGTCCCTAATCAATCGATGATAATAAGGGAAGATAACATACTTATCTATACGCTAGTCTAGATCGGCGGAGATTAGACGCAAAAAGAGAGTCAAAATAAACAATCTCGCCCTTTTCAAATAGCAGTTCATGATTGCATCGGAATTGACGTATTTCCAGGAGCGAGGTGATGTTTCTATGCTGTCAGACCGTAGTAGTTATAATGATCAAACGATACCTTGCCGAAAGCATCAATGACTTGCTGATTGCGGTCGATTTGATTATTAATTTCTTTAAGGTTCTTCAAGATGGCGCTCGCGTTACACTTATACACGCGTAGCGGTGATTGTGTTACTACATGTCGTTTGTCAGAGCATAGCGGTTATCATGACCACAATATACCTTACCGGAAGCATCGATGACTTTCTGAAGGTCCTCGAGCTTCTCGTTCACTTCACAGTTTTTTCAAGATGGCGTTCGCGTTATACCTATATACACGTATCAGTGAATGTGTTCCAATAGTTTGTCAGAGCGTAACGTTTACAATGGTGAAAGATACCTTGCCGTAAGCGTCAATTACTTACTAAGTGCGGTCGATCTCACTATTAATTTCTTGAAATTCTTCAAGATGGCGCTCGCGTTACATGCATACACACGTCATGCAGTGGATGTGTTCCAATAGTTTGTCAGAGCGTAGCGGTTACAATGATGAAACGATACCTTGTCAGAAGCATCAATAACTTACTGAATGCGGTCGTTCTTATTATTCATTTCTTAAAAGTTCTTCAAGTTGGCGCTCGCGTTATACGTATACACATGCACGTAGCGGTGGTTGTGTTACTAGTTTGTCAGATCGTAGCGGTTATAATGATAAAAACTTGCTGAAAACATCAATTAATTACCGAATGCGCTCAATCTTCACAGTAACATCTATCAAGTTTTCCACGTTGGCACTAGCGTTACACGTAGCGGTTGTTGTGTTACTCGATTGTCAGAGCGTAGTGGCTATATTAATAAAAAGTTACCTTGCCAGAAGCATGATTCATTGACATACTGAATGCAATTGATCTTCTCATTCACTGCTATAAAAAAAATTTCAAGACGACACGTACATAGACGCATGTATCAGTGGTGTCAGAGCGTTGCGGTTATAATGATCAAACGATAACTCATAATTTACTTAGTGAATACGTTCGATCTGATAATTCATTTATATCGATAGTTGTTCACGATGGCGCTCTATTTACGCGCATGCAGGTGTCGGCGGTGTCATTGCGATGGCGCATGCTTGTATCGGTGGTGTCATTGCGATGGCACATGCAGGTATCGGTGGTGTCATTGTGATGGCGCATGCAGACATGGGTTGTGTTATTGCGATGGCGCATGCAGGTATCGGTGGTGTCATTGCGATGGCACATGCAGGTATCGGTGGTGTCATTGCGATGGCGCATGCTTGTATCGGTGGTGTCATTGCGATGGCGCATGCAGGTATCGGTGGTGTCATTGCGATACTTAATACGATCTGCTCATTCACTTCTTTAAAATTCTAAATGGCGCTAGTTTCCCGGTGTGATATAAAGTCCAGCACGTTCTATTCATCACCATATTTGCCTCATGATTGGGAACACGATAGGGGCGAGCGTATACGAGATTATACGTTGCTCAAACTAAACCATGTGTTTGGTTTGTGGGGATTCACAGATCTGCGGTGATGACATCGGCTAGACCGCACACGACCAATCCCCATTTCACAATTCACCGTGTCTTCACAGTGTAAATGAACCGTTCACGGTGCACAACACAACAGTATTAATGTACTGCTCACAGCTTCAAACTCGATTAAGAGCAAATATGCATCATATTACTATTAGACGACGTCGTTGCTTTATCGGAAATTGACATCAGATTTTCCCCGGAAGGCGTTTTCTGCGCGTCGAGTTAGTTTTCCTGCACTCTCAGTCTGACTATAGATCTGCTATGCGGAGTTAACACCCTAGTTCTCTCGATGTGATATAGCCTATCGTCTGACCCGACGATATGAAACGTCACTCACATAACCAGACCCGATGTGAACCCCTTTCATAGATGAGACGGAGACCGTCTTAGTGACTTGTTGCAGGACAAACAATATCCTCATGCTTGTGCATTGGTGGTCATTGGTCTATCTCCGTACAAACCAATATCAGTCCAAAATTGAAATTTATTTTCGGTAGAAGTGACAAATTGTTTGTCATCTAGTCGCCAATTACTCAACCAAAGGATTTATTCCTTTCGTGACGGGAGCTGCGTTGGTACATCATTAGAGTAGGGAGCCTCGCTTATATAATAGAATGCACTGGCTTACGTGTTCAAGGTAAATATTGTTAGGCCAAATTCAATACTAGTATATTATATAGGCTCCCTATGTGAGACTCTCACATATAAGAGAATGCATTGACACAGGGTTTTCGCAAAATTTCAGTAAGCTCAGTCCGACTGTAGGCCGTTTGTTGAACTTATATATTATCTGAACATCAGTCGTCGTTAAATACTCATATTGAGAACTGAAATTAACAAGGAAAATATGCATCGGTTGTGCTGAGATTCTGAACATGAAACACATCTCAACCAGTTAACCCTTTACCCAACAGAAGGGCCCTGTGCCAATGCATTCTCTTATATATGCGAGTCGACCATAGGTCGCCTCGCATATATAAGAGAATGCATTGGCTTAACACATTAAAAATTATAAAATTGTTAAAGAATGTAAGAAAAAATGGTAAAAAGTGTTAAAAAAAGATTTTTTTTAGGCCAATGCATTCTCTTAAATATGCGAGGCGACCTATGGTCGACTCGCATTTATAAGAGAATGCATTGGCACAGGGCATAACTGTAACTATCACAATGTGGTCAAGGAGCCGGTTCCAATGATATCCATATTTGTATGGTTCTATTGAGACAGACCGAAGATATTTTAGGCTGTTGAAGCTTTATTTGACCGGTTTTGGCCGTTTTGTTGGGTAAAGGGTTAATAGATGTTCGGAAAATGCACATAATCTCTTTCACGCGTATACGCACAATCATGTACAATAACTCATGCAACACATATCTAGCTCACCCACTGCACGAGTTTCATGCAGCTATCAGGACGTCTGAATCGACCGTCTAGAGATTGTTGTAGAGACGTAAGTTCCTGTCCCTAATAAAGTAGAACGAGAAGATGAAACAGCGTATTTTAAATCAGAAAAAAAACTATCCAGGGACGTGGCTAGAGGGTCTCCCTTGGGGTGTGTCCACCTTGAAATTTCCAACTTCCTCCCCGCTCCACCTCTTGAATCAGATATCAAACACCAATGTTCGCGCCAAATACCTTTTTCTCACCCACCCCCTTGGGTTGAAACTGGTACCCCTAACTGTCCAACTGTTTGACAATTACCACCCTCCCCCCATTAGGTTGGAGCATTTCCAACTGATGATCATTTCAGTCTAACATGTTTACCAAGAGTATGCTGTTGTTGATCTAAAACATCATATAGCCTACTAACTACTGGTTTGAAAATCAAACACTGAGAACAATTTCAACCTATATATGGATGGAGTAAAATTTACAATTAATGTGTCAGACATGACACTTCCAACTTATTGTTGAAAATTTTGACAAGTTGATGACCCCCTCCTCACATTCCAATCCTGTCGCCACCTCCATGCACTGCAGTGGTGCTCCCCAATAAATAAGACCGAGAAGATGAAACAGCGAATTATAAATAAGGCTGACCTATCAGAACAGACATTCAGACTGATCTACACGGTAATAACTTTAACGCGGGGAAGTAAATTTCACCACTTTGGACCGATGATGGGGGCTCGATATGAACATAATCCTCGTATTCTCTTATATCGGAGCTGTGGATATCGTTATATATATATATAGATCGATTTTTAGTGAGCTTATTAAGCGGGGAGCGCGCGGATTATATCAGTAAACCGCGACATTATCCTCCCTATCCGTGTTAAATTATGTGTAAAGATCGGTATTACGATTAATTACGCGAATTTCCACATCGAAATGTGGCCAATTAAATGATCTGTGATAACCATTCGTTGCGTTAACACATACGGGTATCACCTTACTGAGCGGGATAGGCCCACCTCCGATTTCATTCACACACCCTATAATCATCTATCGCATTGACGAATACCCAACCCATACCATGCCATACCATGTCTGCGTCATATGAAATGGGTAAATAAACGAATTGTAGTTAAGATGTTTCCGGCCGCATGCGGGTATAGGATGGTTTCAGTTCTGGTTAAAACACAGACTCCACAGCTATTCAGTAGTGAGTCTATAGGGCGTAGAAGTATTTGGGGGATTTCTATCACCAGCATAATTACGTCAGTCTCATCCAGAAAGCGATGTTTCCTATCAGGCGATTGTTGGAATCCCTTTACGGTGGTAGATTCGTCACATTGCTAAAAGAAATAGCGCTTAAACATTGTCTGTCATACCGCATGCATTCAATGCCGAAATTAGTTTTAGCCACAAAGAGCTAACTCTTGCTGGCGGTAATAGATACTCCATACGGAATCAGGGAGCTAAATGTGTTCTAGAGTCGGGGAACGAGTACACCGTGGAATGCTAAAGGTGAAGGTAACTGAAGAATGACCTTCACCTGATACATGCGACACGTTATTAAATGATGACATCGCGTTTATTTGATTTGTACATCATATCTGAATAATTTAAACTGGTGAATGAATGGGGGAATGGATTTTTGTGGGCGGGAAATTTATTTAACTAGCTGGTGTAGTTCTGGATTTGTCCAGATCAAATTTGGCTGTGGGATAGCCCTGTCGTACACTTGGGCATTTATTTTAAAAAGTAAACACATGACCTATGATTTTTCGTCCATTTTCGTGTTCAACTGGTGTCAATCTAGCCGGGTAAACATCACTGATATGACCTGCAGGCTTCAATTCAGTGAATTTGGCCGAAACGTTAACACTGTCGCCTATGGGAAACCATTTAGTTCCGTGATTCCATACCCCAAATACTCCAGACTCACTACTACATAGCTGTGGAGTCTGTGTTTTAACCCTTTACCCAACAGAACGCCCAGAAACGCCCTAACAGCCTAAATTATCTTCGGTCTGTCTCAATAAAACCATGGAAATATGGGTATCATTGGAACCGGCTCATTGAGCACATTGTGATAGTTACAGTTATGCCCTGTGCCAATGCATTCTCTTATATATGCGAGTCGACCATAGGTCGCCTCGCATATATAAGAGAATGCATTGGCCTAAAAAAAACTTTTTTTTAACACTTTTTACCATTTTTTCTTTAATATGTGTTAAGCCAATGCATTCTCTTATATATGCGAGGCGACCTATGGTCGACTCGCATATATAAGAGAATGCATTGGCACAGGGCCGTTCTGTTGGGTAAAGGGTTAACCAGAACTAGGATGGTCAGGGTGCAATGTGCAGCTCCCTTGACATTTTCTTGATGTGACCATCATACCCACCGTTTGACTTCGACCGGGACAAAAAGGCAACCATTTTAGTAGCTGTGAACAGTCATGGGGTGCATTTTGACGTGGTTAGCTGTGGCTGTTGGTACAGATGTTGGTTGGAGGTAAGGGGTGAGGTGTTAGTTGCTTATGGGTTCTATATGCATAATTCATGTGTCTTTCTGTGCTGCCGATTTGTATGATGGACTTTGTCTTCTTCTACACGAATTGTTTGTACACATGCCTTATATACTCTGAGTGGAAATTGGCATATATTGCCGTGTGGCACATTTCCACCTGGTTAAGTCTGTTTTGGGTTGTTCACACAGAAGTGAGATAAACGCTCTTTATGTTTACCATATTTGGAATAGAACACCAATGGATACTCTTCAGTGTTCTATATATGATGAGGACAAGTTAGGACCCGATGTTTTTAAATGTTATGATAAAGTCAGTAAAAGGTACTTAAACATATGTATCGCCCATTCATGAACGTTGTGATGTAACAGAAGCTGGCATAATTTCAGGTTTCAAACAGCCACGGGGCTTTGGAATAATTAAAGAATGATATTTTCAGTGCAATGTTGTTGTTGAATCGGACAACGGATTTACCCCATTGCTCGCAGTTTTGAACAGAAACATTGTCGATCAAACTTGCAATTGAGAAAAATAGGTCGTTTCGCAAGCACGTGCAGGCATTCGCACACCCTACCCATGCATCCCGGGCTCTCCCAACCTAACCGTGTATATATCCCGGATTTATTTTTCTTGCACGCCCCAATAATATTACACAGTGCAATTTTGAGTACAATCGGGACAAAGATAAAATGCCGATATGTTCCGCCACAACCAGACAATCTTGCCTTCGGCACCGTCTTTGGGGATACCATCACATTAACGAAATACATCATAGGATACATCATAGGATAATCTAGATAAAACACTGTCCATCTCGAGCCCAATTCAAAAGATGTCCCCGATATAGGCAACAAAGTCCAGCTTTTCGCCATTCCAATCATTCTGAATAATCAGCCGTACCTCACATGATTATTCCCCTTGATATGATGTCACGACGAATGCCTATAGACCGATGCGGGCATAATATCGTCGCAGATATAACTATATTGAAGATTGCGATCTCAAAACACCAATAAGCTAATGGGAACTGGGAGTTGGTTTCATTCAATTCAATGAACGTCGGTTTTTTTTATAGCCGGCCCAGTTGCTTTTTATTGCTCATGTGGGAATCTAATCATGTTGGCTAACTCCATTAATTAGCCAAAATGTACTGTTATGAGAACACTATGTTCTGGTGTTCGAAGAACAAACTAATATATTTGTTATATTGTTTATAAACGAACATCACACATAAGAAGTTATATCTCGAAATGCGTGCATGTACATTTATCATTAGTAAATGTATGTACCACAGAAGACCACAGATGCGAACACCAATTTTATGTTCATTATATAACATGGCGTAGTGGGCCTCCGTTGGCTCAGTTGGTGGGGTATGTGTTGAATTGTGTCAATGCAAGCCGTTTAGCGATGTTGAAGCTGGTTCGAATCACAGTAAGCGTCGATTTGTGATCCACGCAAAGAAAAGGTAAACACGTTCATGTATCTGGGCAGTTGCTTTCCAGTGATTGGTTATTTCTACGTGTAGTATAGTAATTTACCTATGGAATTAGCCGTATTCACGGTCTTTCCTCCACCTAAACAACTGAGAGCGTTATATGGCCTGACGGCAGAAACAATTATAGCCCATAATAAACCACACCAGACCAATGATATGGCGTTCAGAATATATACATACACATATATAACTAGTGTGTTAATGGTTGTGTTGATACGATACGAGTGCTAGCACAGCTTCGAGTTCTATGATATGCTTTATTCTCTGATCAAATGTACATAAATGGATATTGAGAAATATAAATGGAGATAGTATGTATCCTTAGGGGATGACACAAGTGCCGTATCAACAAACTTATTAACACACATGTCGTTTTGTGTTTATTACAAGCCACCCATCCTAGAATCCGTGCATTGAAACATGCAGACTTACAAGGTTTATTTAGCCTCATACATGGTTTGTTTTGTCACGTGTGATGATGCTTTTATTTTATAGTTCCGGATTCATGCTTGAGGCGAACGTCATGTACGTCATTTTATTACAAGCTTGTTCCCAGAAGTACAGTGTTATTGCTGTTCCATATTTACAAATACGTATGGAACGTACGTACGTTCCATACCCATCTCGTTCACGTAAAATGATGTACATGACGTTCGCCTCAACCATGAAACCGAACTATAAAATAAAAGCATCATCTCACATGACAAAACACGCCATCTATGTGCCTAAATAAACATTCTAAGCCTGTATTTTTAATGCACGGATTCTAGGACGCGAAGCGTGTAATAAACACAGAACGACACGATGTGTAAATGGGTTAGTCGATACGGCATTTGTGCTATCGCGGATGGATAGAACTCGAGGCGCAAGCGTCTCACGTTCTATCCTTCCGCGACAGCACTCGTGCCGTATCGACAAACCCATTTACACATCGTGTCGTTCTGTGTATTGACGTCAACATGATTTGGTCAACAATATTCGTATGTAACTTACGTTGCATATATACGTATTTGTAAACATGCAAACAGCAATAACACTGTACTTCTGGGAAGAAGTGTGTAACAAAGAATCCGTTATGGTTGCAGTATAGAAGTATAGTTGGTCTGTGGCCTTCATTAAACGGCACGCATGATCAATGAAATCGCAACATATCACTCCCAAAGCACAATCACGAACATCCAGTGACGTATTCTAGTTCGAATCCATATAAACGCGGGTTTGTGGTCCACGTCAAGGGAATGTTTGTTTGTTTTGGTGTAAACAATAATACAAAAAAAAGATAATATTTTTTTTACAAAATGCTAGTGGATGCGATTATGTGTTATTGGAATGGGATGAGACAACAAGACTATTGTGGCTTTTTTTCTTCTTGTAAGTCCTCTCCCAAATCGCTCAGATATTTGGAATTTTTGCTGATTTGTAACTTTAGATAACTCAGTGATGAATTTAGTAGATCGCACTCAACAACTGATAGAAAGAGATGAGATAAGAAGTGGAGTGGGTGAGATTTGTGAATTAAGGATTTGTTTGTTAGTTAGTTTGTTTTGGAGTTAGTTTGTTTTGGGTTTGATGCAGTTTGTGTCATTCAAATTTTGGTAAGTGTATTCGTGTATCTGAACAACTTGACCACCAGCTGGGTTCCAGCGTCTATACGTGCAGCGGAGTGATTTCCCATATAAAATAGCCATATGGGCAGTCTTTCCTCCACCCGTAAAACTGGCAACGTTAACGTCTCGATCTGGCGCCCAGCGATTGAATCTGCGGGGAGTATACTGTATAGCTGCACTGCTGAAGTAGCTGAATGTAGTTGGTCTCCATTAAGCGGCACGCACTGCCAATGCAATCACAACATATCGCTCCCAAAGCACAATCATGAACTTCGAACAAAAATGCATGATAATTTGATTGTTGCACTCATAATACAATTTACCCCACCGACCTCGCAGTCTAGGATTTCACATCACGCGAATCGGTATCGTGAATCGAGTTCAAACGAGCCAACCCTCGTCTCTTACGCAAACCCCCGGAAATAAACTACGGGGTACTCCGATTCCCAGTAATTTGATTTCCTCGGTCTGGACTAAAATTGGCTTGAAATTCAACAAAACCTAATCCCGATTATTGAGTTTGTGATCCAAATTATATCAGTCTTTTGTTATTCCTGGTGATGTGAGTATGGCGAAGCAATTGAGACATTCAGATTCGGGCCTAGGGAATTGGCTATCTCGGACAGTCGAGAAATAACGAGAAATAGCGATCACACGTAGACATACTAGTACTCGAGCGATTATCTGATGGTGTTTATCGACACTTGAGAAACTCTGTAACTTGTTTTATAGTGCAATGGGTATATATATATTGACATCTTCAGTGCGAATACTCACCTCAGCAACCAATCAACCGCCTCTCAGTGCTACTACACATCTCAGCAATCAACCAACCGCCTATAAGTTGAAGGGAGTCGCTGCACTGACGTCGGTCTGATCGCAACACCAAAGTCCGCCGACAATCAAGCGTGTTGCGCACACCTACATGTGCAGTAACATCGTTTCTACGTCGGAACCGTCCCTCAAACTTTCAAGCAGATATAGTTAAATAGTTAAATAGTCTACAAGTTGTTACATAACATTCTGTTATACATGTACGTTACTTAACCACTTGCCAATCTGGTCATGCTGTTTGTACCACGAATGACACACGGCATAAAACGAACCGGTGTCACTCAAATAATCAAGAAACTACGTCTTCATGAAGTAATGGAACTTGTTTCGAACCACATCCCAAACTGTGTTGCGTGAAAATTATTCCTTAAATGGTTTATTTTGACGAATTACTTCATTCAGCAGAGATTTGTTACAAGAAATGTTGAATAATGCTTGACCGAATTCCTCGTGAAAAAATAAAGTCCTTTGATACCCAACAGTGCAAATAATATCCTCTGGGTTAATTATGTTTACTATACAACGCAAACCGCAATAATTATTGCCATGAGAAGCCTTTCGCGGGTATAGTAATTCACACTTCAAAACTTATATAAGGCAATCAAACCCACTGCCATGGGGAACCTATCACTTGGAGTCTTAATTCATACGTCAAAACTTGTATATACAGCACCATATTATACGATAACGCGAACGTTATTACATCACACATATAGCCTCTGAGCAACGCGTACGTTATTACATCACACAGATAGCCTCTGAGCATTGCCGATGCCCAAAACGAGTGCACTTATAAGGCGCGGATACGCACGGACAGATTGTGTGACGATGTTACCTTTAAGGACTTGATGTAATATGATTTCAAATAAAAAAAACCTGTCGCGTTCTACGCGATATTGTTTTCATATTGGTCCTCGGCTTCCTAATTCGGAGTGTCTGTTAGATGACATATTGCCCGGGGACGTCTCATATTGGAATTAGTGACGCTCCGTCACCACATCGGCTTCACCAGTGGAACAGACCGTTGTATACGCAAATTCCACCAATTCATTGGTTGTTGTTCTGGTAAGTTCAGCTTAAGGGTGCGCTGAGGTTGCCAATTTGACTCCCTCGTCGGCATTTCCGCGTCACAGATGGAAATACAAAGTAATTGCTGCCACTGCGCTGTATATATCTTTAATTATCCTCCATTACTGAAGATTATATATGAACAAATGGCAAATAAAGAACATGATACAAACGCTTATACATAAGCATATGAACAATCAAAAGTATATACAAATATATATATATCATTCTGCATGGAGTTGGGTCTGCGCGCCTATGGACACGTACCGTCAACCGTCACGTACTGTTCGGCATGCCTACAAGCGGTAGTAATGCATCCGAACGCCATTTCGTTGCCGTATGGTACGCACACATAGGGGCGCAGCCGCAACGGCATACATTGGTGTATGCCAAACGCACGCACGTGCACCCGGACGCGCAGGATATACTGAAGCATTGGATTGTCATCCTACTGGCCAACTGATCCCAACCGAATGGGACGCACGCACCAACACGCACAGGCACACGTGTACACGCAACTTACACGATTTATTTGTATACTTGAATGGTTTTATAAAGCAAGTGCGTTTTCAATATAATATAATTCGTGTGAGAATTGGAGACATATTATAACCTGGATATCACGTGTCACGTATATAGTTAAAGTGAAGTATAGTGAGGTATATATATAATTATATGTGACATATTCATTTCGATGACAATATTATAGTGGGCAATATATGTATGAATAAAAAGAAGGTCAAATGTGCACTATATTAAGTAACACCGATCATACCAGCATATATAGTAGTGTTCGGTATTCGACGGATTTCGGTATTCGAATATTCGGTTCGAGAAACGAGCGAATATTCGAATAGTATTCGAATATTTAGATAAATTATAAAATTATATAGATAACATATTTTGAAACCAATTTATTATTTAATGAAATAGCATATTTATCCATACACATGCTATACGCAAAAAAGAGAGAGAAAAAAGTCTTTTGGCTTAATAGCAAGAGTTTATCTGTTTATGAAGTTCAAGCAGTCAATGTCCCATGCATGGCTTAAAGGTTCTTGTTCAAGAAGTGCAACATTCGGACAGTCTGCGGCTTAAACCGGTTGCGTTTTTAGTAGAGATCAGCCCTGCATGCGGTAGCCTTTTTAGTTTTGGCATCCAACGTGAAGTGAGTCCATATATCTTATTTCTTCGAATTTGACGCCATATTATACACACAAGTGACAACGCGCAAAAAAAAAACGATGCCTTAGAGGTCCGCTTCCTATGACCACATGCAAGCACGGTCCGGTTTACACCTAGCCAATAAAATTATTTCGACGTCATGACGCCAATCAAATCAGAACGTTATAGCTACGTCGTATTAATTCGTTTATGGTCAGCGGGAAATAAACTATACTTTTAACAGACTAATAAAAAACCAGGAAACAATTACCCGGAGATTATTCTCGAATATTCGAATAGTCACATAATTATTCGAATATTCGAATATTTATTTTTACGAGCGAATATTCGAATATTCGGACCGAACACTAATATATAGGTAATAAGCTTGCCACATTTTGACAACATTTTTGAAAATTATAATTGGAATGTCGTCATCTTCAATCATTATATCGCTCTCAATTTCTGATAAGTTG
The DNA here is from genome assembly GCA_032622095.1 of Siphonodentalium dalli. Classification (NCBI taxonomy): domain Eukaryota; kingdom Metazoa; phylum Mollusca; class Scaphopoda; order Gadilida; family Siphonodentaliidae; genus Siphonodentalium; species Siphonodentalium dalli. The sequence goes on from CP136068.1 coordinate 98,085,484, forward strand.
CCAAGGAGCACACTTAATTTGGCTTCTCCTGAGAGCGATTCGTATTTGATGTAGGCATTAATCCCAAGTGCATCCATAATAAAATATTCCATCTCATTTCTAAACGAAAACATGGCCGTACAATCAATGAATATATGAGACAAAATGTCGGTCGTGGTAGAATCACAGTTCGTACATGAAATTTCTCTGTTGTTTCCTATTTGGCTTATCAATTTGCCAATTGTGAGATACATGGTCTTGTCTTCTGGATATAATTTGCATAGGCGCCAAACATAGGACATACATAATTCGGTGGGTATTATATTGAAGAGAGAAAAACTTGGGTCAGAATTCGTTCTTGATTTCCATGCATCCGCGTGTGATGTTTCCATTCCTGTGTTAAAAATATGTTTCCACGAGTTTTTGTCCGGAAAAAGAGACTCTGTGGCAAATTGGTAAAGGTAATTCGATAAGTCATATTGATCAAGTGTTTGCATAATGTCACAAAAGTAGTTTTTAGAACAAGACAAACGAGACTCAGTGGTAGACAGAAGCGTGTATTCACACATTCTATGAAAGAAAACTTGTTTAACAGTTTTCTTATTGTTGCATTCAACATTGCACAGGGATGATAATAGTGACATTTTCTTTTTATTTATGTAGAATTCTATTGAGTGAATTCCAAGTAAGCCAAGAGCAAAAATACACCTTACATTCGCTTTTAAATTGTTCTGGTAACTACTACCTCTCTACGAGCATTATATGTCACAGATAGATACATTGAAGTAATAAAAAATACAACTTTGAACACGGTGTCTGTGTCCCAAAAAAAACCAGTCTATTCCTGGTACGGTAGAAATAAAGAGCGTTTATTTCACTTCTGTGCGAAAAATTGAGAACGGCTGAAAAATGGACCATTGAATAATCAATATTTCGTGTATTTCTCAACCAAAATTATACCTCCGTTTAATTGAAGTAAGTCTTTCACGATGGGAGCTTCCCCGGTGTGCATCGTTAAAGATCATGTGCCAGTGCGCATTACCCCGTCATGGAAGTGTTAAAGTCTTTCCATATATAGGGAGCCTCGCATATATATATGTCAATGTAAATATTGTTAGGTCAATGTATATATGAGAGGCTCCGTGTGGGAGACTCGTATATATAAGAGAATGCATTGGTAAAGGGTTTTTCGCAAAATATCAGGAAGCTCCAGGCATCGAGGGGACGCGGTTGTTTTTGTTATTGTTTTTTTGTTTGTTGCAAAACCGATATTTCTAAAAAAGTTGAATTTTAATTGAATCCTTATGAAAATCACATCACGACTGAAAGACTATTAACTAGTGTTATATGTAGCATACTCACTGATTCAATAGGTTGGCTACGATCTCTGGCTGGTCCAGCCTGCTGGTCAATGAATTCACTTGTTTTGAGATGCAGATTTGTTTGAGAAAATGTTAGTTTTTTAAACAAAATGATCCAAGGCCGCCAATGCTGATACTACCCATATCTTCATTGCCTCTACGAGTGCTATGTTATATGATTTTAAATCACATGTTACAACTATTGGAATCTGATATTTGGGTCTAGAACAGACGTGACTTTACTCACGACGGTCAACGATCGGCTGAATCAACGCCTTAACAAATACTGTCTCGGTAGTTAGGAGTATCTTCTGCCGTCACTTATGAAACATGTGGCTTCCAGTATCTTGAACTGACTTTCCGCAGGTTAACCACATATAGCCCGTTCTCCCGAAAATAAGCTCATACGGAACTTATTTACTAAACAACAATGAGCCCATATCGGCAATATTAGAATCAGAATTGCGGTTTTGAAAACAGTCCAATATGGGAATATATTTCCATCCGAAATAAGGCAACATTGGCAATATTTTGTCTACATGTTTTCATCGACACGATTTACGAGATGCACACTCTTTATAATGTGTTTTCACTGCGGCCCGCTCCATTCAATGGAATCTTATGGACCACTATGGAAATAACAGGGATTTCCTGTCCTTCATTCAGTGTTATCCCTATAATGTATTTAATTGTAGAGGCTGACCAGTATTAATATTATTAATTTTTAATATTAATACCACCGACTAACCATCTTTTAAAACTTTAGTGGTTAAATCTCTTTTTGATTATATACATCTAAATAGTGAGCTCTTTTTATCACTCACTTACAGATATATGTTAAAGGCACGGTAGACCTTCGAGGTGGTTATGCTGTTAAATACTCACACTCGTTAAAGGCACGTGCGGCCTTAATTGTCGAAAATATTCATATTTGTTCCAAACACCGTAAACAGAAAAACATTAAAACGCATACAGTTCCGTTCATATATACCATGACCATCGCGTAAACAGCATGTTATCATAAAGATTTACTATATTTTACCTAAGCAAGAGCCTGATTGTGTTACAGAAGACAACACAATGCTGCTGGCTAATCACACACAAATGGCATAAACGCTCTTTATTCGTTCCATATCAGGAATTCACCCACAAAGAACGCTCTTTATGTTTACCATCATAATATAAACAAACACCAGAAAAGTTACTTTTTATGCTGTTGTTTACATAACAATGGTCAAACATATGACCATAACATACTGTTTATGCGATATTTCTTATTTGTATACGGACAAAGTCTATCTACATTTTGATGTTCTTTCTGTTTGTGGCGGTTTTTGACGGGTGGATATATTTTCACAGGATACCCACCGCCAAGGCCGCACGTGCCTTTAAAACTGTCATAAACAGAAAGAATATTCTAATATAGACATATTTTGTTCTTATACCATTCATAAATATCGCGTAAATAGTATGTTATTGTCAAGTTTCACGCTGTGTTATGTAAACAAATGCCAGGTGCTGTAACATCGTTGGCCTTTATTTACATAACAAAACATACGAACGTGACAAAAATATGCTATTTGATTATGATTGGTATAAGAACAAAGTCTGTCTATAGTGTCTATATTTATATGTTTGTGGCGGTTTTAAAGGCACGGGTGGCGTTCGTTGCAGTAATATTCATTTTTGTTCAAATCGCCATCAACAGAAGGAATATTAAAATATATTTCATGAAAACAGTAACAAATAACGCTCTTTATGTTTACCATATCCGGATCTAAACAAAAGCCAGGAAACGTAACGATTTTTGCTTTTGTTTACATAACAAAGGGGAAAAATTGACAATAACATACTGTTTATGCCATATTTCTGATTGGTATAAGAACAAGGTTTGTCTATATTTTACTATTCTTTTTGTTTATGGCGGTTTTTGACGGAGGTGAATATTTTAACAGCATACCCACCGCCAACACCGCCCGTATCTTAACATACCCACCTCCAACACCGCCCGTATCTTAACATACCCACCGCCAACACCGCCCGTATCTTAACATACCCACCGCCAACACCGCCCGTATCTTAACATACCCACCGCCAACACCGCCCGTATCTTAACATACCCACCGCCAACGCCGCCAGTATCTTAACATACCCACCGCCAACGCCGCCCGTATCTTTAACGGATATGACTATGTTAACAACAATACCGAACGCGAAGGCCATTCGTGTCTTTAACCCTTTACCCAACAAACCGGCCAAAACCGGCCAAATAAAGCTTCAACAGCCTAAAATATCTTCGGTCTGTCTCAATAGAACCATACAAATATGGATATCATTGGAACCGGCTCCTTGACCACATTGTGATAGTTACAGTTATGCCATGTGCCAATGCATTCTCTTATATATGCGAGTCGACCATAGGTCGCCTCGCATATATAAGAGAATGCATTGGCCTAAAAAAAATCTTTTTTTACCATTTTTTCTTACATTCTTTAACAATTTTATAATTTTTAATGTGTTAAGCCAATGCATTCTCTTATATATGCGAGGCGACCTATGGTCGACTCGCATATATAAGAGAATGCATTGGCACAGGGCCCTTCTGTTGGGTAAAGGGTTAATGTCGACCGCAGTTCCATCCATAATCATGTAATATTGCTCATTCAATTTGTATACATATGACAATTTTTGTTACCAATAAATAATCTAATCAAATCTAAATCTAATTACGGGTATAAGCTTACTGTGGGGATTATTTCAGAATCGAATCAGTCCAATATAAACCTATTTGCACTGAGATATGTTGCTATATCAAATCAACATCAATCAGTAGACCACTGTTTCCTGCTCACCGATTGAATACAGTAAACCCCTTACCACATAATGACTCCGTGGTTAGTGGGTGTCTCGCCTCACGCAAGTCGCTCGGTAGACGAATCACGCATATCCATATATCATGCCATGAATCTCTACTCTGGCTAAAGCCCGTAGAGATCATATTCCACCAGTACAAAACCTTGGAACTTTTTGAAGTTTTGACAGGGAACCTTATAAAGTCGGCAAATAGCGCGGGGATATATTTCATAGTTACCATCTGTTCCTTAATAATGTATGTAACAGTAGGTGAAGGTCCCAACTCTAAATTGCATGCTTTTCTGTGACATTTGTAAGCCGATATCGCAATAACCATCGAACTAATTACCCAGAAGAAATTCCAATATTGTAAGCGACGCAAAGCAAATTCACTCAAAACGTCTCTTAAATAGTGAAATTTGGAGTTGGGGACCTTCACCTACAGTGAATTAGATTATTAAGAAACAGGTAATAACTAGGAAATATATTCCCCGCGTTATTTTTTCGACTTTATAAGGTTCCCTGTCAAAACGTCAAAAAGTTCCAAGGTTTTTAACTGGCGGAGTATGATCTCTACGGGCTTTAGTCAGAGTAGAGATTCATGGCATGATCTAGCATATCCACTGAGTGGTACTGTATATCAGACTAAAGACACTTTCTATCCCGACAGACGTCAGATCACCAAGACGTTAAATGTTCCCAGGTTTTGTACTGTGGAGTACGGGCTTTAGTCAGAATAGAGATTCATGGCATGATCTAGCATATCCACTGAGTGGTACTGTATATCAGACTAAAGACACTCTCTATCCCGACAGACGTCAGATCACCAAGACGTTCCAGATTTCTGGCGGTCACTTCTTGTCTCGCACATTCTCAGTTGTCACCGCCTAGAATAATATTCCCATTATAATCAATTTAGGGTCTCTATCATGTTTCAATGCTCAGACTAGCATATTGAATAATGACTTAGCCATGGTGTCGGGGGACAACTGGGGTGTCGGTTAGATATAGACTTTCTTTTTCTCTGTTCAACTCCTGTTGTCATTATAAGACAGCGAATCATTCATTTCTGATTCCATGTGGGCGTATTGGGGTTTGGATTTCGATGGAAGAACCCATCGAGACGTTCTCTAGTGGCTTATCATTCTGTCTTGCTCAAACTCCCATCAACTGTGCATGATATACCATCACTTGAATGTCAATGGAGTGTTCATACAGTGTACTTAACCCTCTAATTAATTAATTTCTCCCATGATTGATTGATTGAGGTTTAATGTCACTTTCAGCAACTAAGGCCATATCACGACATCCCATTCATTTTAATTGTATTTAAAATGTATTTCGGAAATAACTCGTGTAGTTACCATGCACATTAATGACGTTTCTAGAAGACTTTCTAGAAAATTAGAGAGTTGCCCTATCGATTCACGGTACTTGTGTAAGTTCAGAATGAACTTAAAACACATGATGCTTGTACCTCACGCATATCAGTTAATTCTAGCCCAGTAGAGTGCATAACAGATTTCCACTCAGGTTTGTTATAATGCTACCAGTCTTCTATTAGACGTGTCACGTGCCATCACATCCGGTTGCCATCGTTATGAAATGGCATGTAGGCATTACTAGGCAACCTATCTACATTGCAAACATATTAAGTTACCAGCGATTCAAACACCGATACCTGCCAGGGAGCACCGTTACGCCCTGTTTGCGGGATCGGCTGGTTACCATGCAGCGATTCAAACACCGATACCGCGTAGGGAACACCGTTACGTCCTGTTCGTGGGATCGGCTGGTTACCAGCGACTCAAACACATATACCTGATCAGAGAGTTGCGTCCTGTTCGTGTGACCGGCTGGTTACCATGCAGCGATTCAAACACAGAAACCTGATCAGAGAGTTACGTCCTGTTCGTGGGACCGGCTGGTTGCCATGCAGCGATTCAAACACATATACCTGATCAGAGAACACCATTACGTCCTGTTCGTGTGATCGGCTGGTTACCAGCGATTTAAACACAGATACCTGTCAGGGAACACCGTTACGCCATGTTCATGGGATCGGCTGGTTATCAGCGATTCAAACACCGAGACCTGATCATGGAACACCGTTACGCCCTGTTCATGGGATCGGCTGGTTACCAGCGATTTAAACCCGGACACCTGGTAAAGAAACACCGTTACGTCATGTTCACTAGTTTGGATTCTCGCTATCAGAAAACAGGGAGGGTGCTAATCATGACCCGCGAACATGTTCCTAGCATGCTCTCGTTCTTTTCTCGGTGTTCGAATCGTTACTCGGGGATCACGTCTTGGTGGTCTACCGTTCGCGAACACACAGGCATACGAATTCGAATACACCCATATTATCAAACGATGCAGCTACCATGGCCGCATGTAACTGACTGAATTGATATTTCGACAACCAATTCAAGCGTCTAGTTATATAATACTTTCCTACCAATCACCTATATCCACACCAATGACGACTGCCCAAGAACATATTAATTATTGAAGTTCATAGAACGCATCATCCCAAACCCCTCCAGAGAGTTAGCGGATAAGTAGCCCGGATGAATTGTTTATACAAATAATTACACAGAAGGACAATCAACCTCGACTGAGACCATTATTGAATTAGATGAAGCCCTCCGCCAGCCGGGCAGCTCTATAACGTAATTACTGCACACGATGTTATTAGCGGTCAGATTTATAGTTGCTACGAAAAATGAATATCTTGCCAAAAATGAGAATATTGACGTGGACGAGATATTGCGAGAATTGATCATGTCTCAAGATGATATTATGTCCGTGCTATAGGACTTGTCTTTATGGTTTATTCTGGCGATAATGAATCTTGCTTAAGGACTCAAATTACAGAGCAGGAAGTAGGAGCATGCCTTGAAAACAGGTAACACAAGATAATTTACTGCAAATGTCATTTATTAACCCTTTACCCAACAAAACGGCCAGAAACGCCCAAATAAAGCTTCAACAGCCAAAAATATATTCGGTCTGTCTCGATAACACCATACAAATATGGATATCATTGGAACCGGTTCGTTGACCACATTGTGATGGTTACAGTTATGCCCTGTGCCAATGCATTCTCTTATATATGCGAGTCGACCATAGGTCGCCTCGCATATATAAGAGATTGCATTGGCCTAACAAAATTCTTTTTTCAACACTTTTTACCATTTTTTCTTACATTTTTAGACAATTTTATAATATTTTTCTACATTCTTTGACAATTTTATCATTTTTAATATGTGTTGAGCCAATGCATTCTCTTATATATGCGAGGCGCCCTATGGTCGACTCGCATATATAAGAGAATTCATTGGCACAGGGCCGTTCTGTTGGGTAAAGGGTTAAAGAAATGAACAGTAAAATATTTAATTTCACCATACTTAGTTCATAATCATTGAAGATTTACTGGTAGCATTGACAAAAAAGATTCCTCTGTCTAATTTGTTTTTGTCAATATAAAACATTTCACTTCCTTGAGAAAAAACTATCAAACTTGATAATATTTAGCTAAAAGGCACAAATCATTAATGTTGTTTCAATGTGTCATACGTTTGCAAGCTATCGTTTACCGTTTAACGTATGTGCATGTATGTGTTTCAATGCATGTGTACATTGAAAACTATGTATACATGTGACCAGGAAGGCTAAGTATTAGTCTCAGTTATGTGTACCTCCTTTCCTAGTGTACACGCTGAAGTTAAATAATATCTTAAAAATATGTGGATAAAGACTAAACTTAAATCTGCAGTTTTCATGAAGTTACCTTTAGTTTTGCTGGATACGACAAAGGCTTCATCAAACATATTGGTATCAAACATATCGGATCTTTACAGCAATGAGTATACTATCAGAGTACAGAACTGCTCCCCAGCTAAATACCGACCGTCATTAACTGACGTGTATCTTATTCACATTAGCAACGGTAGTCGTTGCCGAGCAGCAGTATCCGTTGCTTAGCAACCGCGCATCCGTCGGATTGACGACATGATAACGCATCGAGACAATAATACTGCGTGCCATTGCAGTTAATGGTAGTGACGCCAGTTCGCAGTTAAATGTTTCTAATGCACATGTACGTTCTTCTGGTCAAATAATTCACCCCGAGCTGCTGTTTCGCTGTTGACCAATTATACGGGAATCGTGGCGTCAATGTTTTGTCTTCTTCAAGTCACCCATTTTCCAATAATGTATGCTGTCGGTAAATCGAAAGCGAAACAACTAGCTCTTTGTGCAACACCATGTGAACACCTGATCGGGATATATACTGAGAAGAAACCCAGCATATTGAAAGCCGCAGGTGTGCATAGGATCCTTTTCATGTAAACTCGCCGCAATATTAATACACCATGTTATTTGCATATTTGTTGATACAATGATGCCTGCGAATTAATCTTGTACAACTGCAAATATAAACAAACTTCGCGGAGATCAATCTTTGCTAATCTTGTGGTATGTCTTCAGTGATACAGGTTTTAAAGAAGATCGGTCTGCGCGAGCGTATGATTATCTCTGTTGTCTGTAACGTCGTGCTCTACACGTTGCTCTTCGTTTCTTCGTCTGAGAATCCAGATACTGACGTTTGAACTGCGCTTTCCAATGGAAACCGTATACCAGTATCCGATAATCGCGTTGTTCCAGAATTTGTATAACGATAAAAATATGTGTAAGTTGAGAATATCAGTATTTCTCTTGGAATATTGAGGAATAAGATCTTGTTCAATCGATTGCATTCATGCCAATATTTTATTTGCGAATACATGTCGTATCTACAATTTGCACAATCTCGGGTTTGAACTGCACACAAATCAAAATAATCTCTTGCAAATATGTCCATATTGAAGCTAAATATTCACATAGGTTCATATTGAACATATATATCCGTTATGCTGTTGAATGGCGCGGGCCACAGTGAACACACATTATCACGACAGATAAGCTTGTATAGCACCAGTCATGTTGCTCAAGTAGTGCCATATTGGACGTATTGTGTTTTAAAATACGTTCATACATGTACTTTACCTATTTCGACCTCCAAATAGGTTCATATTGACCTTATGAGCAGGAGACTAAAGCAAAAATATAAAGAAAATGCACAAAAATTATTGATAAATAAAGTGGGGCAAAAGTGATATTGGAAATGTGCATGGATGCAATAACTGAAATAGCTCTTATCGGTCAAGTATATCAACATAAATGAGCAAATAGCCCTACAATATCTTATTTTGAAGCCACACAGTAAGGTGTGGTCACTCGATTGATAAAGTACACTGTTCTAGCAGGTAATCATCACTGTCTTGATAAGTAAGCATATGTGACTTTTAATAAATTGTTATTCACACACAGAGGAGCAACACCCATAATTCACTATGAATTGAATACATGTGCATTGCAGGAATACACACTCATCATTGCTATTGGCTATTTCTGTAAGAGAAGTTCATCGACATGATGCATACGTCTGCTCAACGTTCCTCATTATTCAGAACTCGTTTGTCAAAATGTGGGTGCCATATAATACCGGCATATGGCGACAAGAACCCTTTACGCTTTAATGATACAGTTCTCCGTAGGTTCAATAGACCACACCCGGAGTTCTCTTTGAAAGCAATCAATATTCGTTAACAAGATTCTTTGTTGGGCAATCATCGTTTCTAGGAATCAGTTGCAACTAACAACGTTTGGATCACCTGGTTCGATGAACATTCCAAACAATATGAATTGGACACCACCTCCTTGAGGCATTCCCAGAATGCCATCTCATGGCAGGATAGAACGGTTAAAAGTCCTAATTTTCTCTAAAACACCTGCTGGAAGAAACGATTTCAGATCGAGTTAAACATTAATTGTTACATCGTTTCAAATTTGCGTAAATTGTTGCGCGGTTACAAGAAACCACCTGCTCTGGCTTTCCCATCAATTACCGCCCCATTACTCACAGATGGCGCTAAACAAGACCACGTGTCTCGTTTTAATAATGACACGTGCGTTTTCTGATTGGATCGTTCTCCTGGCGTGTTAACTTGCTGGCGCTATCCCCCAGTATATCCTCTCGCGTGATTATATAATTGTTTCGATGCATAGTGAGAAACTTTCGGGCGTCTGTGAGATTGAGAAGCAGACATTGGGGAGGAGAAGAGGTCGAGCAAGCTCGAATCAGGCACGCACTAGTACTACTATTTTTGCAGACGGCACCAGGCTACATGGCATGCACACAACGGCACACTGGTGTAAATATGGTTCGGAGTGACACACAGCGGGTGCGGGAGTAATATATAGGAGAGAATAAAATAGACACTGGGCCCTGATTGGCCAATAGTCTTGTGTGTTTTCAGCATAAAACATACATCACACATCTTCACTCTGATTTTCCATATGCAGAATAGCCATTGGCAGAGGAATTAACCCTTTGTACTAAAGTTTGAATTATTTAAAGGCGAATTCCCTGCTAGATGGATATGATTTTTATTGCATAAAAACTTATTAAAAAGTTTCATCATAATGTCAATCTTTCAGATTTAAATGAAATTTTGGACCCTTTATTATATTGTAAACTGTATAAGCTAAAACGTTTGCACTGACGCCTATGGAAAACATTTACAGCAGTGTGACCACAAGGGAAGTCGGTAGCCGAGAGGTAGCGTACTTGTCTCACGTGCTAGCGGACCGGGGATCGCAACCTGGTCGGGGTATTCTGACAATAATCAGAACTCGGTCAGATACCAAGTTTGTAAGGCTGAAAAGTATCACTCGAGATCACTGAATAAAGATCCGAATGTAAAAGTGCCGACTTCCCACATTACAACATTTGTCCAGGTATGTTGTTGTGGTGCAGTATACGCTGTCCGATCGGGTGCGGCCATTAATAGCTGACCCGTGTACACGCCTCGGTGTGTGCACGTTAAAGAACGCTACTGGAGTCACCACAGGGTTATAAAGTTACTCGGCCGTGGTAGCACCTGGACCGGCTCATAATTGTCAGCAAATGACAGCGAGCTGTAATGTGAAGAAGAAGAAGAAGCGGCTCTTCTAACGCTGATTTGTCATTGCCGATATGCACGTGCACTCGGTTGCCGTGAATCGCCTAACTGTACACCATGTTAACCCTTTCACGACGGGAGCAGCGCTGTTGCAGCATTAAATATCCTGTTCCAACGTCAAGGTAAATATTTTAGGCCAATGCATTCATTTCTATATGCGAGGCTCCCTATGGGAGACTGGCATATATAAGAGAATGCATTGCCACAGGGTTTTCAAAAAAATGCAGAATGTTCCAGTCATGGAAGGGTTAACCGGATTCTCTCTTTCTATACTAAATAGATTCTCCCACTCAATTATAGAAGTATACCTTGGAGTGGTATATTATTCATTGGTGGGTTGCTCAGGATATATAAGCAGACGACAGAGAGACGAAAAGATCACACAAGTGCCGACAGATTCAAATTCATTGGTGGGAAATGTTCAGATAATAAGTTGTTGGAATTATTATCTGAACATTGCCAAATGCATGTACTCGCTAATGAGTATTTAGTATAGGTTCTTCCAATAATGAGTATATGTTTCGTAGGATTTCAAAATCTCACAAGACAATGTTAAAGGTACTCAATCACCAGACGCTCCTAAATTACTATTTCATTGGCTTCGGGGGTAAAGAGTTTTTTTATTGGAGTCGATGGACCCACCCATCAAAGCTCAGAGTGATCAGATGTCGATTTTTGAAGTTTGTTATTTCTCGAGATGTTTAATAATATGTGGCCCAAAACACGTGGTCAAACGAAGGGTCTCGGACAAAATTGCAGATGAAGATGGATAACTCTAAAACCAAGAGGTAATACGGTCAAATTTCGTGATACTTTAGTGATAATACGGCCATATTTTGTTGAACAAAATGTTGATAAATAACAAGTTTTGGGAAATTTGATACCATAGTTGACAGTGGTTAGCATTATTTTGTTGCAATAAATCTATTCTGATAACTAAAGCGTATTTTGAAGAAATGTTGTTGTATATTGATGGTATGGGGACCGTCTGATCGGATTGAGTACCTTTAACTTTGTCGTCTGCTTGGTAATATTTTTTCATCGAACAAATGATTTGGTTATCAATTACCGATAATATGAACTGAGACTTCGGTCGCTGACGGAACTGTTCGATATTCTTAAACATTCTTATCCGATATCGTCTTTGGATATAGGCAAACTCTAATTGTAGCTGTTGTGCCACTTAGTAGGAATGTCTAGATTCCATGTTATGTACATATTGATGTGGTCGAAACCATATGCACGAAAAGTCAACCCATTCAATGTACGTACGCCGGTGTGTATACTCTTATATAGCACATATACGTACGCCGGTGTGTATACTCTTATATAGCACATAAACGTACGCCGGTGTATATACTCTTATATAGCACATGTACGTACGCCGGTGTGTATACTCTTATATAGCACATGTATACGCACGCCGGTGTGTATACTCTTATATAGCACATAAACGTACGCCGGTGTGTATACTCTTATATAGCACATAAACGTACGCCGGTGTATATACTCTTATATAGCACATGTACGTACGCCGGTGTGTATACTCTTATATAGCACATGTATACGCACGCCGGTGTGTATACTCTTATATAGCACATAAACGTACGCCGGTGTGTATACTCTTATATAGCACATATAGGTACGCCGGTGTGTATACTCTTATATAGCACATATAGGTACGCCGGTGTGTATACTCTTATATAGCACATGTACGTACGCCGGTGTGTATACTCTTATATAGCACATAAACGCACGCCGGTGTGTATACTCTTATATACCACATGTACGTACGCCGGTGTGTATACTCTTATATAGCACATAAACGTACGCCGGTGTGTATACTCTTATATAGCACATATACGTACGCCGGTGTGTATACTCTTATATACCACATAAACGTACGCCGGTGTGTATACTCTTATATAGCACATAAACGTACGCCGGTGTGTATACTCTTATATAGCACATGTACGTACGCCGGTGTGTATACTCTTATATAGCACATGTACGTACGCCGGTGTGTATACTCTTATATAGCACATATACGTACGCCGGTGTGTATACTCTTATATAGCACATATACGTACGCCGGTGTGTATACTCTTATATAGCACATGTACGTACGCCGGTGTGTATACTCTTATATAGCACATATACGTACGCCGGTGTGTATACTCTTATATAGCACATAAACGTACGCCGGTGTGTATACTCTTATATAGCACATATACGTACGCCGGTGTGTATACTCTTATATACCACATAAACGTACGCCGGTGTGTATACTCTTATATACCACATAAACGTACGCCGGTGTGTATACTCTTATATAGCACATGTACGTACGCCGGTGTGTATACTCTTATATAGCACATGTACGTACGCCGGTGTGTATACTCTTATATAGCACATAAACGTACGCCGGTGTGTATACTCTTATATAGCACATATACATACGCCGGTGTGTATACTCTTATATAGCACATGTACGTACGCCGGTGTGTATACTCTTATATAGCACATATACGTACGCCGGTGTGTATACTCTTATATAGCACATATACATACGCCGGTGTGTATACTCTTATATAGCACATGTACGCACGCCGGTGTGTATACTCGTATATAGCACATGTACGCACGCCGGTGTGTATACTCTTATATAGCACATATACATACGCCGGTGTGTATACTCTTATATACCACATAAACGTACGCCGGTGTGTATACTCTTATATACCACATAAACGTACGCCGGTGTGTATACTCTTATATACCACATAAACGTACGCCGGTGTGTATACTCTTATATACCACATAAACGTACGCCGGTGTGTATACTCTTATATAGCACATAAACGTACGCCGGTGTGTATACTCTTATATAGCACATATACATACCCCGGTGTGTATACTCTTATATAGCACATGTACGTACGCCGGTGTGTATACTCTTATATAGCACATATACGTACGCCGGTGTGTATACTATTATATAGCACATATACGTACGCCGGTGTGTATACTCTTATATAGCACATATACATACGCCGGTGTGTATACTCTTATATAGCACATGTACGTACGCCGGTGTGTATACTCTTATATAGCACATGTACGTACGCCGGTGTGTATACTCTTATATAGCACATATACGTACGCCGGTGTGTATACTATTATATAGCACATATACATACGCCGGTGTGTATACTCTTATATAGCACATGTACGTACGCCGGTGTGTATACTCTTATATAGCACATAAACGTACGCCGGTGTGTATACTCTTATATAGCACATATACGTACGCCGGTGTGTATACTCTTATATAGCACATATACGTACGCCGGTGTATATACTCTTAGAACAAATTTGTATAAATTCTAGTGTTAATTTTTATCTTAAATACAATTGTGCAGAAATGATACAAATAATTAGTAGATGCGATATGTACAATATGATACGTGAACCTCGTAAAAGCTATCATATCAAAAATCTGGCAGCAGCTTTAAAGATATGTGCTACACAAGGATATGCTGTTCAGTTTAGAGTAACACAGTGTACAACATATTTTAAAACTGCTGCCAGTTTGTTCTGTGGTAGCCATTGCGAGTTGTGTGTCTCCATTATAACACTTCTCATACAATAACTATGATGCACTATAAACGTTAACACGTTTAGAATTTATACACATTTGTTGTAAGAGTGTATACGTTTTTTTTTAAATGCACCCGTACAAGGTATGCGCAGACGCCCTTATTTCGAGCCTTCGAAGAGATGCCATACACAATTGAAAGAATTTTGCTATCGGCGCTGAGGATCGTTAATTCCAAAGACTAATTTACACAAACAGTGTATACTCAAAGAGAATCAGTTAGTTTATATAAGGAAACCATGAGTTAACACGAAATTGGTTTTATTTGATTTCGTCTGAGAAAAAACGTCACGCTCAAATTTCGTCGGATCGAAAGGTCAAGAGAAGTGCGGCATCTAATTTGTAGAAGAGCTAGGCTGTACCGATAAAACATTTGGGCGAATTGCTAAATTGATATTTTAATTTGAAGTCTTGAGAACGGAATGGGAATGGCTTCCAATAATATGTATAATTCGGTTGTCGCCTGACGGGAACACGAGCTTATCCTCTGCTCCATCTCGGTAATGAGTAGGCTCGGGAACTACTGTGTGGCATTTCAGCACGCAAATCCCTTGTCGCTGTTGATTTTTTATTCTAATCGTGTGAGATGAAAAGTGCGACCTACATTTGCTCGCAGTTTCACCTCATGTTACAGTCGACTTTTGACGTACATAGTCTGGTGTCGGATATCATGGCTATATATGCCGGATCACTGTCTACAGCGCAGTAATAATTAAATTCTTAATATGATTATATGATATCTTGTTTCAGGCCAATTCTCGATTAGTTTCCTTCTTGAATCCAAAACTTTAGACTGAATTGGTAAACAGCTCCATAATTTGTGACCCGCCATATCAAATCCAGTCGTTAGTCGGGATTTGTTTTACCCTGTGCCAATGCATTCTCTTATATATGCGAGTCGACCATAGGTCGCCTCGCATATATAAGAGAATGCATTGGCCTAACATTTTTTTTTCATTTTTTTTAATTAAATGTTTCTTAAATTTTTTAGGACATAAAATAAAAAACATCCATTACCCTGCTGGGAGCCCCACACATATATAGAAGCATATATAAGAGTGTCGTCTGCTCATGTTTGTCTGGGGCTCTGTATGGGTGAAATTATAAAATTCTTAAAGAATACAAGAAAAAATTATTAAAATTGTAAAAAATTGTTAGGCCAATGCATTCTCTTATATATGCGAGGCGACCTATGGTCGACTCGCATATATTAGAGAATGCATTGGCACAGGGTAAACAAAATCCGGACTTACGACTGGATTTGATATGGCGGGTCAGATTTACACAGCTTGTTGTCCTGGATTTTAAGCTCAATATGAACCTATTTGGGGGGTCGAATTAGGTTCAATGTGAACCTATTTCAAAATATAATGTGTTTTCACTGTACCCCGCGTGATTCAACAGAATAATCGGTATAAGTTCACCATGTGCATATTTCAGATCAAATAATTCCAATATGAACCTATTTGGAGGTCGAACTAATGTTTGTCACTCCATGAATTAAACACTTTACACAAATATCGTTTGCATGGTCCACGATTTACACGCAAGGGATATTTTAAGCATGATTGTTACGTATATTATCTGATCTGGAACTCCAGCATGTTGCTGGAAGTCATTCACTTAATGATTAGTATGTTGGGTTACCCTGTTTTAATGTATCCATCTGCCTGGTCTATGACTGATATTATTCACAAGTGACATCATAAAACAAATTCATATAAAGGGTGGTTAATCCAAGGTAATCTAGGCTGTCATATTCTATGATTTTGTTGGTGCCGCAAGGTAGACTGCTCTGGACACCATTAGTGAAATTTCCACTACCGGAGTCCAAGACAGGGGTACCTCTACTGTGGGACCGGGATACGAACACCCCCTGCTAATATATTATGGGTATCACAAAACTAATTCAATGCGAACCTATTTCAAAATATAATATGTGTTCACTGTGCCCCGCGTCATTCAACGGAATAACCGGTATAGGTTCACCATGCATGTGCATATTTCAGAATCAAATAAGTCCAATATGAACCTAGTGAAATATTTATGTTCAACGTGAACCTATCTTCACGAGAATATGTTGATTTCTAACCAATAGAGTTAACAATATCAACAACTGGAAATCGTGAGCGAAATTTAACAAAAAGGTGGCAATAAAGCTTCACAGACTTAGAATTTTAGGTCTGGTTCAAAGGTGTGCAGTTAACCCTTTCATGGCGGGAGCTTTCCTGATTTTTTGTGAAAACCTTGTGCCAATGCATTTTCTCATATATGCGAGTCGACCATAGGTCGCCTCGCATATATAAGAGAATGCATTGGCCTAACAAATTTTATATCATTTTTTATAATTGTTAAAAAATAATGATAAAAAATGATAAAAATTGTTAAAAGAATGTAAGAAAAAATAATAAAAATTGATAAAGAATGTAAGAAAAAATTATAAACTTTATAAAATTGTTAAAAACTATAAGAAACAAATGATAAAAATTGTTACAGAATGTAAGATAAAAATGATAAAAAAAAATGATAAAAATTGTTCAAGAATGTAAGAACAAATTATAAACTTTATAAAATTGTTAAAAAACTATAAGAAACAAATGATAAAAATTGTTACAGAATGTAAGATAAAAATGATAAAAAAAATTATAAAAATTGTTCAAGAATGTAAGAAAAATTGATAAAAAAATTATAAACAATTGTTAGGCTATTGCATTCTCTTATATATGCCAGGCGACCTATGGTCGACTCGCATATATATATAAAGATAATACACAGGGTCTTTAATGTTGCGTCAGCGAAGATCCCGTCATCAAAGGGGATAATATACTAAATTGAACGTACGTGTGTGGATCTTCTCACCACGTTCATGTATGAACCTATGGCTAATCTCCAACTAAACCTCGTGGAACTTCTAACCGCGTGTATGTGTGAACCAACTAAGTCTAATCTCCAACTAGAACTCCGTCACATGAAAATCGAGGGACTCATTAAATGTACGTGATGTCTGCGTCAATGATAACGGTAGTTACGAAATAACGGCATTCGTCAATTTGTTCTTGTGAATTGAACTCAGCGTGTTCCTGATTCAGTCCTATTATCGTGAAAATAAGCACATAATGGGGTCAGTAAAAGGAGCGAAATAAGCTCATATTGGCATTACAACAACATTACAAAATACGCTCTATATGGACATAAAACGCGTTTTTTTCATATGTTGCCAACCAAGACTCGGTCACTTGTAATTCCATTGTAAATGCAATAGAGTAACTGCCTCGTTAAACGTACGTAATGTCTGCATCAACGATCGCGGTCGTCACGAAATATCAGCATTCATCAATTTGTTCTTGTGTGTTGAACTCAGCGTCATTGCGATTCCCAGGTGTGCACACATTATATAATGTCGTTTGTGTAAACCTATCATACGTAGTGTACACACATATCTATCGCGCTTTGTGTTATTGCCGGGGCTAAACCAAGTTCCAATCAAGCATGCGTTTAGTGTGCCTGTCATTTGCAGAATGAGGTCCCCAGCGGGTGAGTTTAGTGACGCTATCCCGCATAGCGAGCTAGCATCACTAAATTCACCCTCTGGGAACTCATGGCATTGTCATTTGCGAATTTGCCTTGCTCGAGTTTGAAAATTGATGCTACATGGGTCGTGAAACGCGCAATTGTATTGGCCTGATGTGATCAGGCAATACGATTGAGATTACTGACTGCCCATTAGCAATGTCGCTAGCTGTGACCGGTCTGTCCCTATGCACAAATCATTGTTAATGAACAAGACACGTGCAAATTGACTTTGTGTTGAAATTAGGTCGATGTCTGGAAATTTATCGATTCACGGCCTTTGTTTTCAGGAATGCGCGTCTGTCCTTGATTGCTTTTGGGCGAGACATGTAATAGGGAGATTCCTGATTTAATGTGAAAACCCTGTGCCACTGCATTATCTTGTATATGCGACCAAAGGTCGACTCGCATATATAAGAGAATGTATTGGCCTAAAAATTTAATATTATTTTTTTCTAATTGTTAAAATTGTAAGAAAAAATTAAAACAATAAGAAAAAATATGTTAAAGAATGTAAGAAATAATGATGAAATTGGAGGCCTTTGTCGCGTTTATTAGCTAATTTCATTTAAGCGTAAATAAATTATGCTTAAGCATAAATGCATTACGTTTAATCGTAATTAACTTACGCTTAAGTGTAATGCTGATTTTGCATTACGCTTAACCGTAATAGAATTATTTTAAAAGTATAAATTAAGCGTAATTCAATATACTCCCATAAGAGCTCCCCTCAAGCTGAAATGGATTCAACCACATTACTGATGCCAGTAACCTACATTAGATTATACCAATATACCTGATATAGCTAAGAACCCAATTACGCTTAAGCGTAATTGAATTACGCTTAAACGTAAATGAATTACCCTTCAGTATGCTTATGTGTAAGTGAATGACGCTTAAGCGAAAATCTGTTAAGCTTAAGCATAATGAGGTAATAAATGTGAAAACGGCCTCCCATAGCAACCTGATTAGTGAAGCTTGGCATGCAAAGTGTGTCAGATGCAATCAATGGGTTAGTTATTTATATGTGCTGTGTAGCGATCTCTTTGTTAACCCATTACCCAACAGAACGGCCCTGTGCCAATGCATTCTCTTATATATGCGAGTCGACCCATTTTTTTTTAAAGTGTTAAAAAAAAAAAAATTTAGGCCAATGCATTCTCTTATATATGCGAGGCGACCTATGGTCGACTCGCATATATAAGAGAATGCATTGGCACAGGGCATAACTGTAACCATCACAATGTGGTCAATGAGCCGGTTCCAATGATATCCATATTTGTATGGTTTTATTGAGACAGACCCAAGATAATTTAGGCTGTTGCAGCTTTATTTGGGCGTTTTTGGCCGGTTTGTTGGGTAAAGGGTTAACCCTTTTCTATAATAAGTGGATTATCCCATTCGGGTATAACAGTGTATATTGGAATGGTCTATTTTTCATTTGAATGGGTGTTAAGGATATTTGATCAGACGACAGCCAGACGAAATGATAATACACGTGGAGAGGAACTCATATTCATTGGTGGCACATGCTTAGATACTAAATTCAACATACGACTGTTGGACGATTGGCTAAAGCAGACGACTGCGCAACCACGTATATATATAGAGCTGCGAATAGGTTGATATGTCGGCGTCCAGTGATCAAATGTCACCAATGTACGAGCATCGCGTTGGCAACGATTGTGAAAGTTCTTGCCACCTCTGTTTGATATTACCGCGCGTGATTCGCGTGATTCGCCCATGCTGGGGTCTATAAATAATTATAATTTCAAATTTGTGAGCTCGAGTTCGTGAGTACTTATCTGGAAGAACAGAAATACGATCCACTATTTTTTATAATTGACTGTCGGCATAAAGCACGATCGTCTGCAGCGTGATGTCATCGCATTGTGAAAAAAAGGTGTCTGAAAAAACCTTGACGCGTTTTAATGTTACAATCACGTGATCACGCTATGTCGGCAGACATTTTGGCAATTTGCTAAAGCAGATGACTGCGCAACCACCTATATGGCGCTAAGAATAAGTTTATTTGTCGGCGTGGTTAAATGTCACTTCAGTTATTCGATCAGCTGGGTCCTTAAATTCTCATTATAGTGTCACTTGGCCAACAGTTTTCGTGACCAAACCAAATTGGCTAGGAGCGCGGGATGGAAGGCATCCCCACAGACAATGAAAATAATTACAGAGCGGAAGTAGATGGCGTCTTCGATTAGCTACGCGGTCTATTCTCGCACGTGAACTTAGCGGAGTACGTATTCCGCGCAAGTTTTCGGTAATGAGTTATATTGCACTACAATCAATTAAAGCTGACTGACCCACGGTTATATTGTTTTGTATATTTGAACAGTCAATGGAAGTTATGTTGTAACGGTCATGTCTGACATTATTGCCGACTATCCCAGGGGGGGGTGAAAAAATTTCTTCCGGCACGTATGCCGGGGTGGGTGGGTGGTCAAAGCCACCAACAAGCAATTTTTTCCGCAACTAAAAAAAAAAATTCCTGCTTGTTTTTAGTGTTTTGGCAATGAGTTGGGCTTCAAAACCACTTTGAATCAGTTTGAATGAGAGAAATAATGTAATTCTAACTGGTAAACTGACTGCAGGCAGTTATCGTGTTGTATTTTGTTGCAAATTTTGAAATCCAAGATGGCCGCTGGCAGCCATGTTTTTTTGGCCGAATGACCTCAAAATTACTCATTCCTATTTACATGTCCATGTTAACATCCATGATAAATAGTATGCACAGAAATTCATATACAGCTGTTTACAGTGAATTTCCCCCCGCAAATCTCTGTTTTAGTGTTAAAAGGGGGGGTGGGTGTCAAAAAATGGTCGGAAAAAACTGCCGAAAACAGAAAAAAATTTGGCGGTGGGGGTGGGTGGGTACAAAAAATGATCGAAAGGGAAAAAATGCCATACGTGCCTGAAATTTTTTTCCGACCCCCCCCTGACTATCCTTCCTCTCGCATTTTGTTTACGATTCTTGGCAATGGTATAATGGAGGTACCAAAGAGCTTAGGCCACACAGCGATGGCGAAGCTGGACACCCAGATGTTCCAGGTGTGGGTAATCTGATTGTAACAGGGTCAGTTCGTTAGTTTGTCAGTGGTTGGCATTGTCAATAGTATGCACATGACATTGTGTTTCCAGCAGGTATGATCATCGACAATTGCAGATTGCATAGCATTTGTTTGCTGATTATCCATGTGTGATTGTATATGTGCATAGTAGATAACCAGTATATGTGGAAGTTTGACAAGATAACCTAGGATATGATAGGATAATATATTTCACAATAGCAAACAGAAACATATTAACATCAATTAGTATCAATAATCCCGAACTCACATAAATTATATGAAATTACTTTTGACGAAGAAAGCAGCATCCTAAGGTTTAATGGCATTTAGATATTGTTTATTATCCATAGCAGAATATTTGGGATCGTTCTGTTTTGCAGACACCTATTGTTTTCGGTATGTTGGGGTAGAGCTGTGAATAATCATCTTAATGACTACTTAGGAAAGTCAACCGTGGCATTCTGAGTAATTTAGCTTCGTAGTCGGTGAGGACATGTGTCGGTGAAAAGTTGATGCCAAATTCTGCATATATTTGCTTAAGAAGACTGAAGAATCTCGTTTATTTCGCCACTGATGTGAAATAGGTTCGCCAATGATGTGAAATAGGTTCGCCAATGCTGTGAAATAGGTTCGCCAATGGTGTGAAATAGGTTCGACAATGATGTGAAATAGGTTCGCCAATGGTGTGAAATAGGTTCGCCAATGGTGTGAAATAGGTTAGCAAATGGTGTGAAATAGGTTCGCCAATGATGTGAAATAGGTTCGCCAAAGGTGTGAAATAGGTTCGCCAATGATGTGAAATAGGTTCGCCAATGATGTGAAATAGGTTCGCCAATGATGTGAAATAGGTTCGCCAATGGTGTGAAATAGGTTAGCAACGGTGTGAAATAGGTTCGCCAATAATGTGAACATTCTGCCAACATTTTGATAAGACCATCACCAGTTGCCGGTTTATGAATTTGTCACACAATAAGTACTGCACATTTCTACTCTTGTAAGATACTGTGCAATAGCTTTCTCCGGTACAGTGTCCTTGCACGTTGTCTCTAGTGTTGGTAAACGTAAGTACTTTGAGATCGTTAAAGGCCCACTTAATTTTCGAGTCGCCAATTATATTTTGTATAGTGACTTGATATACGGTTTTAATAACAATCTATGCCATAAAATATGATTAAAATGCTATAATTCACCACTATAGTTGAAACATCTGTATCTCAGAAGATGCTCACAGATAAATAGAAGACTTCCCCCCTCTGTCACCCAGAATGCAACAGAATTAAAACTTTTTCAATGGAAGGGGCAGAACTCTATCTTTAATATATATAGTTATTCCCCCTGCATTGAAAATAATACGGATTTTTACTTCATTCTTGATGACAAATGGTGTTGGCAACTCAACAAAAACAACATATCCACAGTTTATTACACCGGATAAGTTGATAATACAATGTTTTGGAGCTTCCTCTTTCAAATGGTATATAATATGGCATATATTTTATATAATGTGACCTGGGCGTTAGAAAATTAAGTGGGCCTTTAACCAAACGAGTTGATGCTATTACTGTAGTTTAACATATGATAGCCCGTGGAATTGTATCAGTATAACTCACATGGGATTTCAAGCAGATTGCCTCGGGTTGTGTTGGCGAGACCACCGTGCGTGAGTGTACACATGCAGTAACCAGTATAATAGGTATGTGTCTGACCAGACAACCTAATATAAGATATGATAAATTATTTTAAATAATCACATATATGTCCACTATATACGCAATACCAAACATAACGTATTAGCATATATATATTATATATTCTAATGCACTTAGGCCAATATACCCCCGGAAATACCACATATTTGCGGGGGGTTATTCATTCAATAACCTGTCGCAATGTATAGTCCGGTTCACCGCTTCAATGTTAGATATTCCTACGCGCCAATATTGCCGTTAGCTGAATTCCTAATCTCGACCATGCCAAATCCAGCCCCGCTCAATGTTCCGTTTCACTCCATGACGTCACCCTTACGCAGTACATGCCGGCGACGTTACGGAGTAGATTATAGAGTTGGCGCCCGGTCTACTGACTTCCGTTACTAGCTCGTTGCTATATAAACAAACCAGCTACGTCGCTTTTTCGAAAATTGACAGTTAGTACATTCGCCCTGTATACATGTACAAAAGACCACACCGTTATATCCCACAAATGTCCGTGTCTCGATATCATTTGACCCCAAATTTCTTGACATGAACCGCGACAGACATGCACGGCGTGAAATACATAGCATTGAGTAAACAATTTGCCATTGTTTCAATTCAACTTCAAGTTCGCGGTAAAATCGAAACCGCAATTTGTAAGTGGTAAACATCTGAAACAGACATCAAGTACATGCAAGAACTGATTGTTGTGCATATTTATTTCTATTTGAGGTGGACATTTTTCATGTTTATCAGCATTTTTAACGATAAGAGCGATGGTAATTGAGGGACTATATTTTATCTAGCGCATTAAATTTAAAATAAAAAGTCGTGAATTGGCTGAGTGTTTTCTATGGCCGCACATTTCGTTGATAATTACGAGGCATTTGTTTGTCTAAATAATGTTTTTAAGTTCGAAGAGCATTAGAATGGGGATAACAGTGTGGTGTGTTGTGATTTCGGAATGGTACATGGCGAATATACTGTGGCAAATACCCGTTAATGGGCTCCGGCTCCGCCGTCGCCCATTAACTAAATTTGCCACAGTATATTCGCCATGTACCTTTCCGAAATCACAAAACACCACACTGTTATCCCCTAATTCACCAGCACGATAATATTTCAGAGGTACAAGTCAGCCTCTGAAGTTTGTATTTGAAGAAGAAGAATGGATGGCAAAGTCAGGCATAAGAAATTATTTTTGAAGCAAGCGGAATGCATGAACGATTTAGAGAAAATTAAGAAAGATTTTGATAACGTACAATGTTATATATCTATTAGCTGTAAATTATTAAGGCAATTTAGAAGTGTTGGCCAAGGAGGTGAACATGATATCCAATATCAGTTGTAGGTTTCTGAATTTGAGCCTGAATATCTGATAACTACAATTCGATAGAATCATCATTACGCGCGCCGCGTGTATACTAATGTACAAATTCTTGTTTCGCCTGGGCGCTGGAGTTTACGCTGGGGTTTTATTTATAGAAAAATGGGATTTTTGGGAGGGACTGCGCGATCAGGAGGCCGAGTCCGGTAAAAGGTGTAGTTGGGAATTTCAATTTCGTTTATTGTCCTTCAAGTTTACATTATTATGTCAATACTGTTGATTGTTTGGGTGGTGACAAGCTATGTCAATTACAAATGAAAAAAATAATTTGTAAGTCTTATATTTCAACTTTTATAGACATTTTTCGTTCTGCAGCCCACTGAGGGTTGTGGTCGGAGACGGCCGAGTCGGTCGCCGGTTCGTTAATTAGGTGCTGGTTGTTATTGCTATTTTAACGGAATTTTGAGTTCGTCATTCGTGAAACCAATATATTTTATATTCTATAATTACAAACATGGTCATACATGTATAATATATTATCCTGGGCGCGTTACCATTTCTGACATTGGTTTTATTGTCAGTTGCAGGTTGCCAAATTAGTGACGCAATAAGTACTGTGTTCTTCAAATAACAAACTGACAATCTACATGCGGGATATTTTTATATCTCCATTCCAACGTCATCGCACGTTGTTACTAGTAAAGTAAAAATTATAACAACACTTCGAAAAGACCATCTTCAGTTGCCATTTCCGAATTTGTCACACAATTTGCGTACTGCAAATAACATTTCCACTCTGGCAAGAAATTTACTAAAGCTTCTCCGACCAGCTTCTGGTCACTATAGTGATGGTGGACATAAACACTTGGGATCGTTAGCCAAGCTAGTTGATACTATTACAGGAGTTACACATCTGATAGCATGGAGCCCGTGGCTATATGTGACCCGCCATATCAAATCCAGTCGTAAGTCGGGATTTTTTTTTACCCTGTGCCAATGCATTCTCTTATATATGCGAGTCGACCATAGGTCGCCTCGCATATATAAGAGAATGCATTGGCCTAACAATTTTGTTTCATTTTAATAATTTGTTCTTGTATTCTTTAACAATTTTATAATTTCACCCATGCAGAGCCCCAGACAAACATGAGCAGACGACACTCTTCTGTATGCTTCTATATATGTGTGGGGCTCCCTGCAAGGTAATGGATGTTTTTTATTTTATGTCCTAAAAATTGTAACTTGAAGAAACATTTATTTAAAAAAAATGATAAAAAATTGTAAGGCCAATGCATTCTCTTATATATGCGAGGCGACCTATGGTCGACTCGCATATATAAGAGAATGCATTGGCACAGGGTAAAAAAATCCCGACTTACGACTGGATTTGATATGGCGGGTCACATATGTCTGTATTACTCACATGGGAATTTGAGCTGATTGCATCGCAATGTGTTGACTGGATCAATCTGTATGATTGCTGCCTCATTTGTCAGAAACCCTCAGTCGACCCTCGTTAATAAATGTCTCACACAGACGTTACTAATCATGTGATCGATCGTGACGTCATGGTGCAGACGACATCGGTTGCACGTGATTTATGGCGCATGTCTGCCATGGTCACAGAGATCATTGGATCAAGTGACCCGGGCGCCGCGCGGGAATAGGGATTCTGAATAGTATTTATTTTATTCGATTAGAATGACGCGGAAGTAAATCTTTCTTGGCAGTATAGAGTCCCATGGAATTTCAACACACATTCGTAGGTTATACCCTGTGCCAATGAATGTTTTTTATTTTATGTCCTAAAAAATGTAAGAAACATTTATATTAAAAAAAATGATAAAAAATTGTTAGGCTAATGCATTCTCTTATATATGCGAGGCGACATATGGTCGACTCGCATATATAAGAGAATGCATTGGCACAGTGTCAAAAAATCCCGACTTACGACTGGATTTGATATGGCGGGCCACATATAATTCCAATGTCCAAAATATTATTTAAATCTCAAAGATTGACATTTGTTGTATCTATTTACGCAAAATTCGCTTTAAATCTTTTGTTTTCGTAACTAGTGTCAAAACCGCACTAAACTATATTGTCATATTTTAGACCACATCACAAAATTTAATTCAAACTTCACTACAAATGGTTAACGCATGTGCAAATGGCTATTTTACACCTGGGGCATTATATGGAAGAGGTGATTATGCAAAAACACACACGGCTATTGACTAATCAGGGCACAATGTCTGTTTTAGTCGCTCCTATAATTTCCTCCCGTACCCGTTGGAGGTCAGTCCGGCCTCAGCTGCTTCCTCACCGAATACACAACCAGGTCAACGGGTTCTGAGACTCACACAGGAGTTTAAGGCTTGCATTGCACCATCGAGAGTTGGGGAGCCCCGACCCACCTTAAGTCAACCGGCCGGCATTGTACCCCCTTCCTAGAGTTGAGCCCGTAGTATAAGCCCTGAATACAACAGACTAAGGCAATGGAGTTCATGCATGCACTAACCAGGACACTAGTTCACAACAAACCACTAAATAAAAAGATATCAACTAAGTTAAATACACACGACTCGTATTATAAACAAGGTAAGTCTTCACCGCCGGTCAGCTTTTGGAATCGGGGGGGGGGCTTTGCTTCCTGCTAGGGTGGCATGAAACCCATACTCTACATGCAAACATCTAATCACTATTAAACACTCATAACCAACTCAACAAACGCTCTCAGCGGCACTATGGCATTATAGGAGAGGGCTTACAGCCCTTTCAAATCTTCCAGGGGGATCATCCCAAACCCAAACTCCAAACCTGGAGGTCGCCGCGAACCATACTTACACCAGTTGAGGTATCAAGATGCCTATTGAAGACAAGCTGTCCCCCATGCCAACTACGTGCGGCATCCATTTAAATGTACCGAGACCTTTGCAGTATTCTTCGTTCCGAAGGTTTCTTATTCCGAAAGTATTATGCCATTATAAAAATAGAAAATTAGACAACAAGAATTTGATTTTGTCAATTCACCCCTGTGGTGAATCGAATAACCCACATTCAATAATTTAAGGAGTGTGACAGTCTGTCATTAAGGATTGGGAAGTAAAACTTTAGTGGTTCTGTCAAGCCTTAGCATTCAGAGTAGTTTGCAATACAATGATATACGTGAACTTTATATTCCGAAATACTATTGGGAGAATCCCACTAGAGAGAAACTACATGGATTATTATCAATAGAGAATATTTCGCGCTTAAAGCAGATAGCCATTTATCTTAAGATAGCTTTCAAGGACATGAATAAATATAAATAAACAGTAGATAAATAACTTTGTCCATATTAGAGACAGATAAGTATACATAATAACACATATTATGTAATGCGGAGGGCAGCTGAGATTATTTATGGCAATTTAAATCACCTTGTGTTGTATCAGGAAGGAAACTGCTTCCATAACCATGATAATTTTTATCGGCAAGAATAAAATATCTAATTCGACCTCCCGCCGCCTAATTTTCCAAAAAAACAGTTTGAGGAGAATCTAGTAATATATTCTTATTGACCTTAAGTTGGTTATTTATTCTAAAAGTTATTTATTCCGATAATCTAGCATATGCACAACCCTTTGGTACTATCGGGTTAAAATGCTTTCGGAATAAACATTCGATGCCAATGGTGGCTTCTTACATTGTTTATCAAGCATTCGGTGCGCGGCTCTTTATGTTACTATATATAGCCAGAATATGCTCCAGGTTCGATGCTGCCTGTCGAAATGCGTTCATCCGTGGTGAAATATAAATGGCCAAGTTTCGCACAATGAACTACTAATGATAAGAATTGCGAATATAACTACCACGTCACTAATATACTACCACGTCACTAATATACTACCACGTCACTAATATACTACCACGTCACCAATACACTACCACGTCACCAATATACTACCACGTCACCAATATACTACAACGTCACTAATATACTACCACGTCACTAATATACTACCACGTCACTAATATACTATCACGTCACTAATATACTACCACGTCACTAATATACTACCACGTCACTAATATACTACCACGTCACTAATATACTACCACGTCACCAATATACTACCACGTCACCAATATACTACCACGTCACTAATATACTACCACGTCACAAATATACTACCACGTCACTAATATACTACCACGTCACTAATATACTACCACGTCACTAATATACTACCACGTCATTAATATACTACCACGTCACTAATATACTAGCACGTCACTAATATACTAGTCACTAATATACTGCCACGTCACTAATATACTACCACGTCACTAATATACTAGTCACTAATATACTACCACGTCACTAATATACTAGTCACTAATATACTACCACGTCACTAATATACTAGTCACTAATATACTACCACGTCACTAATATACTAGTCACTAATATACTACCACGTCACTAATATACTACCACGTCACTAATATACTAGTCACTAATATACTACCACGTCACTAATATACTACCACGTCACTAATATACTACCACGTCACTAATATACTACCACGTCACTAATATACTACCACGTCACTAATATACTACCACGTCACTAATATACTACCACGTCACTAATATACTACCACGTCACTAATATACTACCACGTCACTAATATACCACCACGTCACTAATATACTACCACGTCACTAATATACTAGTCACTAATATACTACCACGTCACTAATATACTACCACGTCACTAATATACTACCACGTCACTAATATACTACCACGTCACCAATATACTACCACGTCACCAATATACTACCACGTCACTAATATACTACCACGTCACTAATATACTACCACGTCACTAATATACTACCACGTCACTAATATACTACCACGTCACTAATATACCACCACGTCACTAATATACTACCACGTCACTAATATACTAGTCACTAATATACTACCACGTCACTAATATACTACCACGTCACTAATATACTACCACGTCACTAATATACCACCACGTCACTAATATACTAGTCACTAATATACTACCACGTCACTAATATACTACCACGTCACTAATATACTACCACGTCACTAATATACTACCACGTCACTAATATACTACCACGTCACTAATATACTACCACGTCACTAATATACTACCACGTCACTAATATACTACCACGTCACTAATATACTACCACGTCACTAATATACTACCACGTCGCTAATATACTACAACGTCACTAATATACTACCACGTCACTAATATACTACCACGTGACCAACATTTGTGTTCTTTCTGGTAAGTTGTCGTTTATTTACGATTACGGTTTCGAGAGTCAAGCATGCATGTGCACGGGAGAGTCAAGCATGTTTTCAAAACACGAAAAAGCATAGTAAATGCGTTAAATATACACATTTATGATTTTTATATAACTAAACAATGAACATTGACATGTTTTCCAAGGTGGGATTTATTTTGATGACCAATTTTTTATTGCCAATTTTATATGCAGGTACACTGTTTAACACGACATGGCGTTAAGTAGAGAAAGCAAACACATTAGTTAACGCCGGTGTTAAGATCGGCCAAGTATTTCTTTGCAATGTAACACTGGTGTTATTTATTGTAACGCTTGGCGTGATGAATCTTAACGGCAATAAGGCTGAACACGTTCAGATATTTAACACATGGATTTACAGTGTGGGCACGCCCATCGAGCCAACAAATTACTGACTTTGGCCTGATAACAGCATAATTATGTACATAATCACGGCAAACAGAACCATATCACCTTACAGTACCAGTCAGAAGAAGTGGTATATTGAGGCGCGCCTTTATTGCGATATTGAGCGCGCTTAATTTCGAAAAAGGTGCGTTTATAGCGCAATACCAAAATTATGTCGCGCTTATTATTGCGATATTGTGCGCAGATATTGAGCGCGACAAAATTTCATACAGACCCGATAGTGTTATATTTATATTAGATAAATAATGTGCATAAAGTGTACATATAGTGTACATATAGCATTTACAGCTGTAATTATATACAAATCTAAAACATTGTCTCTATGTATGCCAAACAATATTAGAAGAAGCAGTAATTTGCTTTAAATGTCACAATTTTGATCGCAAGATGTCGCAATATTAAGCGCGCGATAATGCAATATTAAGCGCGAAATATTGCGATATTAAGCGCAAAATATTGAAATAATATCGCGTTTCCACTTGCAATTTTATTGCGATATTGGGCGCGGAAATAGCGCGCTTGATATACCACTTCTTTTGACTGATACTGTATAATGTGCGTGGCAAGAAGTTTGAACGGCACTATATTTTCTCACAAACTGACTCGCAGTCGTCAATTATGCGAACAGGTTTCGGACCATCCGATCCATTTACGGCTACCATTAGCTATTAGTTATTCTTATCAGTAGGAGTTCATTGTGTGAACGGTGTCCACTGGCCATTAGATTACGACCGTTTATATATGATTCAGGATCACGTTATATATTTACGGAAGTCCGCACCATCTTCACGCCACTCGACATGACAATGACCAGTCATAAGGGTGAGATGATTGCGCATAACGGAGACTATCATCTAGTCTCACGAACCGCAATATGTTGCTTGAGGCATCGATTTTTTGTCCTGTTAAATCCGAGCTTCTCTTGGGAGCCGACCGATGTCAATTACATCTCATATTGGAACGGCAAATACGGCGATTTATCGTCAATTAATGGTAAACAATAAAACGAGTACCTTAAGGGCGATATGGGTAGTCGCACCATGCTCGGGGCTTGGCTGTATCATTGTGCATGTACCTTTGATACAGCTACAGTTGAAACGTCAGATGGTTCGTTGACATATTGACTGGTTCTTAATGGCCATCTGGTTATCAGCACCATGCGCATCGCTTGGCTGTAACATTGTGTGTTAACTTTCATATACAGCTATAGTTAACGACTGTTGACTGTCCTTCGCTGGTCATTAATGGTGATCTGGGTGTCCGCGCCGTCAAAGACGCTTGGCTGAAACATTTACCTTTCATACAGCTAGTTGAAACGTCTGGCGGTTGACTGTCCTGTGTTTGTCCTTAAGAGTGATCTAGGTATCCACACAACGCAAGGAGCTTAACTGTACCATCTTACCTTTCATATTACTAGTTGAAACGTCCGATGATAGGCTGCCCTCTACTGGGACATTCATGCACGGAGCTTGGCTGTAACGTTGTACCTTTGAGACAGCGGTTAAAGGCTCGATGGCTGGTTGAGTACTTTAATCGCTAGGATAATAGCCCAGTATTCGGATAGTATGCTAGCTTTATTACTGTAGCTGAAACATTCAACCATGTGTATTGCCGAAAACGTCAATCACGTCATTTGTGGTAACCGAGCGTCTGAAGTAGCTACAATTGCTAATATTTAGCCGTTAATTTTTGGGTCTAATTAATTCCCGATAATTTGCGATAAACATGCTGAAATGATTTTCACCAAAGACAGGGATTACGGGAAATCTATATGAGAATGTTGATGCACCTGTGTACATGCAACATGTCTTTTTATATGCGTACAGTTAATGGTTTTGACAATTAATAAACCTCAATTGAGTTTGCACGTCCCTTTAAACAAAGCACTATTTCTGTGACGGTCTTCACGACAGGGACTGGGACCCAACAAGTTTTAAAACTCATTTATTCGACATTTGTGTCCTCACGAGTGTGTTTCTTTAACAGAACATGATGCTGTTGGAAGTGCTGCACTAACGGGAGAGTCGATCTTCAAAGTACTTTTTTCCATTAGCAATGTCATATGGTCAATAACAGATGTAATGCATGTCTTTAAAGTGGACAGTGGATTATGTCGCATTAAGCCTCCGATCGATGGCAACGATACGATAAAGGAGCGTAACCTGATGCGTGCATCCGAGTGATTTCCCAATGAAATTAACATTATGGGCGATCCTTTTCTCCTCCAATAAAATCTATAACGTGATCATGATAATGTAAGGTACATGATAATGTAAGGTACATCGATAATGTAAGGTACATGATAATGTAATGTAAGTAATGCCCTAAATAATCTACTCCTTAACTACAGTTGAATAATGGGTAACTTTTCAGGATTTAGTCGGAAATATGGCTTGTGGCCATTCATCGGAAAGCTCTCACTCAGAGCGTTCGGGTGAATAGCAACAAGCCATATTTCCGACTAAATCCTGAAAAGTTACCCATAATTCTTATGTGGTTAAGGAGTCGATTATTTAGGACATTACTGTAACTGAAACGTCGACCCATTCCATTGAAGCTAGTCCAGCTCACTTTGGTATAAATGTTTCATTATTCACAACAAACCCGTGTGCAGCCCGCCGTTCAATTCAAACATAATATCTAAACTGTGTTTCTTCTCGTAGTATGGTTTGATCGAGTGGAACATGTTCTCGGTCATGCAATGTTAAGGGAAAATAAGTAGTTATTAATCTCAAGACTTTACCTTCGAATACATTACGATACTGCTAGTATATATGTAGCATTAGCATGAATGTACGTACTCTGACCATGTGTTAACAATGGGCTAGCACATTATTTGTTTTAATCACAATCAAGATTATCCACCAAACATCACAACTATCTCGGCATGATCGACCACGCTATTCTATAATGTTATTAGTTTTAATACGTGGATCGATTATTACACCGGAATCGCAACATATCCTCGCGCAAATACGCACATATTCGACCTATAATGTTAAATAGGTACTTAATATGATTATCTGATTCTGAAATAAGCAGATAATGGTGACATATCTGGTCATATCCGTTATTTAGTTTTATGACGTGGGCCACAGTGAAAACGCATGTTAAACAGCGTACACCTGAAAAGTCGTGAGTTGGCTTATTTGTGTCATTGTTCGCACGTAATCACATTATAATCGCCTCAATATGAGTCGATAATGTGACTAAAAGGCTCTCATTTTCAGCACATTACCGACTCAAAATTGAGGCTATTCAAGCAGAATATCTACCTAAAACAAGTTATATCATAATCAGATAATGTGCGCATTTTCGGGAGAAAAGGCTGGGAATCGACATTCGGCAATCATCGGCAATCATCGGCACATCTTCCCATCGAGCATATCTGCTCCAAACCAGACACTCAATTTTGGGCGAATTCTCCTACGACAATCCAGGGTGTCACCAGGGGACGGGTCAGTGGGTACAGTGAATCTGCAATAGTCAGCCCGGTAGCTTCCGGGATCCTACAACCTCCCTTCGGGGATCGTATCCCCTGTGTCGGGAAATACTGGCGCCACCCCTGCGACAATCCCAAAGTCGCTTGCCGAAGGCCGAAGGCAACTAAAGCAGTGTAACATCAAAATGGCAACAAGTGGGACTCGAACACATGACGTCATCGTGCCATGCATGATGTTACGAGTCGAGCACGATGGTCACTGGCCCACGCGCAACTAACCTATACAAGAACGAGTTGATCGGCTCTGATAACACGGTATATGCGCGCATAGAACTATTATGTTGGCACTGGATCCGCTCTGATAACACGGTATGCTCGCATAAAACTATTATGTTGGCGCTGGATCCGCTCTGATAACACGGTATATTTATGCGCGCATAAAACTATTATGTTGGCGCTGGGTCCGCTCTGATAAGTTGTGATAACATGGTATGCGCGCATATAACTATTATTGTGGCGCTGGATCCGCTCTTATAACACGGTTTGTTTGCATAGAACTATTATTGTGGCGATGGACCCGCTCTGATAACACGGTTTGTTCGCATATAACTATTATTGTGGCGCTGAATCCGCTCTAATAACACGGTTTGTTCGCATATAACTATTATTATGGCGCTGGATCCGCTCTGATAACACGGTATTCTCGCATAGAACTATTATAGTGGCGCGTGATTGGCAGTGTAGATTGGAGCTGACTGCCGCCACTTGAGTCTAATTGAGATAAATGACATGCGGACGAAGTCGCCCTACTACCGGAGAAAAGCGTAATGAGTGGTCCGGACGTGAGAAATGTACCGGACATTGTATGTTATGACTGATAATGATCCCCTGTTGATAAATGTATCGGAAATAGACAGCGTAATTTTCAGACCGGCGAGACGGCCGGCTGTGTTATAACGTTGTGGTAATGCCAAACAGGCTACGTATATTATAGGACAAATTTCTCTCTGACCGCATCGTTGCCTCCGTTTAGTAGCACATATAGTATGGTTATCGATATAGCCGCGTTCCTCTCCGATCGGGGACGTGGCGATGGGGGGGGGGGGGGGGGGGTTGTGGTGTCTCATCCCAAACTGTGGCTTAAATACTCAACAGTTGGAAATATAAGGGTGGAAGAAAGTAATTCGGAATATTCATACCACCAATAGGTTTAATTTCTTCCAACCTGTATTCATAATTGGGATAAATGACATGCGGACGAAGTCGCCCTACTGTCGGAGAAAAGCGTAATGAGTGGTTCGGACGGGAGAAGTGTACCGGACATTGTATGTTATTACTAATAATGGGTCCTACTACAACCCGACCGCACCCGACCGCACCCGACCGGACCGCCCCAGGGGTCAGAGCGAGTTGGGGTTTGCACTATCGTGTAGAATGGACCCGAATGTACCAAAGTTCCAATCCCCAAGTCGATAGCTCGAGCGGACACGGTACTGTTAACCCCTGACTTGCGGTCGTTTCCGCCAGGTACGGGAAATCCAAAAAGGCGCCGACCGCACCACCCCTGACTGCCTGACCACGAAAATGTACATTATATCATGAAGGAAATACGGCTATTCATCCATGCGCGATCGGACAAGTCGCTAGCTGCAGCGGAAGTGAATAAATTAACCCATTCGCTGCTGACGAATTCGCTATAAATGTACGCAAAAACGCCGAAATTAGCACCCACCGACCGGACCGCCCCAGGGGTCCGAGCGAGATGGGGTTTGCACTATCGTGTAGAATGGACCCGAATGTACCAAATTCCAATCCCAAAGTCGATAGCTCGAGCGGACACGGCACTGTTAACCCCTGACTTGCGGTCGTTTCCGCCAGGTACGGGAGATCCAAAAAGGCGCCGACCGCACCTCCCCTGACTGCCTGAACACGGAAATGTACATTATATCATGAAGTGAATACCCATATGCATCCATGGGCGATCGGACAAGTCGCTACCTGCAGCGGAAGTGAATAAATTAACCCATACGCTGCTTCCGAATTCGCTATAAATGTACGCAAAAACGCCGAAATTAACACCCGCCGACACATCTATATATAGGCCGGAGTTATACAGTGTGTGTGTAATTTATTTTTAGATGAAAAACATGACTGTTGGAAGGAAACTTGAAACTGATTCTTTGCCTACATGTATCTATATCTAACAGAATGTTTGTTGGTTATTAAAATTGAAGTTGATTGCAACACCGAAGTGTCAGTGATATGTCCAAACGCAAATGTATAATGACAAAATCGACAAATTATAATGCACGAGAAGCAAGGTGTTTCACAAACATAGAAACACTTATGTTGAGATATGTTCAAAGTTAGCACATGGAAGCAGGCTTTATTATGATAAGAACGCATATTTTCTCGCGTGATATCCCACAGACCCCTGGCACAATAGACCCCAACCACCCAAATACATATATGTCTTTGAGTGGTTTGGGTGTATTGTGCCAGGGACCTGTGGGATATCCCTCCGAAACATTGATATTTATCTCGGTAATTTCCTCGATGATCTCGTACACCTTCTTATCGCGCATTATCATTATTTTTCGATTTCTGAGATTGGGTGAATCAATATAGCTCCAAAAGTAATTTCCGTTAAACAATGGAAACGAAATCCAGATTTATGGTCCGAATGTTGACAATTTTCAACGTCAATCTTGGATGAACAGGAAACACTTTGCCCGTTTATTCTTTCACATCTTTATGTTGTAGATAACGGTTGTCTGTGCGAAAAAAAATCATCTGAACCCCCCCCCCCCCCCCCCACATTACGGACACGCTTCCCAGGCACAATTTACACGAAAACGGTTTTCCTACTAAAGATTTCTCACCTAAATAGATTGTTGGAAAGTGTCATATTGCAGTTGGGGTTAACAGTGCTATCGACTTGGGGGTTGGAACTTTGGAATATTCGGGTCCATTCTACACGATAGTGCAAACCCCATCTCGCTCGGACCCCTGGGGGCTGTCCGGTCGGCGGCAGTTAATATTGCGTACATTCATAGCTAATTCGACAGCAGCGTATGGGCTAATTTATTTACTTCCGCTGCAGCTAGCGACTTATCCGACCGCCCATGCATGCTTATGGATATTTCCTTCATGATATAATGTCCATTTCCGTGGTAAGGCAGTCAGGGGAGGTGCATGCGGTCGGCGCCTTTTTGGATTTCCCGTACCTGGCGGAAACGGCCGCATGTTTGGGGTTAACAGTGCCGTGTCCGCTCGAGCTATCGACTAGTAGATTGGAACATTGGTACACTCGGGTCCATTCTACACGATAGTGCAAACCCCATCTCGCTCGGACCCCTGGGGGCGGTCCGGTCGGCGGGTGTTTATTTCGGAGTTTTTGCGTACATTTATAGCGAATTCGGCAGCAGCGTATGGGTTAATTTATTCACTTCCGCTGCAGCTAGCGACTTGTCCGATCGCGCATGGATGAATAGCCGTATTTCCTTCATGATATAATGTCCATTTCCGTGGTCAGGCAGTCAGGGGAGGTGCGGTCGGTGCCTTTTTGGATTTCCCGTACCTGGCGGAAACGGCCGCAAGTCAGGGGTTAACAGTGCCGTATCCGCTCGAGCTATCGACTTGGGGATTGGAACTTTGGTACATTCGGGTCCATTCTACACGATAGTGCAAACCCCATCTCGATCGGACCCCTGGTGGCGGTCCGGTCGGGTGCGGTCGGGTCCGATCGGGTGCGGTCTGGTGCGGTCGGGTTTTAGTAGGACCGCTAATAATGATTCCCTGTTGTTAAATGTATAGGAAATAGAGAGCGTTTTCGGACCTGTGCTATAACGCTTTGTTAATGCCAACATGCTACGTATAGTTCGGAACAAAATTATGTCTGACCACATCGTTGCGTCCATCTTAGTAATTAGTATTAGTCTGCTCATGTTTGTCTGGGGCTCTGTATGGGTGAAATTATAAAATTGTTTAAAGAATACAAGAAAAAAATATTAAAATTGTAAAAAATTGTTAGGCCAATGCATTCTCTTATATATGCGAGGCGACCTATGGTCGAATCGCATATATAAGAGAATGCATTGGCACAGGGTAAAAAAATCCCGACTTACGACTGGACTTGATATATTGTAGGTTATATGACTGATAAATATTCCCTGCTGATAAATGTATCTGAAATAGATAGTATGTTTTATTGCCTCCGTCTACGGAGATATTGATATAATACATATAAACATAAAAAAATAAAAAATAAAAAACTATTGTTATGTATAGTACATGTCGCAAGCGTGTGGTCTTTTGTCAAAAATTTAATATATACATGGTAAGTTATCTCCTAATAGTTCCACTGATTGCCCTTGTCAGAACCAGAAGGAATGATGCTGACATGTCTAGTATCTGTTCTTGGCAGTGGTTGATCTCCCACGTAATGCGTGGGTCATCCGAACCAAAGAGAAGGGCGTAGAATTTGCTTCTTGTGAGGCTGTCTAGATACAGTGCCACGGCAACTCCATGTTGACTGAGTATTGTGTCCCATAGACGGTTCCTTATAGCTAGAATGTGAAGCGATGTGCACGAGTATAATGCATGCTGAATTTTGGGAAAAACTAAATTTGTCAACACATGACATTTGAGTTACACCCCTCGCCTTGTGTTTAAGGGACAGACGCGCATTTTGCATGAATCCTGGCGAAAAATCGCATGATATTTTCAAGAAAGAATTTCTCTGGATCTATCTGGCGAAAAATCTCAATGTCCACATATCATCTTCGTCATTATATATAGAATCTTACCAGTTATTACGAGACAACAAACACAATGGATTTTAAACGTGCGAGAGGTTGAAAATATAATTGTCATTTTTGTCCCTTCAAATAGTGCAAGTTTAAATATGTTCATGTCATAAACGTATAGTAAATTGTGTTATAATTTCCAAAAGTTAATGGTTCTTTAATATTGTGTCAAAATAATCGATTGTACCAAACTTCAAACAAAAATTCCATACTCTTTTAGGGCTTCGAAATGGTAGTTCAGCCTTTGTCCGCGTGAGTACATATGTCAAGCGAAACCAGTAAATTATTGAAAACAATACAGTACTGAACCCACACTCTATGCGTGCTGGTAACCTGATACAATCTAGTAGCAAAAAATTATAATTGCGTGACGATACATCTTAATTATCAAACTACACCGATCGCTATAGTTACATTCCATTGAAATGACCTTCACCTTTCTTGGATGTCGACCCGTCGCGAGACAACGACCTATAAATCAGAATATTGTGTTATCTCCTGCGGTCCAAGGTGAAATAGTATCAACGAATCCCAAAGAGATCATAGGATTTCTTGATTAAATCGAAGCATCGTGTTCCAACCTCCAGCTGAATGGACATTAGGCATAACATTCGCTGGCTATGCTTTGTTACCTCCTCTGTGTCGCTTGTAATATGAATGTTCGTTCATCTCTGACGTAGTAAAATTATTGGGTCGATTGCTTGCTCAAACATCCAGTGATGTTTCTTATTTGATCGTTTGATTGTATGTTTTGTTATATTTATCCACCTCCCACCCCTCATTGCTATATATACAGATCAAAACCCGCCAAATAAACACGCCCCTATTTGTCTACTTGACGGATAAAGATAAAGCTTCCTCCACTGGGCGAATAAACTTACTAGTGATCGAAGAAGAAAGGTTATGAGATATTGGGGTAGTTGACCTGGTCACAATGTCATGGAGCATCACTGGAACGCACCCTGGTCGCTTCCATTGCTAACGTCGATGTCCTTAACTCTTTCAGTGAAACGGGCCGATCTCATCGGCCCTAATTTACGGTCTGTAGAGTGCCTGCCAGGGCCGATAAAATCATCCCTAAAAAAATTTAAAAATTAAAAACAATTGTGTTTTTTTATAGATTTTTTTTGTTTTGGGTTTGAATTTTTGTTGGGTATGCTTAAGCATGCTATATTGAATTTAAAAACAAACTGGATAAAACCTTAGGGGCATGTTATAACTCAAAACTATCACCAAGTATTCATAGTAATAATTTTGATGCCCATGAAAAACGTAAGATTCCCTGGCACTAATCCTACAAAATAAGTCTGGCACTGAAAGAATTAAAGAATATAAGAAAACATTATTAAAATTGTAAACAAAAATGTAAAAAATAATAACAAATGATGAAAAATTGTTAGGCCAATGCATTCTCTTATATATGCGAGGCGACCTATGGTCGACTCGCATATATAAGAGAATGAATTGGCACAGGGTATATGGGTTGATGCAAAAATCGGACTTGGCACTGAAAGGGTTAAAAACGTCAACATCCACAATGTGTTTCAGGGGCCACGCCTTCCTAATAGATAAAACAGTGTGCACATGGTTCGCGCTCAGGCCTGAGTTTAAATGTGCCTGTCAACTATATTCACCCTCTGGGGACCTCATTCTGCTTATGCCTCATTTTCTCTTGGCAGACGACACATTGCATAATCGAAGTTCCCAATCGGTGTACATCACAATATTCACCATTTGGGAACTTCAATCTGAGTCTATGTACCCCGTAGCAGATGAGGCCATGCAGAATGAGGCCCACAGAGGGTGAATATGGTGATGCTAGCCCGCTATGCGGGATAGCATCACTAAACTCAGACTTGTTTGCGCTTCCGTTTTCCAAATGCATAAACAATTCACATTCGGCAAAATATATTTTCTTTATCAAACGTTATGGCAAGTCACTATATTATGCCTCAAGACATTTTAATAATATTTGTCAATCAGTGGCATTCATTTCCGGAAACTCTTACATTAAAGGTACTCAATACAATTCGATGGTCCAAATATCATCAGATTCCAACAACGACAACAATTTTTGAAATGCCCTTTCAGTTATCAGAATCGAGTAATTGCCCAAAAATAGTGCTACCCCCAGTGAACTATAGTATAAAATTGTCCAACCAAAACGTGTTATTTAACAACATATTGTTCAACGAAATATGGGCGGATTCTCAATACATCTAACGCCAAAGCCACTTGATTATAGAGTTATCCATCTTCGTCCGCAATTTGGTACAAGACCGTCGGTTTACCGACTTTTTACCAGGCCACCAATAGCTACATATTCACAAATTTCAAAGATCGATACCTGATCACTCTGAGCTTTGATGGGTGAGTTCCTCGACTTAAATGAAATACTTTTTTATCCCCGAAGCCAATTAAATAGTAATTTAGTAGCGTTAATCCGGATTATGCATCTTTAGTTTTATTGGTGATGTTTAATAAGGTTAAGACAAGTTAATACGATGGGTGAGGGATTACTAGTAGAGTGTATATTGTTCATAGTGTATGTATGTTTTCGCATGTAGTGCCATGTACTACGACTATTGGCTGAGAATAAAGCATTACTTACTATATGTACGGTGGTGGTGTTTACATAGCTAATCCTCTTTGTTTCGATGTGGTCTTATGTTGAAGCAACCCTTATACAATTTCATTGTTCTCTTGTTTGTATATTGTTCTATAATAAACCAAAGTATAGAGGCGAAAATAATAATAATTAACTGTATCAAAATTCGTTCAAACAGCGATTGTCGAAATATTCAAGATACAAGACTGAATGTTGCAGAAACTCATAGCACTTGGCAAATTCTAAAATAATTTGGCAAAAATTAATTTCATTTCACACTCAAATAGCGTAATTTCAAATATAATTTCACCAAGTTGGTTAACTCGCTAAATATGATTGAACAATTTATTACAATAAACTGTGTCGATACACTTCGGTGAATTAGTTGAAATCACAAGGGTGCATCCGCTCTAAATAGACATTATACATCACTTTTGACGGCTATGTTTCATCGGTGTTGATGTTTTAACGCTCGTTCATATATCACGCATTAGTCCGATTATTGCGTTAATTTCTTGCTCAGACATTCAGTTATATTTCATGATTTTGCCGATCGTGTTGGTTCGTGCGATTGTATGTGTTGTTATACATATATTACTCAGACTCAGCTGTATCGTTACAATGAAGCTTAGATCCATGTCACGGTCGGTTAGTGATTTTGCAAAAAAAGTGAGTTGCTTCTCGTCCGACCGATATGCAATAGTCTCAATCAATACTCCTAATTTTGGAGACCAAAATGATACATCACAACGGACACCAAAAGATGCGCTTTATGTTGCAAATGTTGGCGGTTTGATATAGTTCTCCTTCTGGAATGTCGCAGGTATACAGTCAAATTGTTGTAACTCAACCGGATGCTAAAGAATCTTCTCGTTAGTTAGAAATGTTGTTGATAAACAAGAGCAGGTGCTGCAACTGAAACATCTGAGATGCAAACACATCGCATATCCACGGACACCTGAACCAGATAATTGTTGTGGCATCATTTCATGACAGTGACCTGGTTATTGCTGAATACAATGTGACATCGGTACCATTGGGACAGAAATATCCTTGGCACAGAAAGCTTTATCAATATAGTAGATTAACACAATCAGTTTCATGAACCTATCAAACGAGTTGGCTCATCAAATTTCTGAATTGTAATCAAAATATCAAATTCCGAATTAGCTCATGTTCATTAACGTACCAACTGACCTAACATATCCTCGTGCAAATAGGTTGATATTGGACCTAAATATTCACATAGGTTCTTTTTGGACCTATTTGATTCTGAAATAAGCCAATATTGCACTTATATATCCGTGATTCCGTTTTATGCCACGAGCGACAGTGAATACAGAATTATAACGAGCGTAATCTGGTATGTCGAATTATTATGGAA
Source organism: Siphonodentalium dalli (assembly GCA_032622095.1). Taxonomy (NCBI): domain Eukaryota; kingdom Metazoa; phylum Mollusca; class Scaphopoda; order Gadilida; family Siphonodentaliidae; genus Siphonodentalium; species Siphonodentalium dalli. The sequence goes on from CP136068.1 coordinate 98,128,097, forward strand.
AATGCCGCAGAGAGCAGAATAAGTGGATAAAATAAGGCTGATATGAACGTATTTGAATTGAAATAAGTCCATATGTGACCCGCCATATCAAATCCAATCGTAAGTCGGGATTTTTTTAACCTGTGCCAATGCATTCTCTTATATATGCGAGTCGACCATAGGTCGCCTCACATATATAAGAGAATGCATTGGCCTAACATTTTTTTACAATTTTAATATTGTTTTCTTGTATTCTTTAACAATTTTATAATTCCACCCATACAGAGCATGAGCAGACGACACTCTTCTATATGCTTCTATATATGTGTGGGGCTCCCTGCAGGGTAATGGATGTTTTTTATTTTATGTCCTAAAATTTTAAGAAACATTTATTTTAAAAAAATTGTTAGGCCAATGCATTCTCTTATATATGCGAGGCGACCCATGGTCGACTCGCATATATAAGAGAATGCATTGGCACAGGGTAAAACAAATAATCCCGATTTTATATGGCGTTCACATATGGAACTTATATTTCGTTGAATGTTTAGATCCATAAAGGGTTTATTTCACATCTATATAATGCCAATGTGACCTTATTTCACATCTATATAATGCCAATGTGACCTTATTTCTCCCATGAAATCAGTTCACTGCGATCTGATTTCCGCTGAACGGGCTACCAGACCATAAAGTGTCCTGATCGTCCTTCAATGGCGATCCAATAATTTAATATGAAATTAGAAAGCTGAGAGCAAGAGGTGTCAAATGTTTGCTGTAATGTTGTGACAATATGGCAAATGCCTGAATGAAATGTCGAAAATGTTCTGTTTTATAGAGTCGTATTTTCGGAAGCCAAAATAATACAAAAGTAGCGAGTTGCGTTACACATGGGCGGTTCGATCTGATTTTGAAAAATCTAATCTACACTTGAATAGTGACACACGCAATTCAGATGGATGCAAATTAAACTTCTTAACATTAGACAGTTTTTTCTGCTGACAACGAACAGGTGGCGCAAGTGAAACATTTGAGATGCGCACACAGCGTATATTTACATACAGCTGAACCTGAAACCTTACTTCGGTTAATTGCATGGTACTGGTCTGATTACAGCTAAATACAATATGACATCCGAATCATTGAGATAGACTCAGTCTTGACCCAGAAACATACTTCATCGGTCGGTATGGCATAAGGAGCTTCGCCGATCGAACGGGTTGCCACATCCAATTAATGAATTCCAATTACCAGTGATGTTCCTTGGTTTTGTCGAGCTTGTTGCTCACGATGTTGTGTTATATTTGTGTGCATGTTACTCCGTCCCAACTGTTCTTTTTACACTGAATCTCACATTTACACTCAAGTCATAGTCAGTTCATGGCTCAAGGACATTTCACGGACGTTGCAATACACACCCCCCAATAACGATTTAAAACTGAAATATAATAATATTATACAATCATGAAAACCTCATGCCATATATTTGAGAAATTCAATCTATTTTGCCCTTAATTCGGAGTCCAAAAGAATACACCACAATTAGTACACAAAGAGGCTATCGGTGGTGCAAAGGTTAGCGATTTGTGTAGCCGAAATTGCAAAACATAATATTGCATGTTCAATTTAATTATTGTAACTCACTTTGATGCCTCCAAAATTAGAACGTGTGTCACTAACCATTTGAAGGTGGGGAAAGAGGACATTTAGAGATAACAGAGTACATCTACACTTGCATATGACAACTGTGGTGATGTGCATGACAACGTACCGATTACTACTATATACCACGTAACATCCGAACCATATGGATAGAATCATCCTTGGCCCATAAAATCACCTCATCAGTATAGTATACTAACATAAACTGACCCACCAATCGAACGAATTGCCTCATCCAATTAATGTATTCCAATCAAAGTATGCGTTAATTGCTGGTAGACACATTCAACATGGCATACGCCATCCTCGATCTATGAATGTCTACCGCCCCAAAAATCAATCGCAATTTGGAGGTCTCCTGTGCTGGATGTGTACGATGCGATGACAAAATGTACATTGGCGTTTTCATCTAATACGCCCTCTATCGTTGGATTCCATCTAATACGCCCTCTATCGCTGGAATCGGGTTAATGGCATTGGAAATCGATAAATTTCGGACGAATTTAGTGAGATCGTTGCGTTCCAAATGTCACGTGTGGCATGGGGATGCTCGTAGAAGTATGTATACGTCCACAGATCCACTCCATAACGAGAGAAGTACCATTTTGTGGGTGCAATTCGGTGAGTTATGGGAGTGTATCGACCAATATGGAGAAATACGATTAATGATTTAAACATGTGATCAGAGTTCCATGCCAATTTATGGGAAACTGATTTTACTCTGATTAAAGTTCTTGTACATGCAACAACACATAAAGGCATTCTTGTTATACAGCATGTAAATTGTTTTTTTCCAATTATTTTATATCGTTCTGATAATTTTGAGGGCAGCAATAACTGTTTTTTCTTTGGTATGTATCGGACTATTTTATGTTTTAAATTTTGTCAACAACATGTTTAGTGAAATTGTTTTTGCTGCAATATATTTTGTATGTTGTTGTTGTGAGCTAAGGTTTGAACCCATAACACATCATTCCGAGACTTTTGATTGCCGCTTTTTTTGGTGTGAGATGATGCACGAACCCTGAATTCATATCAATGTTGATTTTAATTCTGGGAAGAGATGGAGTGACTCATTTTTGGCAACTTGAAAAATTAATCTTTGATGCCAAAATATCAAGTCGATAAATTATCTGTCATCTGCCCTCACTAAAAGTTCTGATACAATTTATGGGCGATTTCGTAATGAATCAAATCAAATTGCGGTAATGCGGCTTACGCCAGACTAAGTTGGACCGCTGACCCACTCAAAGGAGTTGAAAAATCACGGCGTTCACGGGATAATCTCGTCCTTTGGAGGGAGCCATCAGTTCCTGTCAGCGCTCAGACGAGTTAGGCGTGGGATCACGAACCCGTGGGCCGGTGGTCATCTTTACTGATTGATTTGCTAATCTCGCGGATTCTCGCCCCTAATTCTCGTTGATCGTTCCACTTTGAGTTATTGATTAAGACTCAAGATCCGAACACGAAATAGCCGATTGAAGCCGACGGTGCTGAAGACCCTGCAGCCAGCATTATTATTCATTTTGGCACTTTTGGCGCCGTTAGTTCATGTGTTACTGTTTGGGGCAGCCTGCGTTCGGTGCTTGATTCGCCAACATATCCTCGTGAAAATAGGTTCATATTGAACTAAAATATTCACATATGGTCATGTTTGACTGATTTAATTCTGAAATAAGCCCATTTTTCGATGAGAGTGGTTGTGTGCGAATCGCCCGGGATGGTCGAAAAGATCGAGTGATCTTCTTTTTCACTCGGGGGGGGGGGGGTCGGAAAAAAATAACAGGCACTTATGCTGATTTTTACATTTCGACCCTTGTTGGGATCCACCCACCCCCGCGTCCAAAAAATTTTTCTTCCGTTTTCGGCAGTTTTTTTCCGTCCATTTTTGTACACCCAGCCCCTTTTAACACTAAAACAGAGATTTGCGGGGGGGATATTCACTGAAAACAGCTATATATTAATTTATGTGCATACTATTTGCCATGGATGTTAACATTGACATGTAAATAGGAACGAGTCATTTTGGGGTCATTCGGCCGAAAAAAAACATGGCTGTCAGCGGCCATCTTGGATTTCAAAATTTTCAACAAAATACAACACGATAACTGCCTGCACTGGGTCAGTTTAGTAAGTTTAGTAAAATAAGTTTTTGTATTTTCTATAACATGTTGTTACCATATAAGTCCACAGTAAGCGTATAGCTGTTTTTGCGTTGAGTGGCGCGGACAGCCGTGAAAACTAATTATAAAGAGCCTCCATCTGGTTAGTCGTGTCGATGAAAACAATGACAATATGGACTTATTTCGTACGAAAATAGTCCCATATTGGACTGTTTTAACAACGCTGATGGTGTCATTGTCACTAGGCGTCGGTCACATTCGTAGCCAGCTTTTTAAATCGATCACAAATGTAGCCAACGTTTCTATGGCGATCACATTTGTAGCCAGCTTTTCACATTCATGCGAGCCTCAATGAACACGATCAGGTTAATCTCATTTTTCTGAGTTGATGGATGAACAACAACTTGAATATTGTTTTGATATCAGTTCGTTGGAATGCTCGAATTATATTCAAATATAAGTTGATAAACGAAGTCAGGTTTGAAGCATGACGTCGACATTTTAGTCACGAACGTCATATAAAGCATGGAATTAGAAAAGCTGGCCACATTTGTGATCCATTTAAAAAGCTGGCTACGAATGTGACCGGAGCCTTGTGACAATGACCCCATCAGCTTTAATAACCGCAATTTAGGTTCATATAGAGCGTATACTGAGGTTAAATAAATCAAATATGAGCTTATTTCGTTAATTAAAATAAGCCGTTATATGCTTATTTTCAGGAGAACTAGCTGGGTTCGTCAGACGTTTTGTCGATTGCTGCCAATGCAGTATCTGTTGGCATGTTACATTATAGTGGTATTCGAAACCTAATTTATTTGAGCACTTTTTGGTGGTGTTGGTTCTTGCGCCTCCTTATGGTCCAGTCTGCGTTATATAGTTACGCGATTCGACGGACGGTTTGTCGATTGGTATTAACGCAGTTTCGATTGACATGCTGCATTACAATTAAATTCGAGGCTACATGTACTTGTAGGTTACAATACACCAAATAATTTACATAGGCCTCATTGTTAACAAATCCCGCTGGCCTGTATTCGCATGAAAGCTTTGACCCCGCACGAGTATTTAAAATTAAAGAACGTCCTTCTAGACATACGGAAATGTGCCCAAAAGTACTTGTAAACGTGGTGGATCACACTGCAGCTTGACAAACGTCACTCTACCCTTAAAATTGAGGAAATAATGACATCGACAAAAACACAAACACCTCCCATAAATTATTTGCCATTTTCACAGGCATAACCGTTCACCATGTGGCTATATTTGATGTTTCTCGACGGAAACCACTGTGCATTTTTTCGTGCACTTTTCATCCATGTATCATTGACCATTCAGCTGCCAGAATTTTTGTTATGCTGATCCTAGCTTGGTAGTGCCAGGGGAAATCACTCTACTAATTTGTATTTGGTGTATTGTAACCTGTATCTGTGACCCGCCATATCAAATCCAGTCGTAAGTCGGGATTTTTTTTACCCTGTGCCATTGCATTCTCTTATATATGCGAGTCGACCATTGGTCGCCTCGCATATATAAGAGAATGCATTGGCCTAACAATTTTTTATCATTTTTTAAAAATAAATATTTCTTAAAATTTTTAGGACATAAAATAAAAAACATCCATTACCCTGCAGGGAGCCCCACACATATATAGAAGCTTATATAAGAGTGTCGTCTGCTCATGTTTGTTTGGGGCTCTGTATGGGTGAAATTATAAAATTGTTAAAGAATACAAGAAACATTTATTAAAATTGTAAAAAATTGTTAGGCCAATGCATTCTCTTATATATGCGAGGCGACCTATGGTCGACTCGCATATATAAGAGAATGCATTGGCACAGGGTAAAAAAAAATCCCGACTTACGGCTGGATTTGATATGGCGGGTCACATATATATAGTATGGGTTATCGATGCCCATTGACGCTGGATCCAGCCATAACCTTCTTGGTGTATCCCAACCACTTACATTGCTTAGTCGTTAGTATTGGGTTTATCATAATTATTGATGTGTATGCCGATAGTATTCTTATTTTTATGTGCAAAAGCAGCAAATCTCTTTGAATGCAGAAAATGGGAGACGAGGCCGACATAAATCGCTTACCAATAATGATAATAGCTCGGTAATTTCCTCGGTTCGACGTATATGGGCGCAATATATACATGTATGTTGATATATACACGCAGAAACTCGATTGAAACAACGAGAAATGTATTTGATCATATAAATTGTTTAAACGAACATGGCTCATTCGACCCCCCCCCCCCCCCCCCATTTTGTTCTACGTAATTTGAAGTGACGGCTACGATTGGTCGAAAAATAAACGAACTATTGATATACCGGCTTCATATGCTCTGAAAAACACTTGTCAAAGTCACAGCCAATTTTCAGCCGTTTTCAACTTTTCGCCAGATGTCAGACAAACGCTCTTTATTGCTGCCATATCAGGAATAGATTACCACGGAACGCTCTTTTCTGTTACATGACGTGCAAATGGCTGTTTTGTGTTTGGGACCCAAACACCGTTTTCACAGTTGGATGTTTCATTACTTCAATGCGTCTTTTTTGGGTTACATAACGCTCGTAGAAAGGTAGTTCTGATATGTATCGCCCTATTTCGATACTGAGAAAAAATCAAAAGCGAGTTATAGTATGTGTATTTTGGAGCCCAAACCGCCTTGAGCCTTTAAACCTAAGAAATTTGGTGATATAGTTTTCGAATACTTTTTCCAATACTTATAAATCCATCATTCAAATTGGAGATTCAGAACAATCCCGGTTCGGCGCAAAGCACCAATCATCGGGTCGTGTATATGTAACGTACGATAGATACTATTTTATTCTCAAACTATTATATACAGCATTAGAGAATACAATAATGACGCCTCTCGACCTGCCTCAGGCAATTTATTTGCGTACAAATTTATATATAAATAACACTTTCAGAAGATGCAAATAATAATAATAATAGTAGATTTATGGACAGGCCGAGAGAGCGCCTATTTATAGACACATGCGCCGAGCCATGCCGGCTAGATTACATAATTATACATGAATACATACATGTAGATAATATGAAAGAAATATGCAAAACTAAAGTCAGACATTTCAAGGTTCGCTGCTGCACCCATAAATGGTGGGGGTGGGCAAACAATTTAGCGATTGTAAGCTAATTATTATCTATTTATGTTTATATAGCACACATATCAACATTTACTTAGTATTTCCGCCACTAGTTTGGCGATATTGCGCATTATTTTCGGTCTTGTATTATTCAATAATTGGTCCAGTTTAAGTAGTGATGGTCGATGACGATAGTACGGGGAAATTAATCTATTTCTTAATTTTTCAAACGTTCTACGTTCCAGAAGTGTGTGGAATTCGTTTCCTATATTTGTATTACAAAATGAGCAAATTTTCACGCCTTTTGATAAGCCAGCCCAATCTGAAGTTTCTATGGCCAAACGATGGTTTCTAGTTCTAAAACGTAGTAGGGCATATGCGTCCCTTTCTTCGAGGAAAATCAGGTACTTTTCAAGCCCATACGAATGCTTGATAGTTCTATAAAACGTATATTTCTCTGAGGAATTTAAAGTGGCCCACCAATCAGTTAAATATTTGTCCCGCGTTTTGATTTTAATGAGTGTAGTAAAGGATTTCGTAGAAACGATCGCATGGCTGTTCCAGACTCCACTCATACCCAGCGCGTTCAGTAAATTATTTACATATTTTATCCATACCTAATTATGGTGTACACGACGATCATTAGTATTGAATTTACTACACAGTGACCAATAAAGCAAGTAGCTTATTTTGTTTCGGTTTACACTTATCAGTCTCGCCCAAAAAGCCAGAATTCTCTGTTCAATTTTGACAGTAATGGGGTACAACCCGAGTTCACCATATATCATAGCTGATGGGGTACTAGGTTTAAGTTTCAAAATATATTTAAGAAACCAAAGTTCGGTACGTTGTATCATGCTATTATTACATACCCCCCATATTTCAGATCCATAGAGTAGAATGGGAATAATAGTCTTTTCGTATAGGTCCAGAATACAGTCTAGGGACAAGTTTAGTCGGCGGGTTTTACATATGAGACCGAACATGGCTTTTTTTGCCTGGTCGCATCTCGTTTTCTTTTCAGCTATAAAAGATCCGTTCTTACATAATGTTACACCTAGATATCTATAGTTATCGCTTACCATTATTGGCTGATTATTCAATGTGAATGTAGTAGGAAGAGTATTTTTCTTGTTGTGACGTCCAAAAATCACAACACTACTTTTCTCGTTGTTTATATTTAGTCTCCATTTTTTGCAATATGTTGAATAGTCATTAAGCACACTTTGCAGGCCATCAGGTGTATATGAAAAAAGTGCTGCATCGTCCGCATATAAAAGACAGAATAGTTTGAGGTATCGCATGTGCTCTTCGTCTGGATATTCAGATATCTTTATACCATTTACGAGTTTCTAACTTAAGAAATTTTCTAGATCGTTTGTATATATCGAGAAGAGTACAGGAGATAGGTTTTCACCTTGCCTTACGCCTATTTCACAGTTGAACTGATCAGAATACGAGTCGTTTTTTATAACACAAGATTTTATGTTATCATATAGACTTCTGATGACTTTGAGGATACGTCCGGTTATTTTAATTGCAGTTAGTTTGCGCCACAGCCCTATTCTCCACACACTGTCAAAAGCCTTAGATAAGTCAACGAAAGCACAATATAGTTTTTCCTCTTATTCACTTTAGCTAGGTCTATAAGAGCGTTTAGTGAGAACATGTGGTCAAGTGTTGAGTAAGATTTTCTAAAGCCCGCTTGATTTTCATGAAGTAGTTCGTTCTGTTCAAGAAATATCTGGATTCTCTCACTTAAGATACTAGTGAATACTTTTGACATGCAACTTACTAGAGTGATGGGTCTATAGTTTTGTGGCAAGTGTGGTTCATTCCCTTTGAAAATTGGCTGGATGACACCTACTCCCCATTCCGATGGCACTACACCTGTTTTTAGTATAAGATTGAAATAATCACGTAGTGGTGCGTTTCCTAGTTTTATATACTCATTTTTAATTTGGTCGATTCCAGTTGCTTTACCTAACTTAAGTTTACGGATAGCATTTTCGATCTCAGACGGAGTAATGTCATAATCAAGTACTGAGGTCTGTATATCTTGAACATTTATTTCTTCGTCTGATGTTATGGGTTCAGCGCGGTTCATACTGGAAAAGTGATCATAGAACTGGCTTAATTCTGGGGTTCTATCTTGGTTGGCTGTTTTATTTTTAGAACCTAGTAGTTTCCAATAATCACGCAGGTTTCGAGACCTCATATCAGATATTTTTGTTCTAGTATTATTTCGATACGTCAATTTACTCTTCTTTATCATATATTTATATTCATTTCGTGTTTTTATCAGTTTAAGTCTGTTATTTTCAGATCTATTAAGTTTATAGTGCCGAAGGTTCTTGCGATAGTTACGTCTAGTATTTATACAGTCCTTGGTGAACCAAGGGCTGGATGGTTTTGACTTTTTGGTTAGTTTCTGTCCCCTTAAATTACTCGTCCCCATTGTTCGAGTTGCACTATTAAAATATATCGACTTTAGCGATTCGTTCAACAAATTCATATCACCCCCAGTCACGTCCGTTTTGTTTATCATTACTTTAATATCTTTGGCAAACTGGGATACGAGGTTTGGGTCCAAATTTGTAATGTACTCACGTTCATTTTCCACTCTCCGTGTTATTTTCGCAGCCGCATCGTTGTGACTGTGTCGGTCACTAATAGCAGACGAGTGTGTACATTCCAGGTATTATTGGTCGCACGCAGTATTGATACACTGGTCCAGTTCAACCTTGCAGATAATCGGATTATGTACGTCACTCAAGAGGTTGTCGAAATCAGCTACTCTGAACTCGGCAATACGGGTCAATGCGGATACCGTAGATAGCCCGTAATCCACAACACTTACATTGCGACAGGTCACTCGACCAACTCCGTTGTCACTTCCAGTTCTACCGTTTAAAATTCGAAACTCGGCTGTTTTACAAAATTCTATCAATCGGTACCCAAAATTGTTAGTTTTCTTGTCTTGCGATTTACGTTTAGTTGGCTGTATACAAATATTGTCGGAATCTTCATTTATGTAATCAATAAGTTGTGCAGTTCGGGAATTGAAATCCCCGAATAGCATTATATTTTCACTAAGTGGCTTCACATCTGCTACTGATCTATAAATATCATTAAAACATGTATTTGAGCTGTATTTAGAGCCCTCAGGCGGAATGCACACGTTACCAAATACTAGAGGTGATGATTCGCCCAAATTCACCCGAAACCACGCAATATATTCACATTTTGATGCTAATTGTTCGAATAAATCAGAAAGATTGTTTCTCACAAGTACACAGAGGCCTCCAGAACGACGGAGTGTTACTTCCTCTCCGTATTGATTGATCAAAGTTTTAAAGCCTGCAATTTCAATAATATCTATACTATCAGTTTTTGTTTCCTGTAAACAAATAATATCGAAATTTCCTACAAAATTTAGAAATTCTGGTTCATCAATTTTACTCATAATACCGGCAACGTTTATGGACACTATTTTCAGCTCTGATTTATGCTTCTGAACCCCACTCTCTCAACTTGACGGCTGTGGTGGTATTTGCGTGCCATTTAACTTGTTAGGCACTGACATCGTAGCGGATGCGACATTCGGTGCTTTATCGGACGGCGCTGGGAATATAGACTGAGAAGCACCGGGCAGGTGAGATCCGACCGGTGCTACACTAGCAGAGGCGGATACATCAGTTATAACTGTTGTATCAGCGCTCCTGTCTACATTCATGTTGGATGCATTCGGACCTAACCCTCCAGCATGCATCCCCACGTGAGAAGGTGTCGCAACGAACCTCTGTACATGATGACCATGCGGTGCATTCACATGGTGCCCATGTGATTTAGGTAACACTGGGTGAAATCTATAATTTGTCTGTTTGATAATGGGCACTGGCAAGAATGACCTGGAAGGATGAAACCTGTACATGGGTGGGTCATCGGGGTTAACTTCATCGTTGTTCACAAATAGCCTATCGCCAGCTACACGTGCTTTATAGCCACTTTTTCTGGCTCCTCCGGCGACCGGATACAGAATGTTTTTTCGATATTCGTCTACTTCACGTGGAAATTGATCTACAACATTGAACTGTTTATCATCCATGTCCTTGATCGCCCTTTTTACAACATCGCGTTGACGGAAATATGAGAAGCGGGCAATTACACGTCTTGGCTTATTTGGCATTTGGCCCTTAAGGCGGTGTACGTTTCCAAAACTGATTGTCTCTTCGATGTCCAACTTCGTGCGAATAAATTCATGTAGTATATCCTCGGTCGATTTAGTGTTCGTTTCGGTTTCCGCGATTCCAGAAAATATCAAGTTGTATTTCATGCCGCGTGATTCTAAATCGATAACACGCTCATGAGTTTGAGTTTGCCTGTCAGACAATCGACGCAGCTCATCGGACACTCTATTAAAACTGTTAACAAGCTGATCAACGGTTTGGCCCATTTCTGATTGATTGTTTACAACACTGTCCACACTACACGCGTTTTGATCAGTACTGATGTTCACCTTTTGTAATTCACTTCCCATGTGTGTCATCATCGATTCTACATTCTGTAACCGAGAACCAAACTGACGAACATCGGCTTGTACTTCATCTAGCTTTTTTAGGCTCATTTTTATTTCTCGAAGTTCTCGAAGTATTTCACCAGATTTATCAACATCAGAAGGAGGCTGGAATACCGCTTCCGCAATTTTAGTTATCTGTTTTGGGATTGTTTGTTCACTTTGCATGAGGTTTGTTATTGTTTGTATTGGGGGTCGTGGCGTCGATGTTTTCGTAGAGTCAAACACTTTTTCGGCACTTTTTGGCTGATCAAAAATTACAGGATCAGAGTCTAGAACAGAGAGGGATTGTGAGTAAATTGATGCGACCTCACCCAATGTAGTGTCCTGCAATCCTGGTGGTGTTGAAAAGTTCATTTCTCTCTGTGGCGGAGGTGTCAATTCGCTGCTCGCTTTCCGTTTGTTGACGTCGGTTTTGATATCCATCAGTGAATAATCTTTCTAAATATCACACACAAATGTTCGATATATACTATGCTGGCAATATTTGTTGTCGCTGGCGATTAGTATCCGCAGATTATAGAGGATTTTAAAATAAATATATCATGAGACGGAGATTGAAAAAAAATCCAACCGGCCGTTCCGACGCATGCGCAAAACTTATGACGTGACGAAGAATTTACTACACCGTGTCGTTAAAAATTTCGTGCAGGCACTCTGGTTTTTTTTCCAGAACAAATACTATACTAGACACTCGCTCTATGTCGCTTCACTCTATGTGCCATCACGAGAGAGCAGTACATTCCATCCGCCATTATTACGTCACCCGTCGGGCGAAATACTCCCCTTATTTTTAGACGCACGGTGACGTAATACTTTTCGACTGGATGATATCGAGGAAATTCCTGTTTTACAAGCGACTGTATATAATGTATCTTGAACTGTCTTCCGAGTGTGTTACATGTTTTTTTTCTTCCAAAATAACAATACATAGGTAATTAAAACATAGGTACATAAAACATTCTAGCAACAAGGTACATGCACTTATGTTTATACAGTAATAATTGTTAATTGTTAGAGTTATTTCAGTTTATTGCTTTCAGTAGCGATCGACGGCAAACCAATAAGTGGGATGGCAACCAAAAATCAAATCAAGTTTATTGTCTATGTAAATCAATTAATGACATTTAGACATCAGTTAACATATATACATATAATTTACATGTTACACGCGTGCGTTGTGATATGTTTCCCCACAGCAACAGGCAGCCTTGAGCATATTAAAGCCGCACACATTTCTTGGAAGTCCAAAAAAATGCATGCAGCTCCAATCTACCCACGACTACCAACCACTGTGGTAACACCCTCGTTCCACCACCCCGCCATACCACTTCACCGGGCGCCATGGTGGAGCACACCCCGCTCCACACGAGACAAATGCACCGTGTGGAGCGGGGCCCGATCGACCCAGGCATCCCTCCGCGGCACCGCGGAGCTGGTGCACTTTTACTGACCATTTCTTATTTTCCATATATCTGGCGAAATATTCTGATTTTAATTAAAATAAACTTTAGATGAGCCTAAATAGTTCATTGATAATATAAAACAAGGTATTAAAATTAGTTAATATCACTAGCATTATCGCTGTTGGCATTGATTTCGATAGCTCACGATATATATAATGTATCGGCACAGAACTACACGCATTTAAGCTACCTCTTCACGCCCCTGTTTTCATTTCTGCTATTTTTGGCACATTGTCAAATTAGGTCAGGGACCATATAAGCGCACGTGCAGATCTTGCTGAGCGGGTAACCTTGACACGATGACACAGTTAGCCAAAAGGCAGTGACCGACTGGTGTGTTCGTGAATTTGTGATTTATTTCTGGAGTTGTTCGGTAGATTTAAGGAGTGAATTGTGAATGTATATATGGAGTCTTGACGCGTAATTCTAGGTCTGAGCTTACTGGAAACAATGACATACTTTAATCTGTCATTTATCGTTTGAGTCAAATACACTTCAATTCTTAAAAGTAACTACATAATTTGACCCCGTCTGACTCAGTGACTGCGTGTCGTAGAGTGCCGATTCATTACAATATCTGTGTTAGAGATATGGTGTTTGAAATTACAGTCTCATTAATATTTTCACCATTGCGGCATGGCCAGAAGACCGAGAAAGTGAGGGGTTGTAATATATACATGGTGAGTATCATATAGATTAAATTAAATATCATTTCATGCATATTAGTATTACTACTATTCATGAAATTTCAGGGGGGTGGGGGGGGGGGGGGGGTCAGGTGACCAAACCTGTATGGGGACCTCCAAGCAAATCTCCACAGCATAAGTTGTATATAAGCAGTTATCTGTGACGTAAATCAGAAGTATCTTTAAACATACTTTACATTTAACTGACGGATTGGGATTGGTAAAATATCTTTTTGCTATAAATTTATGGCGATTTTTCCCTGGATTTGCAACATTTGACAAAAATTCAGAATAATTACACCAGCTTTCTAATGCTTATAATGGTACATCGACCCGACTTACTGATAAAGTATGTATTATTTCCAATAGCACACAACATCACAATCAGAACATTTTGAAACTCTGTAAACCTTGCTGCAGAGGCTCGCATAAAGGTGCCCACCCCACAATGGCCACATAACCGTCTCCCCAAATACCTACAATAATATTAAATACATTCATATCTGAGAGTGACATTAGATGAATGAACTCCCATAATTTATTAACCTCATACTAGTATATTTATCATCGGCATCACTAATTATTATTACATATTTTTTATAATAATATATCAAAGACAGAATTTATTTAGTTTAATTTTGTTATATGAGTTCAATTTTACATTTAGATTTAAATTTGGGATTGGTTGGTCGACTGCACCTCATATGAGTTCTCTTTAAAGGATCTGACGGATTAGTATTATCCATGACCATTGAACATAAGATGAAATTGTTCATGTTTTCTAAGATAGTAATTAAAATAAAATAATACTGATTAGAAATGGACAATTCATTCAATTGCTTGTCTTAAATTAAAATTCATTTTATTTGTTTTTTCAGTTAATGTCACATCGAGTAGTCACTTAGAATAGATTATTTCATAAGTTTTCATAAGAGGACCAGTCAGTTCACCAATCTCCCCAGTTCCCCAGAATTGAGGCTGTTGGACTTTAGATCTATTTTTAATGTTTACAGATTAATTACTATGACAATGCACAAAATGGATTCGTGTGATGTGTTAAAGCGACACACACACAATATCTGAGAGGCATGTGCATGCACCATTGCTGACTTAGTTAACCGGGTCTAACTAAAATTGTGGAACACCAGTATACATTACATATCCCATATTCTCAGTTGGTTGCACTTTTAGTCTGACACATTAATACTTAGTAGTAGCATATTTGGTTAATTATCTTATTTGACAATGAGTCATTTGAGATTTGGGTAAACAATATACGGTATACTTATAATCATAATATTTTTAATTTAAAGTTACCCTTTAACCCTAATATTCAATATATATCATTTATATGACCTACATAGTACTCATACATTTATAAAATTTTGTATTCTGTCTCTTATACATGTAACTCAATTTTTACAAGTATTTCACTCATACATAAGAATTTAATTGGTCAAATTTCTTATTCCATCTTATATAATTAGACAAATTTCAGTATTTCCGCCACGCACCACCAGTTTTTATACACATTTTTGCAGTGGACTTACACTGCATGGGAATGGTTGTGACATTCCCAGTTTGTCATCTAGTTTGACCTCTCTGGATTGAGGCCGAAACGCCAGAAGCAAAAGACAATATGTTAAATTGTTAACTTCTGACGATTATTCATTTGGACATGGCTACCCAGAGGTAGTTGAGAGGGCTATCCTGTGACCAAGTTATAGGTGGTGAATCATCCTCGGCTCGATTCATAATTTCCATTTACCAGATATTTCATTTATCAATCGCCCTTTCCCCAATATTAAAATTCATTTTCCCCCACCTCTCTCATAATTGGTCGCAGGACATCCCTCTTTAGATTTTTGGACATCTCAACTACATCTGGGCTTAGATGCTCTGATAGTCTGATTGGTTTCGTTTGCTCTTTTCTGGTTATTTGTGGAATTTCTCGCGTGACTTCATGTTCAAAAAAGATTGGATTGTACTGGTCTGTCATTGCGGCTAACACAACAGCGCGTTGGAATGTATAGAGCTAGCAACTAGTCACTTGTTGTGATGTATTGGACGTTTCGTACCATACACGTTTTGTGGACGTTTCGTCCCGTACGCGTTTCTTGCACGTTCCGTACTCTCTGGACTTTTCGTACCACGGTTTTAGGTGTTTCGTGTAAGGGGGCTGGACGTTTCGTGTCGGATTTGTTAACACCTTTAACATGTGTCTCATAAGCTTTATGCGTATTCATCCAATCGTTCTGAAGGGTTTGTCTGTTAATCCCAAAACGGCGGTGTCGTTCAATGTGCGTATACTATATTATCGGACCTTCTCCATGAAACACACTTGGTTAAAGACATTTCCCACAAACCCATCACTTGCATCGAGCTTCTGTCCGAACTACACTTTATCAAATCGATTCTCGCGAAAACTGAACGAGGAAATATAGTTCATTGCTTCCGGTGTCTGTCTGTGATCTCATCCGACTCAATTGTTGTTTAACCGCGATTATTGAAGTTTAATGTTTGTAAGACTCCATCTGCATCAATTATTTATAAAGTGGCAGCGCAAAAGAGTGAGAATGCATTAATAACCAATCAGAGACAGGAAAAATCACCGTCCGGGCCGGTAAACAGTCCTTCTGACACCGCATGGAATGATAACATTGCCCTATTGGTTTAAGGTCGCCGTGTATTCATCGAAACGCTCGAGTCGGAAGTCATCTCTATTTTTGAATTTCTTCGGGAATCTCAAAAGGGATCTATTTAAAGTTTTGTGGCGCATATTGACATGCATTGCTTTATTTCGCGCTCCGCGTGTATACTAATGTAGAGATTCTTGTTTCGCCTGGGCGCTGGGGGTTTTATTTATTGAAATAGGAAATTTTGGGACGGATTTAAAACTCGAACTGCGCGACCCGGAGGCCGAGTTCGGTAAAAGGTGTAGTTGGGAATTTCAATTTCGTTTATTGTCCTTTACATTATTATGTCAATAATGTTGATTTTTGGTTTGTGACAAGCTATGCCAATTACAAATAAAAGAAATGAAAAAGATAATTTGCAATTCTTATATTTCAACTTTTATAGATATTTTTCATTCTGCAACCCACTGATGATTGTGGTCAGAGACGGCCGATCGGCCGCCGCTTCGTTAATTATTATAGGTGCTGGTTGTCATTGTTATTTTAACTGAATTCTGAGTTGGTCATTCGCGAAACCAATATATTTTATATCCTATAATTACAATCATGGGTATATAATATAGGATCTTGAGCGCGTTACCATTTCTGACATTGGTTTTCTTGTAATACGTTGTATCGTATTCGATTAGCAGACAGCGTATGCATAAAACGACTTAGCAAAAAATCCTAGAATGTCCTACTTTAAAATTTTAATTGGTCCCCGGCATCTACTCCCCACATGCCTGTCACTCTATGTTACCCACGAGATTGACGAGGACGTCAGAGTGTATAATACTTTATTAATCACAAGAAAGCTTGAATGACCTTCGTTATCGGGGCAGACCATGTGTATGCACGTATATAACTGATGTCGCGGTAAAGGTTGTGGTGTTTAACTTCGTAATCCCACTGATGTACCCAATCGTTGTAAATTGTCTCGTATTCGACTGGCAGACAGTATTAGGAGACTTTAAGTTAATTCCTAAAGATTCGAGTCGATCGATTTGACAGTAAACAGCTCTATACTGTGCATTTACTGATACATTCACATGATTGCTTGGAGAGCTGCCTCGTATCCTGGAAGGTCATCGCTCGGCGTAGTAAGTTTGTTCACCACAGGAACGCGGCGACAGGAGGTATTAAACTCCAGGCAGAGTTATCTCCCGTCGCTCCGCTGAGATATCGCTGCCATATGTTTTAGGATTAAAATTGTCTATGTCTGGCTCAGTCTATGTCGTTCTTAACAATACCGAAGGAATTACCATTATTGCAAACTTTTGGTGGTGAAAATAAGATAATAGATGACTAAATATAGTTCCGACGATATGTAAAAATAGATGTCCGCAAAGTACCATCCTTGTGGCAGTGCTATATCGCAGTGTGAACGTAGAGGGCGCTGCATGGAGTTTGAGGAGGTATTTGGGTGTCTTACCAAGCTCCATGCAGAGTTCAGTCCCCTGCATGGGACTTACCGCCTGCCATCACTTACACATAATGTGAAGAACTCGCACATTTATTTATTTGAGACTTGTTACAATTCATTTTATTCTGAGAAACTTAACTGTTCGTATTCTTTGAAAATTGTCTATATCAAGCCAAAATTAATTGTAACTGACAAAACACTTCAATAAAAAGTTAGATTTATTTAAGAAAATACAGTAATGCTCTAAGTAATCGACTTCTTAACCACAGCAGAATTATGGGTAACTTTTCAGGATTTAGTCGGAAATATGGCTTGTTGCCATTCATCGGGATGAATGGCATATTTCCGACTAAATCCTGAAAAGTTACCCATAATTCTGCTGTGGTTAAGAAGTCGATTACTTAGATCATTACTGTACACATCCCGGTAGCGGTTTGACATAACAAAGGGTACTGACTCTGTTTTGCATGCAGCTTGGTGTCTTACCTTGCCAACATTTGTCAATATTTCCGACAGTTGGAAATGGTTGTCCCCTTTCAAACAGTTGGACATTTTTATGACAGACAGAACATCATATGGGAAGTTCTGATAAAAATGCGTTATATTGTTCTGCATGATAGTTCTGCAAATATTTAGTGTGCACTTTGTTGCATTAAACTAAAAATAGAATAGTTTCCTGCTGTCGGTGAATTTCGGTAGAATTCTTGGATTGAACTGGCCATCATCAGTTGGAAAATGGGACACATTCAGATGTCACTTGTTAGCAATTACAAGCTAAATTATACAAGTAGGTACTGTTGAATTACACGACCTTCGATCTCAGCGTGATGTGGGTCGTGTTTTTCACATTGTGGAAAGTAATTTGCAACTTGTAAACGATTGCATGCAAGTTACGCGAAATTCGTGTACAAGTCTTTTCAATTCATAACCATATATCCCTCATACTGATGATGTCACGAGCAACTGATGTTAGTAAAATTTCCGTCATAAACAAGGGGGGGTGTCAAACAAGTTTCCTGGCACGTGTGAGGGGGTGAGTGGGTTATCAAAAGGCTAAACAAATAGTTTTTGGCATTAAAACTTGAAGTTAAAAAAACAAAAACAAAACAAAACCAAAAAATGTGGATTTCAAGAACAAGAAGGGAGGATCTGCAAAGCATATTAAAGAAGGGACGTAAAATGGGGTCAGGGTCCCAATCACGTGCAGGGCATATATCCTAGCCCCAAATATGTCTTATTGATACTGTGCGCATGAAAGCTGGTATTAGTAACACAAGCTTTATATTACCGAGTCCTGGAGCACAACTTGCGTGATCCGAATGCAGAACTTCGTGTTTATGTTTGGTGCTGTAGATTGGACTATAGTGCAGTTCTTTGTTGCGTTTCAATAAAACATTTTATTCCTTCCTGGAAGACAGTTACTGACGTGATGACCGTGACGTCATTACCCGCCTCGTGCTTCGGCGCGTCTGTTTCCTCCCAGCGTCCACTGCGATTCTGGTATTATACTGACTTGTGCCCATAACGAGTACATTGATCGAACATCTAGTGCGAAGCGAATATGTAAACAAATCAGAAATTCCCCGAGGGTGAGATCGATTGTCGCTCCCAATGAATGGTAATATCGGGCGATAATCGAATCCACCTCCACCTGTGGGGCAGTACTGAACTGGGAATCGCTTCATAATATTGCCACAACTCATAATACAAAGCTCTCGAAATGAGGAAATCATCTTGACCTTATTCTCGCGGTTTTTCTCCTCGAGGGGGTTCAATGAACTTTATTAACGCCACTGGTGTATACTGTTCTACAAATTTTAGAAATCTGTGGTCCTATGGGGATTTTATAAATAGATAATTGTTTTTTTCCGGTTATTTTGGGACGCGTTAAAGTTGTACTGCGACGCCGAGTCCGGTAAAAGCTGTAGTTGGAATGTCCAAGTTCGTGAAATTTCTATTGACTATGCCGATGATTTGAGAAGCTTCAATATATCACTGTCATTAGTTCTGTGAACGTGCCAGAAACCTTTGTACGAAATATGAATGAGCTGATATGTTGTATTGTTGTTTGATCAAAAGAATAGTCTCTTTTGCATCTATTTTTGGTTCTTTACATACATGTACATGTACATATTTCTATATTTTGATACATATCGCCGAAATTAAACCTCAAACCCGATTTATGTAACCACGCATTTGTGCTACATGTAGTACACATATATATATTTGTCATGCACGTATCTCGCCTCAAATGCTTGCGTTTTGATAAGCTGAAAATTATATTTCCAACATAATCCCACACGTACCTCCCACTTGAACTTGTACCGCTGGTGACGATACGTTTCTCAATATAGAACACGCCGTGTCTACACTTCTTGTTAGACTTATTGATTATTGATAAGTTATATATATGCTATCGAACAAATAAAACCACACAATGTCGCCATATTACAATAACCACAGAGGTAATATAAATCACGAGAGATCCCAGCACACAAAATACTCTTGATTTAATTATTAACCACGCTCGGTATATATAGACCTGATATAATATGTCATGTATATAAGAACTTAATGTACAGATGGGCCATTATGCAGATGTCAATGTTAAATAAATAACGATAAAATTAGTTATATAACACTATAATAATATTAATAACTCACCCCGTGGCCATGGGATCTGACTGGAATAACAATTCAGCAGGCTTTGAATGAACCTGCCGATCACGGACAAAATCCCTTGACCACATTAACCCTTTCTATACTAAAAGGATTCTCCCATTCAGTTATAAGTCTACATTGGAACGGTGTATTATTCATTTGGAGGGATGTTCGGGTAATAACACCAGACGACAAACAGGGCAAAAGAGAAAAGAAGTGCATATTCATTGGAGGGAAATATTAAGATAATAATCTCAACAAATGACCGTTGAACTTATTATTTGAACATATCCTAAGGGACTACTCGTCAATGAGTATTTAGTATAGAAAGGGTTAAAACAGCCGTTAATTTCTTAAAGATACGGGCGGCATTGGCCCTGGATATGCTGCTAAAATATTCACCTCCGTCAAAAACCGCCATAAACAGAAAGAATATTAAAATATAGACAGACCTTGTTCTTATACCAATCAGAAATATGGCATAAACAGTATGTTATTGTCATTTTGTTTCCTTTGTTATGTAAACAAAAGCAAAAAAACGTTACGTTACCTAACTTTTGTTACATACCGGATATGGTAAACATAAAGAGCGTTATTTGTTACTGTTTTCCTGATATTGAAATAATAAAGAGCGTTTATATCATTTGTGTATGATTAACCAATAGAAATTCGCTGTTACGTAAACAGAATCACAACTTCTGTAACACGAGCAGGCTCTTGTTTACGTACATCATCGTACGTCTTGATGACAATATACTATTTACGCACTGATTATGTTTGGCATATGAGCAAAACTATATTATTTTATTTTAATATTCCTTCTGTTGATGGCGAGTTGAACAAATATGAATATTTCTGCAACGAACGCCGCCCGAGCCTTTAAATACATTATATAATAGATAGTGAATGTATTTTGCTAACTACATGTATGCCAAAGATATCGTTGGCTATTCACCAGTCTAGTAATAACTAGACCAAGGTTTCCTTACAGTCAACTCTCAGTCTAGAGACACCGGTACCAAATTTCATTTCCGCGATGAACGGGGAATTCCCATCTGGCGATAGCTCATTAATATTCATGTTTCCAAATATAGCAACTGAATGTTTACTTTTCAAATCGGCAACAATCATTGGAGTTATTTGATGCGGCAAACAGTTTTGCCGTAACCGGTAGGAAGAATGGCTAACACCGCTTTTCTGGTTATCAACAAACTCCTCAGAATAAACTCCTGTTCTTGTTTCAGCGAATCAATACAAAGTTTCTTTAAAACGTTCTTAATTGCAATGTCGAAAATTTCTATTTCGCTAAAGTCTTCCATTGTTTTAGCGTAGCCTCGCTTTCATCTAGAATTTCCGCTTCGGTAATACTTATTTTTAGAACTATTGGGCGGGGCTTGTATGAATAATTACTAATTTGAATAGGTAATGGGATTTGCAGGCAGTTCTTGATTGGTCGAGCAACGCATTGCCTGGTGCGTATTGGTTGGATTTCTCCCGTTTGAAATAATTTATGCCATCAATGTCCCAAGACCTAAGTTGAAAGTAATGAAAATTAGGTCTGGTTTTAATAAGACTGGCTATTCACCAACCAATATTTGCATGCCCGAGTACGCCTAACCGCGCATGCGTTAAGTTGATCTTGGTCGAGGCGGAAACAGGCGACTTTGGTGCACCGTGCACCGGACCGCGATTCACCGACTGACGGGATTCAGGTCCCACAATAATGAAGTTACACACGAATAACCCACAAATACCAGCAGC
The DNA here is from genome assembly GCA_032622095.1 of Siphonodentalium dalli. NCBI lineage: Eukaryota > Metazoa > Mollusca > Scaphopoda > Gadilida > Siphonodentaliidae > Siphonodentalium > Siphonodentalium dalli. The sequence goes on from CP136068.1 coordinate 98,150,231, forward strand.
CAGGAAGCGTGTCTTCCGTAATCGAAACATTCGGCGGTAACTTGTTAATCACCCGAAGCATTTTGCACACGGGAAATTGCTCATTGGTTTCCGACAACTCGCGAGATATTTGGTAATATCGTGTGGCAGGTTTCTGTATTATACAGGAAACGATCATTGACAGTTAATAAAGATCTCTTTGGTAAACTATAATGTAGATGTTCTGCGCACGACAGCGGATAACATTCCTTTTTCTGGTATACGTGAGATTCGGGTGAGCGCTAAATAAGATCTAGTTATCGTCTAGTTAACTTGAACTCGGGTGCCAGATATAACATGTATTCAAATTTCGACATAAAGGCTGCCACGCAAGTAGTTTTGCTATGTTCTTATTCGCTTCGCTCGAACAACTACAAATGATAATTGATAAGTAAGGGTTAGAGCACAATAATTGTTCTTTACCAGAATCAATCGAGTCGAAGAGTTGAAGTAAAGAACTATTCGCGTGCTCTGACCAACTTAGAGCACAATTGATCCTACATATAATGCAATCAACTGGAAATGTGCCGTTGAACGTGTTTTGACCACGACGCACAATCCGTGCGCTGCCCGCGATTGGACACAATAGCCGGTTAGCCACGCCCAACAACGTGATTAACATGAACTGATCGCCGTTGAGTGTGAATAGATATGTCCGAAACAACACGGACTGATCCCACTTTGAAGCATCCGTGCGATTTGTCTGTTGTGAGTTCCGTGTGCATAACAATGGGATAATCACTGAACTATTCTTTCGCCAGCCTTGGAAATTGGTGTACTTTACCAAAAATCAGGGAACGATTGTAACAATGGGATTGTGCTCTAAGTTGTATTAAAGGAAAACTACTCAGGTCGGTCGGCCTGTGTTTTCAAAAAGGGAAGCTGTGTGGAGCAAATCTCAGCGTAGAGTGGCTATACCATAGCCAATTTCTTGACATAGTCGATTTGGGTAGACTATTGTACACGAGGAGCACGCGGTGAGTATATCTCTGAGCTAACTCTCACGATATGTTACCAATTATGACCTGACAGACATTTAAAAACCCTTAATCTGACAATTCTCATTATAGACTGAACCTCAATAAATAAATTAGTACATGTGCTAAACTGTTAGCATTTTGTATATTTTTTGCCACAATTACACATTTTGATGCGTGATCCTATCTAAAATACTGACAGAGCATTGCTTTCAAGGAAGGCGTTTTTCACTGGTCCTCTGTTACCGCACCCCACTATTCAAATGCTCAAGGGGCCCCCATTGACACATCGGGTGCGGTCCACGCGCGGGCAGTAATCAACACTTTAAGCCATCATACCGAGATGGCTCGAGTCCCGAATTACGAGTCTGTCAGTTGCTTTACCTGGGTCGGTGGTTTCTATGTGCATTAAATTGGCTCATGACAATGAAAACATCGCGATATGGCATATAGCGGCCGAAACAACATCATGGGACCTCAACTGGTATCAAAACTGGAAAACAGTTTATGTCCATCTAAAATTTACAACTAATTGCACACAAGTTGACCCATCTGTAAAGATGGTAATTGTATAACAACAAAAAAACATTTATATTGAAAAGTTGACTGCAAAATTTCGTGTTTCCTGATTAGCTGTAATCATGTGCTCGGACTAGATTTTTAATTAATTATCAAATTTTCTATTATTCTACTAAAATTATTACCCATTCAGCAAATAAAAGTGATGATAAGGTAAGTGAATCCAAATAAATATTTTTGCTTCTAAAAAAATACATATTTTGCAGTAAATAATTTCATGTTGCCTATTCTCATGGTAAACATGTGGTTCTGGTCATGTCAAGTGAGGTCCCCTGATCCTTAACCCTTTACCCAACAAACCGGCCAAAACCGGCCAAATAAAGCTTCAACAGCCTAAAATATCTTCGGTCTGTCTCAATAGAACCATACAAATATGGATATCATTGGAACCGGCTCCTTGACCACATTGTGATAGTTACAGTTATGCCCTGTGCCAATGCATTCTCTTATATATGCGAGTCGACCATAGGTCGCCTCGCATATATAAGAGAATGCATTGGCCTAAAAACACTTTTTACCATTTTTTCTTACATTCTTTAACAATTTTATAATTTTTAATGTGTTCAGCCAATGCATTCTCTTATATATGCGAGGCGACCTATGGTCGACTCGTATATATAAGAGAATGCATTGGCACAGGGCCGTTCTGTTGGGTAAAGGGTTAAACCCAAAGTAAACCAAACAAAATTTCCAAAGTTCTCGTCAAATATGTAAACACCTATGTAACGCGAATATTAGCGGCTGCCCTCATTATCTCATTCAACCCGCTATGTCCATCCCTCTGGGGACAAGAGTGCTGCCCTCATTATCTCTTTCAGCCCACTATGTCCATCCCTCTGGGGACAAGAGTGCTTCCCTCGTTATCTCATTCACCCCAGTATGTCCATCCCTCTGGGGACAAGGGCGCTGCCCTCATCTCATTCAACCCACTATGTCCATCCCTCTGGGGACAAGAGCGCTGCCCTCATTATATCATTCACCCCACTATGTCCATCCCTCTGGGGACAAGAGCGCTGCACTCATTATCTCATTCAACCCACTATGTCCATCCCTCTGGGGTCAAGAGCGCTGCCATCATTATCTCATTCAACCCACTGTGTCCCTCCCTCTGGGGACAAGAGCGCTGCCCTCATTATCTCATTCAACCCACTATGTCCATCTCTCTGGTGACAAGAGCGCTGCCCTCATTATCTCATTCAACCCACTATGTCCCTCCCTCTGGGGACAAGAGCGCTGCCCTCATTATCTCATTCAACCCACTATGTCCATCCCTCTGGGGACAAGAGTGTTGCCCTCATTATCTCATTCAACCCATTATGTCCATCCTTATGGAGACAAGAGCGCAGCCCTCATTATCTCATTCAACCCACTATGTCCATCCCTCTGGGGACAAGAGTGCTGCCCTCATTATCTCATTCAACCCACTATGTCCATCCCTCTGGGGCCAAGAGCGCTGCCCTCATTATCTCATTCAACCCACTATGTCCATCCCTCTGGGAACAAGAGCGCTGCCCTCATTATCTCATTCAACCCACTATGTCCCTCCCTCTGGGGACAAGAGCGCTGCCCTCATTGTCTCATTCAACCCACTATGTCCATCTCTCTGGTGACAAGAGCGCTGCCCTCATTATCTCATTCAACCCACTATGTCCCTCCCTCTGGGGACAAGAGCGCTGCCCTCATTATCTCATTCAACCCACTATGTCCATCCCTCTGGGGACAAGAGTGTTGCCCTCAACTGGTATCAAACTGGAAAACAGTTTATGTCCATCTAAAATTTACAACTAATTGCACACAAGTTGACCCATCTGTAAAGATGGTAATTGTATAACAACAAAAAAACATTTATATTGAAAAGTTGACTGCAAAATTTCTTGTTTCCTGATTAGCTGTAATCATGTGCTCGGACTAGATTTTTAATTAATTATCAAATTTTCTATTATTCTACTAAAATTATTACCCATTCAGCAAATAAAAGTGATGATAAGGTAAGTGAATCCAAATAAATATTTTTGCTACTAAAAAAATACATATTTTGCAGTAAATAATTTCATGTTGCCTATTCTCATGGTAAACATGTGGTTCTGGTCATGTCAAGTGAGGTCCCCTGATCCTTAACCCTTTACCCAACAAACCGGCCAAAACCGGCCAAATAAAGCTTCAACAGCCTAAAATATCTTCGGTCTGTCTCAATAGAACCATACAAATATGGATATCATTGGAACCGGCTCCTTGACCACATTGTGATAGTTACAGTTATGCCATGTGCCAATGCATTCTCTTATATATGCGAGTCGACCATAGGTCGCCTCGCATATATAAGAGAATGCATTGGCCTAAAAACACTTTTTTACCATTTTTTCTTACATTCTTTAACAATTTTATAATTTTTAATGTGTTCAGCCAATGCATTCTCTTATATATGCGAGGCGACCTATGGTCGACTCGTATATATAAGAGAATGCATTGACACAGGGCCGTTCTGTTGGGTAAAGGGTTAAACCCAAAGTAAACCAAACAAAATTTCCAAAGTTCTCGTCAAATATGTAAACACCTATGTAACGCGAATATTAGCGACTGCCCTCATTATCTCATTCAACCCGCTATGTCCATCCCTCTGGGGACAAGAGTACTGCCCTCATTATCTCTTTCAGCCCACTATGTCCATCCCTCTGGGGACAAGAGTGCTTCCCTCGTTATCTCATTCACCCCAGTATGTCCATCCCTCTGGGGACAAGGGCGCTGCCCTCATCTCATTCAACCCACTATGTCCATCCCTCTGGGGACAAGAGCGCTGCCCTCATTATCTCATTCACCCCACTATGTCCATCCCTCTGGGGACAAGAGCGCTGCACTCATTATCTCATTCAACCCACTATGTCCATCCCTCTGGGGTCAAGAGCGCTGCCCTCATTATCTCATTCAACCCACTATGTCCCTCCCTCTGGGGACAAGAGCGCTGCCCTCATTATCTCATTCAACCCACTATGTCCATCTCTCTGGTGACAAGAGCGCTGCACTCATTATCTCATTCAACCCACTATGTCCATCCCTCTGGGGACAAGAGTGTTGCCCTCATTATCCCATTCAACCCATTATGTCCATCCTTATGGAGACAATAGCGCAGCCCTCATTATCTCATTCAACCCACTATGTCCATCCCTCTGGGGACAAGAGTGCTGCCCTCATTATCTCATTCAACCCACTATGTCCATCCCTCTGGGGCCAAGAGCGCTGCCCTCATTATCTCATTCAACCCACTATGTCCATCCCTCTGGGGACAAGAGCGCTGCCCTCATTATCTCATTCAACCCACTATGTCCCTCCCTCTGGGGACAAGAGCGCTGCCCTCATTATCTCATTCAACCAACTATGTCCATCCCTATGGGGACAAGAGTGCTGCCCCCATATCTCATTCAACCCACTATGTACATCCCTCTGGGGACAAGAGCGCTGCCCTCATTATCTCATTCAACCCACTATGTCCACCCCTCTGTGGACAAGAGGGCTGCCCTCATTGTCTCATTCAACCCACTATGTCCACCCCTCTGGGGACAAGAGGGCTGCCCTCGTTGTCTCATTCAACCCACTATGTCCATCCCTCTGGGGACAAGAGTGCTGCCCCCATGATCTCATTCAACCCAATATGTCCATCCCTCTGGAGACAAGAGCGCTGCCCTCATTATCTCATTCAACCCACTATGTCCATCCCTCTGGGGACAAGAGTGCTGCCCCCATGATCTCATTCAACCCACTATGTCCACCCCTCTGGGGACAAGAGCGCTGCCCTCAATATCTCATTCAACCCACTATGTCCATCCCTCTGGGGACAAGAGTGCTGCCCCCATGATCTCATTCAACCCACTATGTCCATCCCTCGGGGGACAAGAGCGCTGCCCTCATTATATCATTCAACCCACTATGTCCATCCCTATGGGGACAAGAGTGCTGCCCTCATTATCTCATTCAACCCACTATGTCCATCCCTCTGGGGACAATTTCACAGATGCTTCGACAATCAGTGTTAATCTCCTTCGAGCCGACAGTAAGCCTAACACCGAGTGTTGACTTTCCTTTAAACTTTTCGTCGAATACTTCCCGGAACATAATCGGAGTATCATGCGCAAATATCGTCAACCTTTGACATTAGCCTGACGGGCGTTTACGAGAACACTCGATTATCGATTCCGACACTTACCGAAGTCGACTCAACCATTTCGAGAACCTTTGATGCTTCTTCTGGTCACTTATGTTACTCAATTGTGTTTTATTCCGGTGTTTTCCCGCTGTCGCAGTTATATTATTCGGACTAGATATATATTGGCCACAAAGTCAAATCGATCCAGACCAATCTAACAAAAGCAGCGTTGTTGCAACTGGACCTTCAATCTAACTGTAGTCCGGTACGATTCTTCCGCTGAATAAATTTCGTCTGGTCTACAGAACATTTAGTTGATAGGACTATATATGCGACAAATGGCCGACACGACATTCGGCGAGATGTACGGAGGTTGTGATTTATGCATGTGTATACAGCTAGGGGAACCACACAAGCAAAACTCGTTCGTTCTCGTCAACAGAATAAAAGTCAATAGTTTCATGACACTAACTTGTAAATTGAAATCGAATGAAATTGTACATGTATACATGTACTTGTTCAACGGGCAGCGTTCTATGTTGCTGCGATTCCATCCTTACACCTTGACCACATTGGTGACATGCTCCTACTTCGCCTGAGCTGGTATAATGTCCAACAATACCGTCGTCGAACAAAATTAATTTCAGCTAAGTGGACGAACAGTCGCACAGACAAAAGAATAATTGCAGACGATTTTGTGTTAGATGAAATTTCTTAGACCTATATAACTAAAGTCTCAAGTCTAATATTGTACATTCCAAGCCAGTGTAATCGCTATATGTCAGAGGAAGATTCCAGGACAAGGTAACTCAATTCCACGTTACAACACATCACACTATACTACTCTAAAAGCATGTCCCAGGTAAGACGAACTTCGACGAACTTCAACGCTGTCTGCATATATATAGGGAATTGTCTATTGATCATCTCCTTTATCAACATGGACCAAAGTACACGTACACCTAAGTAACAATAACTGATCCATTTATTTCGTGCATCAAGGCCGTAAATTAGTTTCAATACGTGGAGACAGTATTACTCTAAAACCAACATGCAATTTATGTGGTGAACCGCCAATCGAGCCAATCGAGCTGTTAATTAGTTGGTTGAAAAACACAAGATTACCTTCTGCTGCGAGACTCACAGTGCGAGATTGGTGGGCTTTGCCCACATATATACGCAATGTGATTACCACACGCCAGGACGTGAATTGCATGTATGTGGATACATATTACATGACGATTTCATATCATGGTGTTATCCACCCTTTGCGTGGATAAGAAATTGATCGATCGAAAGTTTCGTATATAGTCTGCACTGCATGCACTAGAAATTGGTTATATATATTAAGTTACTATATATTGATTATGTATAAATGTACCATAAATATGTTTAATTCAAAAACGAAATCGACGATTATTGGAAACAGAACCAGCTTCAACATTGCTGGACGGCATAATTAAGACTGTTCGCCAGTTTTGCTTCGAAATGGTGTGAATGGATTTTGTGAGAGAATGTCCAATTCTGTCAACACAATTTTCAATAATATTTAGAAATATGATATATAGTACCCTTCATATGTATTGCAACATTAGAGTAATCTTCTGTATACATTTAAATAACCGTTAAAACATAATGTAATTATACGATATGTGTGTACAAATATGCATGGGCACATGAAGCCTGAAATAAATACATAATAATAATGCGTTAGTGTTCTCACTGGCTGAACTATTGGCCCCCAAACGCTCAACGATGTATCTCAAATCAGTTTATTAATAGCGAAATATGACCCATTTGCATCCACATAAGCTCTCTGTATAGGAATTTTAAGATACGGGAGGACTTGGAGGTGGGTATGTTGTCGAAATATTCATCTCCGTCAAAAACCGCCATAAACAAAAGTAATAGTAAGATATAGACAGACGTTGTTCTTATGCTAATCAGAAATATGGCATAAACAGTATGTTACTGTCAAATTTTTCCCCTTTGTTATGTAAACAAAAGCAATTACTTTTCTGACTTTTGTTTAGATCCGGATATGGTAAACATAAAGAACGTTATTTGTTACTGTTTTCCTGATATGGAAATAATAAAGAGCGTTTATGTCATGTTTGCGTGATTAACCAATAGAATTGCGCTGCGTTATGTAAACAGAAGCACAAGTTATGTCACACTAGCAGCCTCTTTGTTTAAGTACCCCAGCGTACGTCTTTATGACAATATACTATTTACGCGCTGAGTATATTTGGCATATGAGCGGAACTGTATATATTTTGGTGTTCCTTCTGTTGATGGCGTTTTGAAAAAATATAAATATTTCTGCAACGAACGCCGCCCGTGCCTTTAATATCATTAAATGGAGATTATTTCTTTTTAATGAGACCGTGGGTGTCAGAAGAAAAACTAGCGGAGACCCATAAGTGAGGAAACCATTATAAGAAACCAGAACAATCTGAATCAACTCTAATCCTCCAATTACTTTTCGAATTGAAATCTAAGTTTGTTTTTCGGCACTTCACTCGCTGGTATGGAAGTATTAACAGGGTCACCGATGTATTGTTGTCTATGATTTTATCGTCGCTTCAGTCACTAGGTCAGGTAGAAGGAGAGCACGACAGTTAATTGCATTGAGGAAACTACTTATATGCACGTAGAAACCACTGCGAACAGGTAAGCAACTGAATACACGAATCAGTGAACCATGCACCTCTCCCCTTAAATAAATCGACCCTTATTTGGATTAAAACCAGCATCGCCATTGCTATTCTGGACAACACATGATTACCTAATTCGGTACAAGAAACATCGCAGACCCGATCGTTGTCCCCGAAATTACAACGAGGTCTTTCAGATCAGTTTATCATTAGTGATATTGATCATTCATATGACCCCTTTGCATTACATAATCTCTCTTTATAGAAATTCAAATACTCTGAAATGAAGTGCATTTTCTGTTTAATGCATCGACTTTAGACCGTGCTTGTCAGAAATGCTAACGGAGACCCAGAGGCAACGACAGCACTGTGAGAAACCCATGAAATTTGTATCAAATGTAATCTTCCAATTACTTTTCGATTTGAATTGCCAGCGAACTAAATAGATATCACCACGAACAAAGCCGACATCTCAGATCAGTCCTCTCTGTCAATTCGCTAAAAATAAATTCAATTTCACTCAATCTAAGCAGTGTCGATCAATTCCAACGTCTGAAATGAAACGAGAAGTCTGCTAACTGTCCAAAACAGCGCTAAGAGAAGCCATATTCTTGTCACCGCGTGCCTATACTGCGACCATCTCTAGTTATTGTAAGTATCGCTGGCATTATATGGACTGACTAGACTCATCGATGGTGTGCAAATATACGAAAGCCGTGGAATTGGGTGACAGTTGATGACGTGTCTAACCTCGCCCAGAATGTTAAATAACTGGAAATTTCGTAATTGAAACAACATAGAAATTTGAGACGGAGCAATGAAATTGTTCTGATAGTTTGATTTTTCATCTGAATTCTTGAAAGGGCGCAAATGAAGTTTCCCAGATATTCAAATTCAAGGGGTTCTCTGATATACTAGCTGACCGTCGACACAAAGATACAATAAGCCGTATTCGTGTCCATGTGTTCCCCTGTTGCTACCATCGCTATATTATAAATAGCGCTTGCATTATTTAGATTTATTAGACTCTCTGTGTGTGTTCAGATAAACGGCAACCAGGCAGATGGTGACAGCGCGGTTGGGTCTCTTAGCCCCAAATTTGGTCAAACTGTTAAACAACTGGAAATACCATCCCTGAACAGTTTCACATTTGTATACCGAAAGATGAGTTGCAATTATTCTGACTTGTTTCTTACAACTTACATGGGACATGTAAAGCATATTGTTTTAGGTCAATGGTAATCAGTTTGAAAATTTCCAAGAACATATGCAGGAATGTTAGATTGACATGTTCCAACAGTGGGAGATATTAAGATACCATGCAGATGGTGAATTATAAGTCGTCTAGGTGGGGCGCAAATGAAATGTTCCACAGTTGAAATGTTGGTTTGGTTTACGGGGAGTATGTAGTTGGATAGTCTGACACCCCCAACATGTTTGATATTGTTTATTGAAACACAAATAGTCTGATGAATTCAAAGACAGATGATTTATAAGTACAAAATGCAGTTACAGTCAAGATCGTACGTCCGACACATGCATTCAGACAACTGTTCCTTCACCCACATACACTACGTTAAATGTACACTATATATCGTACATTTAATCCTTTCTATAGTAACTGACTAGTAGTTATCCCATAGGACATGTTACCATAGGTCCTTTTGAACTTATTATCTAAACATTTCCCTCAATAAATATGGCTCATTCTGAACTTTTGTTTATCTGTCGTCTGCATTTATCGCCTTAGAATCCCTCCAAATCAATAATAGACTATTCCGATGTACACTTTTTAACTGACTGGGATAATCCAATTAGTAAAGAAGGGGTTACATCAACCATGAACCAAGCGTACATACTCCCAGTGCGTGGGTCGGGAGTAAGTTCGATGAGCACCAGGCGAATGTACCTTCGTACGCTTAAATTGGCAAACGGAATTAGAAAGGTCGATCTGTTATTGAATCAAAGCAGACGACCCATATCTAAGGCTGAGACATGTTATATCTGACAAGCTTGGGATATCCGCTGTTATTAATAAACTTTTTCGGGAATCCCAACTTAACGTATTGGGATCATTCGGAAACATTCGAAGTTGACCAATTCAGTGCCACTGACGTCATCGATATAATTGATATTCAAACAGGCAGAGCACAGCGGGCTAGCAATCACCACATTCAGCCTCTGGGGACCTCATTCTGCTTGGACCTCATATTCTGGGAAGTATCTATAGTCTCAAAATAACATTGCTTTTAGTTACTTTTTCCCCGTCTGTTCATGCATTTTATATATTCCCCTAATTTACAGAAGATAAATCAAACAATCAAGGCGACTAATGGAACATCGCCAACTTCACACTGAGGAACTTAAGTTTGATCCTAGGTCTCACATAGCACTTGAGGCCTAAGGTTCCCAAGTGGTTAATTTGGTGATTCTAGCCCGCTGTACTTTGCCAGTTTGCCTGTTTGGATATCAATGGCGATATCGATGACGTAAGCGGCACTAATTTGATCAAGTTCGAATGTTCCCGAATGACAATCCATCTCACTGCGCATGCCTGCATTTACTGTGACCTCTCGGCCGCCATCCTTAATGTCCCACTCGTCAATATCATTGAGGCGCGACCTCATTGTTTCCTCTCGATGGCATTCCATCACAGCATTACATCATTTCTCGCTTGCTATCCGCTGCGTAATCAGATGGCGTATTTTCGCATCCCACGGGACCATATTTACAAACTCCCCCTGATGATCTAATATTCAGTATTGATAGAATGATCGGGTTTGACGTCAGGAGTGACCTTCTATCTTATAAAATATGAGCATTGTTGATAACCTGTCATATTATGGCAACACACATTCCATCACAGACAAATTTGATATCATTTTTTGCATATTATGATTCACATCATGAATAAAAATGGATTTTTGTGATTTATTTTACAGTTGAAGTCCAATTTAATTTGGAATTTTCTGTGTTTGCTCTCTTGTTATTAGTAGTTTCGAGTACAATATATGGACAACAATATCTTCTCGGTGTCCATGTCGTATATTCGCGAATATGAATTTAAAATTATATTCGTTTCTCAATCTTGATTCAAAAGATGATAAGTTGTATTCATTTGTTCTGAGTTCAATCAATACGCCATTAGTCTAGCATAGAAAACAATGTATGCATGGCATGGGATTACAGTAGAGATATGAAGACTACGTTTTGTCCTTGATGGAGTAAGAACGAATATATGTGTCATTGCATATCTCTAGAGTGGCCTTCAATTATGCAACGTACAGTAAAATTGCAGTAATTTCATGTCACTCCAAAAGTTCGCAGATAGAACCAAAACGATTTAACTGAGTACCATCACGAACTGATATACATATCTCATCTAAAGAGTATTGAAAACAAATAAGAGTGCCCTCCCATTCAGCAAAAGTTATGTAGTGCGGGGGTGGTGTCGGAACCGCGGGTGTTTGTCGAGCGGACAATTCATTACTCGCGACCAAAACAAATCATGAAGTAATTTTATATCACGGAAATGGCCACTAATACGCCTAGGCTTACTGCCAGATCCCTTTATCTCCTGTGTCTAATTGTGTGTATTATAGTTGTATGAATGTGCCTACCTGAGAAATAAGATATTGTGTACACTAATTATGCATTGCTTTTGTGAAACTATATTCACAGAAAAACTGTTTTGAATGCTGCGACACGAGTAGGGATGTTTCAGCTGCCCAACAAACCGATACAAACAAACTCAGCTGCCCAACAATCCGATACAAACAAACTCAGTTGCTCAACAATCCGATACCAACAAACTCAGCTGCCAAACAATCCGATACAAACAAACTCAGCTGCCCAACAATCCGATACAAACAAACTTCAGCTGCCCAACAATTCGATACAAACAAACTTCAGCTGCCCAACAATCCGATACAAACAAACTTTAGCTGCCCAACAATCCGATACAAACAAACTTTAGCTGCCCAACAATCCGATACAAACAAACTGCGATACAAACAAACTCAGCTGCCCAACAATCCGATACAAACAATCTCAGCTGCCCAACAATCCGATACAAACAAACTCAGCTGCCCAACAATCCGATACAAACAAACTCAGCTGCCCAACAATCCGATACAAACAAACTCAGCTGCCCAACAATCCGATACAAACAAACTCAGCTGCCCAACAATCCGATACAAATAACATCAGCTGCCCAACAATCCGATACAAACAAACTCAGCTGCCCAACAATCCGATACAAACAAACTCAGCTGCCCAACAATCCGATACAAACAAACTCAGCTGCCCAACAATCCGATACAAATAACATCAGCTGCCCAACAATCCGATACAAACAACATCAGCTGCCCAACAATCCGATACAAACAAACTCAGCTGCCCAACAATCCGATACAAACAACATCAGCTGCCCAACAATCCGATACAAACAAACTCAGCTGCTCAGCAATCCGATACAAACAAACTCAGCTGCCCAAAAAGATATTGCATCCCATTTCAATTCATTCTTCGTTAATGTTGGACACAACATAGTCAACTCGATACCTCATACTGAAAACTCACATGTAGATTATCTTACGGGCCATTATCCACATATTTTTAAACTTCTCCCTACAAATGAGCAAGAAGTAATCCTAACAGCATTCAAAATAAAACCAAAACATACTCTTGATTTAAATAATATTTCCAGCAAACTTATGAAAGTAACAATTAATGAAGTAGCACAACCACTAGTCCACATAATTAATCGTTCATTCAAAGTGGGGAAATTTCCAGATGACATGAAACTGGCGAAAGTTATTCCAGTCTTTAAAAAGGGCGATAATTCTAATTTCAATAATTATCGACCGATAAGTATACTTCCTATATTTTCCAAAATTATGGAAAAAATAATGGCCATCAGACTCAGAGACTTTCTTAACGACAATGATATATTGTACGAACACCAGTATGGTTTTCGTAGCAAACACTCAACCTACCATCCAATAATTCAACTCCTAAGTTCAGTTGCACAAAATAATGACCAAATATCTAGAGATTCAACATTAGCATTATTCGTTGATTTTTCGAAAGCATTTGACTCTATAAATCATGAAATACTCTTATCTAAACTATCCCACTATGGAATTATAGGTCTTACAAACGACTGGTTTCGTAGCTATTTAGTTAATAGACAACAATGTGTATGCTTTAAAAATACCCTCTCTGAAACTTTAGATGTTAGTTGTGGAGTGCCCCAGGGGTAAATTTTAGGACCTCTTCTTTTTCTAATTTACGTTAACGACATGAAAGATGCAACCACCCTCTCGCTACTTTCATTTGCTGACGACACAACCCTATATACATATGGTAATAACACACACGACTTAAAAGCGTATATGAATACCGAAATAGCAAAATTCTTCGAATGGTGTTGTGCAAATTATATACAAATAAATCCTTCAAAATGTAAATATATTCTCTTTCATCCTATGAACAACTCGCATAGGGGCGATAATCTATCACTTAGGATCAACAACACCGAAATTACACAGGTTGGTAACACGAGACACGAACAATCATTAACATATTTAGGTGTGAAATTGGATGAAAATTTGAAATTTCATCATCACATAAATCATGTGTGCGCTAGAATTGCCAGCGCAAATTATAGTCTGAATAAAATTAAGCACTTCTTACCACGCGAAGCACTCAAATCGTTATACTATGCAATAGTTCACAGTCATTTGATGTATGCTATACATATATGGGGAAATTCGAATAAAAGTGATAGAGTATTCAAACTGCAGAAAAAATCCATGCGCATAATAAACAATAAAAAATACAATAGTCACACAGATCCGCTATTTAAAACAAATGACATTTTAAAATTTAATGATATCTATACCCTGCATTCAAATCTCATTGTGCATGACTGGTTTCATGACCAGTTACCAAATTCATTTGAAAATTTCTTCACAAGTTCCCAAAATGACACGCGACAAGATGGTATGCTCAAATCTGGGACACCGAAAAGTGTCTTCTCGGAAAACTTACCAGAACACTATCTTCCGAAGATGTGGAATTCCCTGGACGACAAACTAAAACGTCTTCCAACACGAACAATGTTCAAAAATGATTACTCTCGAAATAGGCTATCTTCATATCAACTGAATCCCAAATGTACATACAAAAATTGTCCTGACTGCAACGATGTGTAATAAGTAGTATAATATTCGTATAGCGATAACTGACATTGTATAACAAGAGAGAATGATAGATAATACAAGTGCAACATCACCCTATCGCAGGAAATACATGAATGTATTATTCGAATGCCTTGTCCGACCCATTGGTTAAACAATTATCATTCTCCGCTGGCCTCATCCACATATCCATACTCCACATGCTTGTACTTTACATACCATATCACAAACTGAGCGATGAACGGTGAACGACAAACGAATTATACTATTATTTATTAAAAAACAGACATTTATATACCAATTTTTAAAGTTAACAAGACAAAACCTAGATAAATTAAAATTATTATTACATGTATAGTTATATTACTTTTCAACGGGGACGGCAGGTAGACAACCTTCTTGGTTATGCTGTCCCCGATAGCTCATTGAATGTTATACTATTACACTGTGTATATAATTGTAAATATCATATGAATGAGTTATGAATAAATAATCATAGTCATAGTCATAGTCATAGATACAAACAAACTTTCGATCTTTCATTCCTGATTGGACACCATCAATGACTTTCCTCACCCACGTCCCTACTCACCAGGGTTGATATAGGGTCTCCATCAATGGTTTATATTTGCCACTATATATTCAGAGACAAAACTTTTTGTTGATATTTTATTCCTGATTGGACACGAACAAAGACAAATAGAGCCACGTCCCTCTTCGCCAGAGTTGATATATTTTGACCAGCAATGGTCTGTCAATGTCAGGTTACTCGTATATATACTCTCCTAAGATTTGTGTGGTGTATTAGGAGACCGTGCCTTGCCATGTATTTCTCACGTTAGCACAATTAGACGCGTACTTAGCTAATCGTATATGTGTGTTCCTTATTGGAGGCACTAATGGAGTCTTGACATGGATGAAGTACGACCAATTTACCTTCATTGATCATATCAGTCATAGAGAAAAGACTGTTCGCGGCATGGTTGCCCTCTATACCGATTAGTACGCCACATATACTTTGTCCGACGCAGCTCTTTATTTAATGCAGAGTCTACTATATCCGAGACTCGATTCAGGACGCAGGCATTATATATCTCAGACAATGTGAATGCATGAAGCCTTGACATTTGACACCAGCATATGTGAACATCACATTGTGCTGCCTGTCCCAAAACGATTCCCACACTCCTGGTGGTATTCGAACACGACGTCCGTGCCAAAACTTTCAACCTTCGGGGATGGCATATTGCCACGACAGTCATCCTTCCACTATGCCAAAAATACCGCAAGTGTTGGCATTCGGGGTCCCTTTATACCCCACTATTGATAAACAATAACTCTTGGTACATAAAGTTTTAAAAGTTTGGCATGGCACTCGTGTCAAAAGCTCTAGTCATCGAGGTTTCCTTCTGAAATTACGCTAATTCCACAAGTTCTTAAGACAGTAACAACTACCAGAACACGTTGTTGGAGTCAGCAGTATAATATATCCGAATCTCCGTTCTATATATAGGGCACGAACAGTGGACCATCAAGACATCATCTGGTCCCGACAATTAATGTTCAATACGCAATCAAGAGGTACAATGTTAGTGGAGCTGTTCTGTATGTCCTCGCTTCGTCGTACCTAGACGAGAATAGGGACCTGGTTGTTGGGTAAGCGTAAGCCGCTCTAGTTAAGCGCATGTAAAATGGCAGCATGCAAAATACTGGGAATTACTCAACGGCTGGGGTAATATTGTGAAGCGCTTAGTGTCCGCTGGTATTGTCACAGGGTTCGCGCTGCCACTTGCCAAATTTGCCAATGGCAAAAATAATTCACATTTGGCAAAACTGATTTTCATTTGGCAAAAGTTTTGGCAAGTCACTTTTTAATTCTTCGAGAAAGTTGAAAACTATTGGTCGATCAATGCCATTCATTGCAGGAAACTTTCACAATATAATTATATTAGTGTTTTTTTATAAGGTCTATGGCCTTTATGAAGATGCAGTTAATCTGATATCATTAGTTTTGATTGTGTGGTGGTGTTTACATAGCTAATCCTCTTGTAATGTGCCCTTCTGATGAAGAAACCCTTCTACAATTTTAATGTTCAGTGATTGGTTTATTGTCGCATGATAAACCACAAATTAAGACTCAATGTTGCAGAAAATTATATGATCAGGGATAGCAATTTGGCAAAAAATATTTTCATTTGGCAAATTATTTGGCAAAAGTAAATTTTGGTCCAGCGCGGAAACTGGGTACTGAATATAAGCGCCATAATAGCACCATTATTATTATTACTATGTTTTAATCTTTGGTGTATGCATTGGTAACTAACCGTTCGCGAAAGTTCAGAACGCGGAGTCGAATACGCCCAAATGTTCTGTAGGGTTAATCGTATCCAAGCTATTGGACGTTCGTGAGAACGGCGCGTTACCAAGATATATCAGCACAAGACGATTTGAACACCGGGAATTGACCCGGGAACAATGTGGGTTTTGCTTTACCACTCTGCAACTTATGTGAAGTGAGATTCCAAGTCTCCAAATGGTGCCGTGTTCCTTATCTGTTATTGGGCTGTATTTATCGACGATATCAGATTACCTCCTGGTTTACCGTTCATACAAAATTGCCGAGATGTGTGGTCCGGCAGTGCACAAAGTGAACCCTGCATTATTTAATTGGCAGTGCAGGCATGCTCTCTGTAATGAACAAGGCACCTGTTTTTACGCTCCATTCTCAGTCTTTATTGAATGACGACTTGGTATTCTCCGTATCTGCTCTGTGATAATCCCATTCACCACTGTGTAGAGAAACCGAATTGGTTTTCCGGATCCGCTCACAATATGAATTCGCTCAGGACTCGCTAATTACCATCACAACTAACTCGATCGATCCACCTCCAATTTCGGCAAATGATTTCGATCCAGTTCCGATTCCGCCAAATGATTTATCGCCCCTTCTCGTTACAGGAAATGGCGACCTCGATCCGCTCGTGATGTAAAAGCAGAATCATTATTTTGTACGCATATAGCTTCTATGAATTAGCATGCACGCAAACATAGTTTTTAATCATCAATCGTACACATGATTACGACCATCGATCTATTTATAGCTAGTTTCTGCAATTCCATAGGTTGTGAACGTTCAGACGACCACGAACCAATCGTAGGTGGAGAGTTCTCTGGCGTGGTTAGTTGGACTGCGCATGCTCACGAAAAGGTCTTGAGCAGTGTTCGCGCTGGACCGAAAAAAACTTTAGCCAAAAGTTTAGCCAAATGAAAATTTTATTAGCCAAATGAAAAAAACTTTAGCCAAATGTTTTTTGGCCAAATTAAAAACAACTTTGGCCAAATTAAATCTTCGTTTTCTGGTCGGTTCACAATTAATGACTAAAACGTAAAATCTAACAGACAAAGGTAAAATACACAATAGTTTAAATAATTTTGATGAACTACAAGTATTTTTATAAATATCCTTTATTAAAAATTTATTAATCTTTATGTGAAAGAGTGATTTTGGGGGGGGGGGGGGGTAACCCGGTATTGTCCTTCTTAATGTCATTATTATTTTTTTTTATATCAATATCTATTTTTAAATCATTAAATTGTTATCCTTGCGAAAATATCTAAGTGACATCTGGAAACTAATAACTTAAAGGTACTCAACCCGATAAAACTCCTCTCAATTACTATTTCAATGGCTTCGGGGGTCAAAAATATTTGATTCGAGTCGAGGAAGTCACCCATCAAAGCTCAGATTTGTTAGATATCGATTTTAGAAATCTATTATTTTTCATTATCGGGAATTCTTTCTGGCCCAGAAGATAGTAAAAAATTCGTTATTATTACCCACTTGATTATAGAGTTATCCATCCTTGTCTGTTTGAATAGAATTTTGGCGTAAAATCTCGAGCATGTTACCAAATTGACGGCAGTTATAAGTACTCATCTCGAGAACATAAGAATTTTCAAAAATCAATATCTAATGACTCTGAGCTTTGTTTGATGGGTTCCTCGACTCGAATCAAATATTTTTTACCCCCAAAGCCAAAGAAATAGTAATATAGGACCCTCTGATCGGATTGTTGTTGTTGGAATCTGTTGAGATGGGGACCCTCTTTACGGGTTGAGTACCTTTAATATTGTTACGCCATTATCAAATTACAATCTGTCATAAAAGCATGCATATTATTTTGACTGTATCGGTATTGACGACAAATAGCCACAAAATATCTGGCGTGATTCACATTTGGCTGATTAAGCTATTGTCTTACACTTGGTGCTCATAAACATCGACCGTCATAAATACAATGTCATCATAAACATACATTGTGCAGGCGCGCCGTGAGTGACCAGACAGACAATGGGCTGACTGGGGGAGGAGGGGATTAAATGTAAAAATTAATAATGACCTTTTGCTGCTTCGTGCAGAGTGACGTAATCTTTCTCCAGATTAAAACAGCCTGCACATGTTACGAACAAATTGATGGGGTGAAGGAGAAGATCACTCGATCTTTTCGACCATCCCGGGCGCTTCGCGCCCATCTACTCACTCTCGAACAAATTGCTTGTATACCGGCGTCAATGCACTTTACAAAACATTGCTTTCTTCACATTGTCATAATTCAACCACGGTCGGTTTAATGTCCATGCGTCTTTGTTCGTCCGTCTTGTGAAAACTAAAGATGATTGCATATCACTTTATGATCGCTTGGTTGATAGAGTTGTCGATCGGGTTTCCCTTTGTACGATATTTCATAAGTACGACAATAATGAAATGCTTTCGTCACCTAACTTCGTCTTGAATGTCGATCTATTGAGCGCTTTTATTAATTAGCTTTCTGGCTCCATGCTATCAGTCTCCATTTGGGTTCAAAAAAAGGTTTAGCCAAAAGTTTAGCCAAATGAAATTTTTATTAGCCAAATACGAAAAATATTAGCCATTGGCTAATTTGGCTACCGACAGCGCGAACACTGGTCTTGAGTAAAACATGAATATCAAGCACTGTTTGATTTCAGCTGCGAACATCGTGGCGTACCCTTGGTTACCACAACTTGCGACGGAATCGAAGTCGAGCGTCTACGTAAACTCGTAGATGGAGATATCGTATGGTAGTCAACCACGTGGTTAACCTTGACTTACGAACAACCCACGATTACCCCATCTGCGATGAAATCGCAATTGTATGAACAGACTATCCACGTTTTTGTCGGGTCCGATGTCTTCACTTAAGATTTAATCGTGGTCGTCTGAACATTCAATTATACATTCGAATGTACATGTAGTTGAAGTTATCTCTCCCCTCCTTAATACCACCTCTTTCTCCCTGCATCTATTCATTTCCAGCCCTCTCCTCGCCATGTATCTCACACTCTCTATCTTTGTATTGCGCCCCCCCCCCCATGTTCTTTACTGTTGTTCCAGGAATGTCCCGTGATGCTAGCAAGCTTCCAGTAAGCCAATAGTGTTCTCTGCCAAATATATATGGGACATTTAGAATGTACTCAACTCTCAACATAGATGGAGATGGGTGGGTGATCGGATCATAAATCGTAGTGGTGAGAGCAATATATGTGACCCGCCATATCAAATCCAGTCGTAATTCGGGATTATTTTACCCTGTGCCAATGCATTCTCTTATATATGCGAGTCGACCATATGTCGCCTTGCATATATAAGAGAATGCATTGGCCTAACAATTTTTTACAATTTTAATAATTTTTTCTTGTATTCTTTAACAATTTTATAATTTCACCCATACAGAGCCCCAGACAAACATGAGCAGACGACACTCTTCTATATGTTTCTATATATGCGTGGGGCTCCCTGCAGGGTAATGGATGTTTTTTATTTTATGTCCTAAAAATTGTCAGAAATATTTATTTAAAAAAAATGATAAAAAATTGTTAGGCCAAAGCATTCTCTTATATATGCGAGGCGACCTATGGTCGACTCGCATATATAAGGGAATGCATTGGCACAGGGTAAAACAATCCCGACTTACGACTGGATTTGATATGGCGGGTCACATATGTCAGTCACGAACAAATCAGAGTCGCACTACATTCATGTAACTTCGTCGTCTGTTGATTGAGTCTCCTGTTTTGTGGACATATTTTACTATAAGGAACCCGTTTTTCGAGTTTTCTGAAAGTTTCGATCGACATCGTGCTGTATACAGTAATGCCCTAAATAATCGACTCCTTAACCACATGATAATTATGGGTAATTTTTCAGGATTTAGTCTGAAATATGGCTTGTTGCCATTCATCGGAAAGCTCTCACGGATCGCTTTCCGATGAATGGAAACAAGCCATATTTCAGACTAAATCCTGAGAAATTACCCATAATTCTGCTGTGGTTAAGGAGTCGATTATTTAGGGCAATACTGTATGTCTCGCATCAGACAACCTTGTTATAAACTGAGCTTAGTTCCATCATTCTGCTTGTTCTCCTCCATCTTTGTAATTTGTTGTCACGTCAATCACGAAAATTTACATTTCTACATGTCTGTATTATGAATTATTTGTATTATAATGCTACAAATGTATATCGTCATGACCAGTATATATCCATGCATATTGTATGTGTACAATCTTTCGCTAAAATACATCAGCTGAGCTTCTTCTGAAACATCACACAAACAATATTCCCAGAGCGAGTCTTAAACAGACTCAACAGACAATCTTGTTATCACTGACCTTGGTCAGATCTTCGGCATGCAGCCTCGATTTCATTTGGACATGGCTTTCCGTAATTCGTCCGGACGTAGACGTCCACTGTATTCTCGATATCATTGGAGACTCGATTACCAAGTCCCACTCAGCAAACCTTCCCATAATTCCCTTAACCAAGCGCCGTGATTCGAGTGCATTTATCGTTATTGGCGAATCACGTGAAGGTCTTGTCTGATCGATGGCCGCAAAGTCGCCCTGCATGGTCTCATGGCCAAGGCAAATTGCGCGCTCGTAAAATGTCGGACGCCACTTGGTGACTCTATTATCCTCTATTCCTGTTCCGTTTGAAGCGATTCATTAAACCAATATACATTGATCACGTGACTCATTAAACCAATATACATTGATCACGTGCACGCAAGGTCGAAAAATCTTGTTTTGGTCAATTCTGATTTTTGTTTTTGTTAGCCAAATTAAAAATAACTTTGAACAAACTAAATCCTCATTTTTGGTCTCACAATTAATTAATATTTTTGTTTTATTTAGCATCTAGCAATCTATATAATTATGTCCATGCCTTCAAATACCATGTCTAGACGTATATATAAACTCATATAGACAATATACCACTACCCACCCTCTACCATTCAGCCTTATAACAGACGAAGGATCCATTGGTGCTAATCCTCATTCCTGTTTTATTGCATGTCGTGGCCCATTGGTTGATAATGCACTGCCATGATTGCTTTTTACCCATTAAGCTGTATCACATAATCAATTAGAAGATGATCATAATATAAATATTATTCTCATGTCGCTCCGTTACAAAATCAATTTGGGTGTTTGAATTATAATTCCGATTTTGGCGTAAACAATACTTTGGCCAAATGAAAAATTTGTTTTGCCATTTTTGAAAAATACGCCATTTGCCAATTTGGCCTATGGCAGAGTGAATCCTGCTAACTAATATGTTGGGGTACTCGCTACCTTGCCCTATACAACCGTTTTGCCAAATGGAAATCTGTTTTGTCATAACTATTCTCTAATAAGTTGTCAAATATTATTGTAGTTGACAATGACTACTCCCTACTACTCCTTACTACTCCCTACTACTCCCTACTACTCCCTACTACTTACTGCCTGCAGCAACAACACTTTGAAATATCAGGCTGGAAAGTAGAGTTGAGATGCCTCCAACGTGTTTATGTCATTTTTCTAACACAATCTGTGTTATCTAAACGAAAAGTTGTATAGTTTCCTCTGTTTATTAAGTTTTAGATGCAAAGTTGCCCTCCCCACTTGTATACATATTCGTTGTATGTCAACGTCCTTGCATTGCACGTGCTTACATCTTGGACATTCATTACGTCCCATGCAGTAATCTTATAGTCACTACTCAGATCAGTGTAGCAAATAGACGAGGTACTTAACCTGTTCTACACGAAACAGTCATTGACGAGTAGTTATCCCTCATTAAATGTTCAGATAATAAGTTAAAGAAACTTATTATCTGAACATTTCCCTCCAATAAATAGGAATCCTTCTGTAGATTTACTATAGGTCGAGTAGTTATCTCTTAGGAAATGTTCAGACAATGAGTTCAACACACTTGTTATCGGAACAATTCCCTCCAATAAATAGATTTACTATTTGTCGTCTTTTATGGCACTAAAATCACTCCAGACCAGTACTAGACTGTTACAATGAAAACTTGCATAACTGAGAGAGAGAATTGTTTTTTTGGGTATGCTTAAGCATGCTATATCGAATTTAAAAACAAACTGGATAAAACCTTAGGGGCATGTTATAACTCAAAAACTATCACCAAGTATTCATAGTAATAATTTTGATGCCCATGAAAAACGTAAGATTCCCTGGCCCTAAACCTACAAAATAAGTCTGACACTGAAAGAGTTAAAGAATATAAGAACAAATTGTAAAAAATTGTAACAAAAATAATAACAACTGATGAAAAATTGTTAGGCAAATGCATTCTCTTATATATGCGAGGCGACCTATGGTCGACTCGCATATATAAGAGAATGCATTGGCACAGGGTATATGGGTTGATACAAAAATCGGACTTGGCATTGAAAGGGTTAATGCAGACAGTCTGGTAACCACTACACATAGAACGCTGTGGTGAAAACCGGTCAGGTTCACCCATATCTTTGACGGCATTTCATCTTCATTAGGTCGAGTTATTTGATTAGACCAGTCCGCTGTGGTTATTTCCAATACGAACCAATACAAACATGGTGTAATCCGTACTTTCATTATAGGGATGCGTATGAAACGTGATTTTGTCACGTTCAACTCCCGCGAGATAACAGTTTATCCCAAAATGAAGTGTAGCGTGTCTCAATTGGCATTGAGAATGATTGTGAGCGATTTGTTGCGACTAGTGCTTCGTTCAAGTTTACGTTGTGGCTAGTGTACGAATGATTGCAGCTGTTGACTCCTATCGTAATGGATCCATGTGTTGCTTTTCAATTTGATCTTGCAGTTATTGACCCTTGTGTTGACTTTATTTACCCTTGTATTGACTTTATTGCACTCTGGTTTTATTCAGATCCTACTAAGTTGAGTTACTTCAATTACATTGGTATGTCTTCCATATCCGAAAATAATTAGATCGGACCGATGTGCCCAATAATATGACGGTTTTGTTGTCATATAGCAAATTTTAAAAGAGGAAGTATTAAAGACACGTGGCGGTTTGCGCTCCAAAATACACCTAATAATATTCGCTTTCGAAATTTTGCCTGTATCAAAATATTTCGATAAATAATTGAACTAACTTTCTACGAGCATTATATGTCCCAGAAAGACGCAGTGAAGTCATAAACAATACAACTTTGAATACGATGTTTGGGTCCAAAACAGAAAATAGCCAAAATGCTCGCTGTGTTGGAAGTTTTGTCAGGATATAGATACTTTACCATTGCAACATCATTGAGAATGATTGTGAGTGATTTGTTGCGACTAGTGCCTCGTTGGTGTTTACGTTGTGGCTATTGTACGAATGATTACCACTGTTGACTCATATCTTAATGGATCCATGTGTTGCTTTTCAATTTGATCTTGCAGCTATTGAACTCTGAATTGACTTTATTACACCCTGGTGTTATTCACGTTCTACTCATGTTGAGTTACTGCAATTACATTCGTATGTCTTCAATATCCGAAAATAATTAGATCGTTCCGATGTACCAACTTATAGGAGGGTTTGTGCTAACTTTGTGGTCATATATATCAAATTTCAAAAGAGGGAGATATTTAATGCGAGCAAATATTCCGAAGATCCATGCTTTCGTTTTCCAAAAGCGGTACACCAATAAGAGCGTTTTTTATAATCTTGCCTGTGTCATATGCATGACTGTGATGGCAAGTATTTTTCATTTCTCTTTTGATTGCTATATCAGCTGAAATCGGATAATGAAATTTTGACGAATGTTGTGTAAAAGCAGACAGGGCATCTAAATCACTGATACAGCATATATACACTCAGTTTTCCTTAGTTACGGGACGGATTTTCTTAAAAGTCAATTACCAAAGCCACTACCTTCAACATTGTTTACAAAGTTGCACATTGCACAGCATCTGGGATGGAAATGTAGTGCGCATTCTATAAATGACTTTGAGTCTCTGTTCGGAGATGATTTTGTCGTGAATGATTTATTCGTATATTATTATGTACATCATATTGTCAAGTTGACTTTCTGTTTAAGTGGACTAGGGCGGCGTAAAGAATTTCACTTGTTAACACTGAACTATTTTCGGCTATTTTATTCTTCGTTACAATATATGGGATATTGTTGGTTTAATATATCCGGATACATCGGAGGTACATGGAGATTAACACCTGATGTCGATATTGAATCCATATATAGGCGGGGCCGAGGGTGTCAAACGAGGCATACATGTATTAAATCCTCCATGTATCCCCACGGTGTTACCGGAGATAATGATTTTGACCCACAACAATAGCCCTACGGCCTCAATTTAAGTGTGGTTTTTCATATGTTCTCACATAAATTCACACCAATAAGAATAATAAAATAACCGCTAAAGATCTGATGTCAAGTGACGTCAAACTTGGCGCGCCAGAGCAACGTTACGCTTGGTGAAATTTGCCAGTTCAAGGGTCATTCATATACCCACGTTTCATGTGCTCATGTACCCCCGATGTTTCCCGCACGTTCTCTTAAACCAGACTGCCAAGGGTGACGCGGGACATGGTGATTTGATCGTGGTGTTGCTAGTTACAACAAAGAAACAAAGACAACTCAATTGTCTAGTGAAAAGACAGTGAACAGTTTGGTGGTTTATTATTTTTTTTTTTATTCAAATTGTTCCATACAAAAATATCATTGACGAATACTTATCCCATAGGAAATGTTCAGATAATAAGTTCAAATACGCCTATATAGCTGAACATTTCCTACGGGAACTCCTTGTCAATCAGTATTTAGAATAGTGCAATCCTACAGGGAGTTTCTGTGCTTAGCTTGCCAGCGATGTGATATCGCTCTCCGATCGGTGTTCTTAATAATGTTTAGTATGCCACACTGGTATCACTTGCAATCAATGTCAGCTGCACAGATAGTTCAATACAATCGTGATAGACGGTTGTCACTGTGTTTCGTGGCGACCGGTGATAACCTGGTTATCAATGTCACGTGGGGAGAATGTACAAGTATATTATGTTTGCAGTAAACATGAATTTCCCATCGGAATTGTCCCGAAGACTGATTACGCCACGGTTGCTCGTTAAATAGTATTGAGTATTAAGATGAAATAGTTGGTCAGTACACAAACAATTCCAATAATAATAGCATTGACCCTTCCATGTCTGGAGACTTCCCGAAATTGTGCGAAAACCATGTGCCAGAACATTCTCTTAAATGCGAGTCGCCCACAGGGAGCCTGGATTATATACGAGAATGAATTGGCCAAACAATATTTACCTTGACCGTGTAAGCCATTGTATTATCTTATATATGCGAGGCTCCCTATGGGAGACTCGAATATATAAGAAAATACACTGGCACATGGTCATTAATACTGTACCAGCGCAGCTCCAGTCATGACAGGTTTAAGATGAAATAGTTGGTCCGCCCTCAAACAATTCCACCAATAATAGCATTAACCCTTTATTTACTAAATAATAATTGACGAGTAGTTCCCTTTGGAAAATGTATATTTTCTGCCTGTCGTCTGCTCATATTTCTTGATGTGATAACTCCAGATAAATAATGGACCATTCCCATATATAATGATGGGAGAATCCATTTTGCAGAGAAAGGGTTAAAGACGAACATTATAAGATATTATCACAGATATACATGTATCTTTAAGTGTCCTCCATAAATGAAGAGTTATTTAACACATGAGATATATACATAGGGAACAGAGACACAGGGCGGTCAACATATTTACAAGATGATACATTACAAGAATAAATTACATCACAATCGAGTAATAACATAACGGATTCTCACTCCTAGCCACACACATGCACACACACGCCCACACCTAACATACCTTTGTTGGGACATATTTAAACTGTACAATTTTCTTTATTGTGGTATAGGGGGATCCATAACGCACACAAGTGGCCTGTTATTTTTACAAGATAATTCAAATCGACGCGGTCTTCTATCCTGTATTATTCTTACAATCTTACTCATTGTAGTCATTTCCACAAGTTATATTAATGAATCACTAAAATAAGTGCCTTTAACCCTTTCAATACTAAATGGATTCTCCCAGTCAGTTAAAAATGTACATCGGAATGGTCTATTATTTATTTTGAGGGATGTTAAAGTGATAAATGCAGACGACAGATAACTAAAAGCTGAGAAGGAGCCATATTTACTGCGGGAAAGGTTTAGATAATAAGTTCAACAAACGACCCTGAACATTTCCTATGGGGGTAACTAAAAAAACAAGAAATGCGATTGAAGTGTCTTAACCTACATTAAAACATGTTTACATGACGTCGGCTATATCCAAGAATCCTATATATCTTTTACGTTTCGTGAGACACAAGGTCTGTAGTCTCTCGAGCGCACGGTTCCATAGAGTTAATACAATAATAGAGAGCTATATACGTCATTATTGTGCGGACCAAATAGATTACTTCTGTGTGCAAATGTCGTAACCAGATATATCTCCATCACGCGAGATTCCTCGCGATGTTTGTGATGTCGTCTGCTTGTGCTTGTCGGAAACAGCACGGGGATTATTGATCACTTCCGGTGACTTTTGAAAATTTGTCTCGGAATCAGATTTCATATTAGTAGTGAGGCTCAGCCACACGCACGTGTAACTTTTAACGTGTGTTACACTCTTATAACTAATGTGTAGAAACGATTACTCATCAAATGTGTAAACCCGGTTAATACACAAAGAAATGTGTAGTTTTACATACAAATACATTGACCAAGTGCCGTTCTACACATAATGTGTATATTTTGTTACACACAATTGTGTAAGAACGTAGAGCATGCGCATTGCGGTGTCTTCAGTTTCATAGTCTGCTACGTGACGGCCATATTGTTTGAGTATAGTTTTTGGAATACAATCTACAGCGATCGTAGACAAGGATGTAAGTTCAGAATTCCAATTTGTGAGTTTAGTATTAATAGTATATGAGGATTTATTTGTTAAAACTTTCATGGCGATTACTGCCCTTAGACTCTTGTTATGATTGTTGTAACAATACAAATATTATGCAATCACGCCTCGGCCCTGGTTTGTTCATTCAAAGCAAAAACTCACAGTACAGAACAAAATACTACATATCACTATGCGCCATGAAAGTTTTAACATATAAATCTGCATATATCTTTAATACTATACCCACAGGTCGGACTACTGAACTTGCATTTCTTGTCTACGAACTGTGTGTGTAAGAACCTACACAAAATGTGTAAGGGATATGTGTTGATTTTATACACACACTTGTGTATAAATGTGTAAAAATTTACCCATTTATGTGTACAAATTGTTACACAATTTGTGTACGAATATGAAACTACACATATACTACACAAATATGTTTAAGATCAAAATTGAATAATGATTGTGTAACAGGGCTACACATTTTGTGTAGAAAACCTACACATTAGTCATAAGAGTGTACTATGGTATTGTTATGGCGACACACTTGGTGGAAAAAGTCATGTGATTTTGTTTAGATATCAGCCAGACGTGTAGCAGAACAAGTACACAATAATCCGGCGGTAAATACTAGTGATCGCCGTCGATATGCTTAATTCGCTTCAATCAAAACACCATCGTTCCACGCAGTATATACCAATATTTAATGTGTGAAGTATAAGATAATACACAATCAATGTATACAAATTAAGTCGCGGAATGAAGGACCCGAATGATAGATGATGCTCGGATATATATAAGAACCTCAAGATGAAATGAGTAAAGTAAAGCATGATGTGTCGGGATGTTGTTGTTCCTTATACAACTACTTGCGATGAATATTAGATGAGGTATTTGGTAATACATGCATATCGGTATTGGCTCTGCCGTTATGGTCATTCCCTGTGACCATATTTGGGGGGGGGGGGGCGATTTCAATGTGTGCAGGTATGGGCTGTTATTAGGATGTGTGAGGTTTATGTAAGGAACCAAGCACTGCCATTCGAGTTTGGATTCTACTATACGTAGCACGAATATACTATAAAATTAGTGTTATACGAATATAATGGGGCATGGTGGTTATGTCATGGGGCATGGGTAGCTATGTCACAGCAGACACATTGCCTGCATAGCTGTCGTTCATTCGATATTTATACGATTGAATTATTACTCTTTGCTACAAGTTTCGTACTTGTAATGCTACACGTTTGACACAAAACTTCTGAACGGTTTGACTGTGTGTGGACGGAATGGTCACGTGAGTCAGATGAATGTCGTTGGTAATTACATCACAAGTTACAAGTTACACGTACAAATACATCTTGAAATTCATGTAAAATAAAATGACGTGGAGTACCGTAAATACAATTTCCTCGGTCGCCAGATGCGATCTTTGCACTTTTATATTCAATTTAATGTAACAACAGGATATATAGACAGCATTGTTGTATAATAACGTGTTGGCGAAAAAGACGTATAGGAACTATACACACATTTCTATTTTAAATGGGGGAAATTCGATATTTCTTACACAATCCATTATTCGTTTTATTAGACCGTGGCTATTAAATTAACAGATCCCATTTCAGCAAATACGCATTACTCACTTAATATCCGATGCTGAGACCAGCAGACCGAACCAGTAGAATTTATATATCGCGCAGAAGAAAAAAACAGCTTCAAAATATTGGGGTTATCGGGTCGCAGTCGATGTGTGAGTAAGAGAACGTTCGTTTCAAATTTACGATCTTCGTTCCCGCACGCCCTCTAAGTGAGTCAAGGCTCCTCGGATCCAATTCGCTGTTTGGCGTGGATTTTAGTTTTTTTTGTTTTTCTTGTCATTTGCCTTATTGAGTCGGTATATAATGTCACTTAAATGCCTGTTGTTGGCGTCCGATGCAATAAAACTCATATAATTTACATTCTTAAAATGAACAGTCTGCACGTTGTATGCAAATTTGTCGTGAATGAAATTGAGTTATGGTTATTCCACTGGTATTAAACAGCAGAGCTCCATGGAGATCCATCAATTATGGCCGCATTCGGAATTATACGGTTACGATTATATAAAGTGTGCTGACTTGCAAGAAATTTCTTCTAAAACGTTAGATTTATTGAACAAATACTCCACTATAGTCTCCTCTTTCCAAATTTGTTTCCCATTTATAGAACACGTATAGCGCAAACACCGCCTTCACATCGTAGATTCGTTCACTCAAATTATATAAATTCTGCACAATATGTGTTACATTTTATCTTAAACAGTATTGTGTAGAAATGACATCACTGTCGGTGTAATTTTCTCAACATTGAATATGATTAAATATGTTCTATTTGAGACACAAACCTCGTAAAAGCTACCATATTAAAAATCTGACAGCAGCTTTAAAACTTTAAAACAAGTATGTGCTGTTCAGTTTTTGAGTCCGCGCTGGACCAAAATTTACTTTTGCCAAATAATTTGCCAAATGAAAATATTTTTTGCCAAATTGCTATCCCTGATCGTCTAATTTTCTGCAACATTGAGTCTTAATTTGTGGTTTATCATGCGACAATAAACCAATCACTGAACCTTAAAATTGTAGAAGGGTTTCTTCATCAGAAGGGCACATTACAAGAGGATTAGCTATGTAAACACCACCACACAATCAAAACTAATGATATCAGATTAACTGCATCTTCTATGTATGTATAAAATACCACTAATATAATTATATTGTGAGAGTTTCCTGAAATGAATGGTATTGATCGACCAATAGTTTTCAACTGTCTTGAGGAATTAAAAAGTGACTTGCCAAAACTTTTGCCAAATTAAAATCATTTTTGCCAAATGTGAATTATTTTTGCCTTGGCAAATTTGGCAAGTGGCAGCGTGAACCCTGGACTTTTGACACGAACACAGTGTATAACAAATTTTAAAGCTGCTGCCAATTTTTGTTTCTGTTTCTGTTTCTGAGTTTAGTGTATTCAATAGAACACATCTCATCTAATAACTATGATAGATTCACATATTCACTCACGTTGAGGAAATTCCACCGACACATATATGTTATGTATCATTTCTACACAATTTTCTTTAAGATAAAATGTAACACATATTGTGTATAATTTATACACATTTGTTCTAAGAATTGTGTTTGTCCATATGAAGTTCTGACTAAACATGATTGATGTCTGGTTATCTGAGCCGTGTTAATACATGTCAACTGGATTTTAGCATGTATTCGTACTTCGTGAGCTAGTCCGTTCTGTTTCAAACTCAAACCCATGCATGTTCAGATTAACTTTTTACGGATGAGGTCGCTGATGGCATCATACCAGTCGGTAATACGCGAGGTCGTATAGGTTCAAACCATGAAAATCAATACCGATGTTCAAGCTTGATCGCAAATTGGTGCATAAGACGCCAGTGCATTGTCATTATCGCAAGTCATTGAAACCATTTTAAATGCACCAAACGCATTAAAGTACAATGAAAACGTTAACATATTTAAACCGGTTCAGAAATTTATTGACAAATAGAAGCGGTTCATACGATAGTAATCAATTCTCAACAACAAAATTACGAGTACTAAACATGCAATTGGGAAATGTCATTGGGAAGACGCGGTCCGTCTATTAACACTAAACGTGTGAAATTATAAAACACGTTGAACGTGTATATGTACATGTATCTCGCAGTATTCATATATACGTACACGTATACAATATTTATTTATTCCTATATATCTGCCAATAAATGTAAAAGGTCAACATTAAGTATACAAATTAATCAATTTATACTCCTATGAAATGGCCATTAATATAACTCGGTTGATAGCCCATGTAATAAGCATGTGTATAATGCTTCATGTCAGATCCCGATATCCTCGATCAAATATATATATATATATATATATATATATATGTCATTGTATATCTTGGATAAGAATAAGCATAATGAATTTTAACCGGCAAAAGTCTTCAATATTATTTCAAAAATGTAACGTTTCCTTACACGTTGTATACATGATGGCAGTGGACAGAGCAGCATTGCAGTTGGGTTCGATGTTCGAAAGGTGTTCTATTTATGTAACTGATCAACATGTGATATGGTGTATATAAATAGTTCATGTACCATGTGACCAGGTGTATATAAATAGTCCCATGCACCATGTGATCAGGTGTATATAAATAGTTCATGAACCATGTGATCAGGTGTATATAAATATCCAATGTGATCAGGTGTATATAAATAGCCAATGTGATCAGGTGTATATAAATAGTCCCATATATCATGTGATCAAGTGTATATAAATAGTTCATGTACCATGTGATCAGGTGTATATAAATAGCCAATGTGATCAGGTGTATATAAATAGTCCATGTACCTTGTGGTCAGGTTATATAAATAGTTCATGTGTCATGTGATCAGGTGTATATAAATAGTTCATGTACCATGTGATCAGGTGTATATAAATAGTCCCATATATCATGTGATCAGGTGTATATAAATAGTTCATGTACCATGTGATCAGGTGTATATAAATAGCCAATGTACCATGTGATCAGGTGTATATAAATAGTCTCATGTACCATGGGATCAGGTGTATATGAATAGCCAATGTACCATGTGACCAGGGTATATACATCGCCCATGTACCATCGACAAGCGCATATATATATCTCTCACTTGATAATATACTTGATAATATACTGAACGGTTCCCCATATACGACTCAAATTATTGGTCTCACGTTTCCAGTCCAGTTGATGTTTTCTTATAAATGTCACTTTGATTGTCCTACTACTACGACATATACTATATACGCCACGCATGGCAGGTTGGGCATTGTCCGCTCATGGAAACTTTCGATTTTCTGTCATTTTTTATGATCGGCCCTTCGATACCTATAGCATTTGTAAAGAATGGAACCAGGTTATACATGGATGCACTTGTACTTTTGAATTGTAAGTAATCATCCCTGTAGACACGTAGCTGTCTCGTTCCAGGTAGTTGACAGCAGTGGCTGGTAACATTACTAGAGAAAACGACATTCTGTCATTTAGTCATGCGAAATCGGCATTGTCCCACTTGGTATTTCGATGACCGAGCATTCAAAGTATTCGATAATTAAAGGCGCAATTAATTTTTGAGTCACCGATTATTTTTGTTATAGTGCCTTGATATACGGTTTTAATAGCAATCTATGATATAAAATATGATTAAAATACTATATGTCATCACCTTTTTGAACGTCTGTCACTCTGTGTCTCAGAAGGTGCCATAGAGTAATAGAAAACAGCTGAAATCATAGAAACATTTCCCCCCCGGCTTGCTCCCAGAATGCAACAGAATTCACACTAAGATATAGAGTTATTTCTCTTTCATTGAATATAATACACTTTGCGCTACAATCCAGATGAAACTTAAGCACAGAACACACGTCGGTATCTCAACAAAATCAATGTTCACAGTTTATTACACCGAATAAGTTGATAATACAATGTTTTGCAGCTTCCTCTTCCAAATGGTATATAATATGGGATATATTTTATATAATATGACATGGGTGTTCGAAAATTAAGTGGACCTTTAAGCGTGTGCGAAACAATGGTATAGCTCAACAATAACAATGTCAACGTCGTCCATGTGCGTTTAGACGTTTCAGTGTATTGGCAAAATAATCGGAGAACCAAATCACACCGTGTCGCAATATAGTTCTTTGGTTCTAGTGGGACTTTCCAAACTTAAGGTACGAAATTACACAAATTTTGTTTGATATGTTGTGTGCTTAATATTAAATGGTAAACATGTTGCTCTGATCGCTTAGTATATATCTTAATATCGCGGAAGGCTACCAAATGTGGGTAAAATGTCGCCGATAGCAGCGGTCTTACCGAGTCATCAAGGGAGGTAAACCCTGCATGGAGTTTGGTGGACCATGTTATTACTCCATAATTCTAATGACGTGTTCTATCTCGTTTCAGGTGGTTGGTTATTGGGGACTCAGCGACGAACTATGTGATGCCTGGGTAGCCTGTGACGTCATGTCCTGTACAGCTTCCATACTCAACCTAACTGCCATCAGTGTTGATCGGTACGTACGTGTATATATGCGTGGATGGGGACGCAATTAGGGGTCTCGAAAGGAGAGGGAGTTGATCACCACGTGTTTAAATATGCCCTCTCCTTGATGTGCCTAGCATAATTTCGAACTGGCATATTCTCCTGACACTTTGATTGGTTGGAAATATTCCAGCGGTTACTTTTTTCAAACGTTCCAGCATTCATAAAGAAAACATCTTTTATCACATAATTAACCCACAAAACCAGCTTCATAATTATTGCTAAGACACACGTGTACTATTAGCGCGTGACCTGACGTCACGCCATTATTTAAATGACTTGCGATTGCTGAAGTTTATAATTGTTGTTTTCGATGAATACTTCGCGTTGCTTCGCGTTTATTTGATCATGTGATAAAAGGTATCTCAAACTCGTTCTATTGTATACGTAATTTGTCAACCTCGTCCACAAAATTCTATTTGAGCCTCGGTAAACCTCGTCTCAAATCGAATTTAGTGAACTCGGTTGAAAAATTCCACGTGAGATCCTCTATATTGCCAACAGTTTCAGAAGAAATACATTATTCCAATTTGTTATTTAAACTCAACAATTTCCATATACTGAACTTGAAAAACGTGAATTTACATTAACCTTAAACACCGAATTACCTACTTTTTAACAGTTGAGTCCGTTTTTAAATGAGAAAGTCGTTGTTATTGCTGCTCTGTTGTTGGTTTAAATGAGCATCGTTGCAGAATCAATCCTTGTCGCACACGTTGTCATTAGAGGGGGGAGTTCGATCAATATTAGTCGAGGATAATAACTTCTACTGGTTTTGCGATGACATACTCCTTACACACATTGACAAAGCTCATTCATACTCACTTATTTCGAACAAGTACCAGCACTAACATATTCATTACATCAGCGTCTGTCGGGCAGCCTTATTATGCAATATTATAACTCACGTGACTTTCTCGCATTCTGATTGGCTGCACACTGCTATACTATTTTACGATAGTACCCCAGTAGGATTCCTACATGCCTACTCTTATTTTTCTATTTATAGTAACAAACTCATTTCGCGAAATCGAGCGGCCTGAAGATACGGCAAATCTTAAACTATACCTTGTTACACTATCGGTATATCATTAGATTTATTGGTGAATTACAATGATCTTACAAATGTCCGATCATATATAGCTGATGTATTTAATAGTTTGTCCGTTTAGTTGGCAAGCGGCCAGTCATAATTTTGTAATGCCAGGGCATGGACGTTATTTATAATTTCCTTTTCCGTTTTAATCGAAGTTAAGCAAGTTAACATCTAAAATTTCGCCAAAATGTCTTTGCCAATGACGAATTTATAGAAATAAATGCATGAATCACGAAGAGATGCTATTAGATGTAATTAATAACATGGGTATGCTCCCCTGCTATCGTCAAAAGATTGCCGTAAATTGTAAATTTGAGACCGATTTCCAAAATTCACGGTACATTGTGTGAGAATTGGAACCAAAGTTCGATATAATATAATAAATAATGAATGTCTTGCCGTTGACTATGCCAAAATAGTGGTCCGAGAGGAGAAATGGTCCACTCGTCTGCGGCTCGTGGACTATTCCTCCTCTCGGACCACTATTTTGGCATAGTCAACTGCAAGCCATTCATTATCTATATAATATTCGACGTAATCTGGCAGAGGCATTATAGTGTCACCCCCTTCTTTTTGGTAGACATGATTCTCCCCATTTTTTGGCGGTATTCGGGATTCATGCCTCTTCCTTAACCCTTTCACAACGGGAGCTGCGCTGATGCAGCATTAACTATCTTGTGCCCGTGAATTCTCTTATATATGCGAGTTTCCCATAGGGAGCCTCGCATATATAATAGAATGCGCTGGCTTACAAGGTCAAGATAAATATTGTTATGTCAATGTATTCTCTTATATATGCGAGGTTCCCTATCGCATATATAAGAGAATGCATTGGCACATGGTTTTCGCAAAATTTCAAGAAGATCCAGTCATGGAAGGGTTAACTGGCCCAAATGACATAGTGTGATGTAATTCAGTCTAATACCAGTTTATGTGTTTAAGTCAAAACTTTGATATTGTATAGTGTAAAATTATTAAGAAATAAATACACTGCGCATCGGCCTTTATTGTAGAATATGACCGCAAAGAAACTGATTGTTTCGATGGTCAAAATCGACTAATATGGCAGTACATGTATATACACTATGTACTATACACGCCGACGCACAGTGTATTTATTTCTTTTGTAATTTGACTGTATGTATTTGTCTAAATTGATGTGACAGACGTGCAACCTGCTATATAATAGCCCAATAATAGGCTTTGCACAACAAAACCAGATGAAACTTAAGCACAAAACCACGTCGGTGACTCGACAAGAACATGTTCACAGTTTATTACACCGGATAAGTTGATAATACAATGTTTTGGAGTTTCCTCTTTCAAATGGTATATAATATGGCATATATTTTATATATGTGATCTGGGTGTTCAAAATTTAAGGTGGCCTTTAAATAATTTTAATTCAGTATTAGTAGGTAGCCATTATATGTCCATTTTGTCAGTCTATAGCATGATAGTAACCAATTCACGTGTGGTTTGAATTATTAGCGTTCTGAAAGTTTGAGGCGTTGGCAGCATTGCACTGATTGTACCACGTTTTTGTGGTGCAATTCAGAATATCTAGAATTATACCACAAAACGATGTGCATGTATACATGGAAATACAGGCTACTGACCAATCAGTACCGGCCTTGTATGTAGGTATTAACTATATATTCCATATTTTCTCAACTGGTACGCAGGAATTACCACTCTCTGTTAACAGAACTTACATTTTGTTTCAGCAATATTATTTCCTATATTATGTTATTTCATCTCAAAGTAATCAAATGTAATTAACAATTATTTGATTACTTTTGGAAAATTATTATATTTGCAATCGTCTATATGAACTGGAACAGTATTTGTATTTCATTTGTTATCATCAAATTGAAAAGCCAAATTGTAGTCCAATTCTGTGGGCAGATATTTGAACTGGAAAAAGTATTTGCATTTCATCTGTTATCATCAAATTGAAAAGCCAAATTGCAGTCCAATACTGTGGGCAGATATATGAACTGGAAAAAGTATTTGCATTTCATTTGTTATCATCAAATTGAAAAGCCAAATTGTACTCCAATAGTGTGGACATAGATATGAACTGGAAAAAGTATTTGCATTTCATTTGTTATCATCAAATTGAAAAGCCAAATTGTACTCCAATAGTGTGGATAGAGATATGAACTGGAAAAGGTATTTGCATTTCATTTGTTATCATCAAATTGAAAAGCCAAATTGCAGTCCAATACTGCGGACAAGTATTCCCCATCCATGTTAGCAGCTACTCTGTTCGATATAAAAGTTGTCGGGTCATTTACTCACCGATCTCTATGCACGTCTTTTGACACAATTTCGATGGGATCAGTACATCGTGACAGAAACATGAACGCAGCGCTTTAACACGCTTTATCAATATTGACAATTGCTTCATTACGACAAACGACATCGAATCAATCCTGAAATGCTATAACCCCGTGCGTTCACGGTCGCAGATCTGGGATTGACCGCACATTCGTTTTGTCGATAACACTCATCGGCCCGATTATATTTTGTTCATCTTAAATGAAAGTGTTATGTTCAATTTTATCAGCGCAAACAAATCCGATATACAGGTTTATACTTTCATTCACAATTTGTTTTATTTAATTGAGGTCTCATCACAGATCAGCCTGTTCTCGCAAAAAATAAGCACAATATGGGCTTATTTTGAACGTCGCGTTTTAAGCCCATATGTTTACCTACTAAGTGTGATTATCACTAAATCCAGCATTCTGATTGGTCGGCGCCCACGTGGCTAGTTGCAATTATTTCTCGGTGAACGCGCAACAGCTCATAACTGCAGCCTCACAATTACATCGACGCGTCATAGGTTTTGGATAGACGAACGCGTAATGTTTTTGGCGCTTTTGGACTCGCGCAGGATTGACTTAATGAATCATCGGGTTTCAATATAAAGAGAAATTGTTCCTGTTAACTTTTGCCAAGGGTCCTATGGGATATTTTGGGCTGGTTTTGTCACGATACACTCTTCGATTTAATTACATTTATAAAAGTGGCTTTTTCGCTAAATGTATATAAATATAAGGATTAACTGTCATGTGGACTGTTTTTATGGAGACGTAACCGTGAGGTAAGTGGTCATAACTTGTATGTAAAACCCTTTGGGTTTTACACAAGTTATGACCACTTACCTCACGGTTACATCTCCATAAAAACAGTCCACATGACAGTTAATCCTTATATATTTGAGAAAACAAACGCTCTATATGAAATATGCAATAAGCTCATATTGTCACTATTTAATCTACCTTTTTTCATCGACACGACTTGCCAGATTCACGCTCTTTATACTGTGATTTCACTATGGCGCGCCTCATTCAACGAAATAACTGGTATATACATGTACAAATAAGTCAAGTATGAACCTATATGTGACCCGCCATATCAAATCCAGTCGTAAGTCGGGATTTTTTTTTACCCTGTGCCAATGCATTCTCTTATATATGCGAGTCGACCATAGGTCGCCTCGCATATATAAGAGAATGCATTGGCCTAACAATTTTTTACAATTTAAAAAACAAAATTCATGTATTCTTTAACAATTTTATAATTTCACCCATACAGAGCCCCAGACAAACATGCGCAGACAGCACTCTTCTATATGCTTCTTTATATGTGTGAGGCTCCCTGCAGGGTAATGGGTGTTTTTTATTTTATGTCCTAAAAATTGTAAGAAACATTTATTTAAAAAAAATGATAAAAAATTGTTAGGCCAATGCATTCTCTTATATATGCGAGGCGACCTATGGTCGACTCGCATATATAAGAGAATGCATTGGCACAGGGTAAAAAAATCCCGACTTACGACTGGATTTGATATGGCGGGTCACATATGTGAATATTTACGCCCCATATTAACCTATTTCCATGGGGATACGCTGTTATTAACTTAGCCTCCGGGATATCCATTTAGCGTTATCCGGTTGAAGTTGTATTAAGGCCGAAACGATACGATACGCGTCGACACTTTGTCATACATGTATAATCCTATTAGTTTGACACATGTTCCCCATCGAACATACCATACTCGATTAAATCCAGTATTATATCAGCGTTACATACCATCAAACATACCATACTCGATTACCAGCGTTACATACCATCGAACATACCATACTCGATTAAACCCAGTATTATATCAGCGTTACATACCATCGAACATACCATACTCGATTACCAGCGTTATATATACATACCATCGAACATACCATACTCGATTAAACCCAGTATTATATCAGCGTTACATACCATCGAACATACCATACTCGATTAAACCCAGTATTATATCAGCGTTACATACCATCGAACATACCATACTCGATTACCAGCGTTACATACCATCGAACATACCATACTCGATTAAACCCAGTATTATATCAGCGTTACATACCATCGAACATACCATACTCGATTACCAGCGTTACATACCATCGAACATACCATACTCGATTAAACCCAGTATTATATCAGCGTTACACACCATCGAACATACCATACTCGATTAAACCCAGTATTATATCAGCGTTACATACCATCGAACATACCATACTCGATTAAACCCAGTATTATATCAGCGTTACATACCATCGAACATACCATACTCGATTACCAGCGTTACATACCATCGAACATACCATACTCGATTAAACCCAGTATTATATCAGCGTTACATACCATCGAACATACCGTACTCGATTACCAGCGTTACATACCATCGAACATACCATACTCGATTACCAGCGTTACATACCATCGAACATACCATACTCGATTAAACCCAGTATTATATCAGCGTTACACACCATCGAACATACCATACTCGATTAAACCCAGTATTATATCAGCGTTACATACCATCGAACATACCATACTCGATTACCAGCGTTACATACAATCGAACATACCATACTCGATTACCAGCGTTACATACCATCGAACATACCATACTCGATTAAACCCAGTATTATATCAGCGTTACATACCATCGAACATACCATACTCGATTACCAGCGTTACATACCATCGAACATACCATACTCGATTAAACCCAGTATTATATCAGCGTTACATACCATCGAACATACCATACTCGATTACCAGCGTTACATACCATCGAACATACTATACTCGATTACCATCGTTACATACCATCGAACATACCATACTCGATTACCAGCGTTACATACCACCGGACATACCATACTCGATTACCAGCGTTACATACCACCGAACATACCATACTCGATTAAACCCAGTATTATATCAGCGTTACATACCATCGAACATACCATACTCGATTACCAGCGTTACATACCATCGAACATACCATACTCGATTAAACCCAGTATCATATCAGCGTTACATACCATCGAACATACCATACTCGATTACCAGCGTAACATACCATCGAACATACCATACTCGATTAAACCCAGTATTATATCAGCGTTACATACCATCGAACATACCATACTCGATTAAACCCAGTATTATACCAGCGTTACATACCATCGAACATACCATACTCGATTAAACCCAGTATTATATCAGCGTTACATACCATCGAACATACCATACTCGATTACCAGCGTTACATACCATCGAACATACCATACTCGATTAAACCCAGTATTATATCAGCGTTACATACCATCGAACATACCATACTCGATTACCAGCGTTACATACCATCGAACATACCATACTCGATTACCAGCGTTACATACCATCGAACATACCATACTCGATTACCAGCGTTACATACCATCGAACATACCATACTCGATTAAACCCAGTATTATATCAGCGTTACATACCATCGAACATACCATACTCGATTAAACCCAGTATTATACCAGCGTTACATACCATCGAACATACCATACTCGATTAAACCCAGTATTATATCAGCGTTACATACCATCGAACATACCATACTCGATTACCAGCGTTACATACCATCGAACATACCATACTCGATTAAACCCAGTATTATATCAGCGTTACATACCATCGAACATACCATACTCGATTAAACCCAGTATTATACCAGCGTTACATACCATCGAACATACCATACTCGATTAAACCCAGTATTATATCAGCGTTACATACCATCGAACATACCATACTCGATTAAACCCAGTATTATACCAGCGTTACATACCATCGAACATACCATACTCGATTAAACCCAGTATTATATCAGCGTTACATACCATCGAACATACCATACTCGATTACCAGCGTTACATACCATCGAACATACCATACTCGATTAAACCCAGTATTATATCAGCGTTACATACCATCGAACATACCATACTCGATTACCAGCGTTACATACCATCGAACATACCATACTCGATTACCAGCGTTACATACCATCGAACATACCATACTCGATTACCAGCGTTACATACCATCGAACATACCATACTCGATTAAACCCAGTATTATATCAGCGTTACATACCATCGAACATACCATACTCGATTACCAGCGTTACATACCATCGAACATACCATACTCGATTACAAGCGTTACATACCATCGAACATACCATACTCGATTAAACCCAGTATTATATCAGCGTTACATACCATCGAACATACTATACTCGATTACCAGCGTTACATACCATCGAACATACCATACTCGATTACCAGCGTTACATACCATCGAACATACCATACTCGATTACCAGCGTTACATACCATCGAACATACCATACTCGATTACCAGCGTTACATACCATCGAACATACCATACTCGATTACCAGCGTTACATACCATCGAACATACCATACTCGATTACCAGCGTTACATACCATCGAACATACCATACTCGATTACCAGCGTTACATACCATCGAACATACCATACTCGATTAAACCCAGTATTATATCAGCGTTACATACCATCGAACATACCATACTCGATTACCAGCGTTACATACCATCGAACATACCATACTCGATTAAACCCAGTATTATACCAGCGTTACATACCATCGAACATACCATACTCGATTACCAGCGTTACATACCATCGAACATACCATACTCGATTACCAGCGTTACATACCATCGAACATACCATACTCGATTAAACCCAGTATTATATCAGCGTTGCATACCATCGAACATACCATACTCGATTACCAGCGTTACATACCATCGAACATACCATACTCGATTACCAGCGTTACATACCATCGAACATACCATACTCGATTACCAGCGTTACATACCATCGAACATACCATACTCGATTACCAGCGTTACATACCATCGAACATACCATACTCGATTAAACCCAGTATTATATCAGCGTTACATACCATCGAACATACTATACTCGATTACCAGCGTTACATACCATCGAACATACCATACTCGATTACCAGCGTTACATACCATCGAACATACCATACTCGATTAAACCCAGTATTATATCAGCGTTACATACCATCGAACATACCATACTCGATTACCAGCGTTACATACCATCGAACATACCATACTCGATTACCAGCGTTACATACCATCGAACATACCATACTCGATTACCAGCGTTACATACCATCGAACATACCATACTCGATTACCAGCGTTACATACCATCGAACATACCATACTCGATTAAACCCAGTATTATATCAGCGTTACATACCATCGAACATACCATACTCGATTACCAGCGTT
Organism: Siphonodentalium dalli; assembly: GCA_032622095.1. Classification (NCBI taxonomy): domain Eukaryota; kingdom Metazoa; phylum Mollusca; class Scaphopoda; order Gadilida; family Siphonodentaliidae; genus Siphonodentalium; species Siphonodentalium dalli. Next base: position 98,193,088 of record CP136068.1, read on the forward strand.
ACATACCATCGAACATACCATACTCGATTAAACCCAGTATTATATCAGCGTTACATACCATCGAACATACCATACTCGATTAAACCCAGTATTATATCAGCGTTACATACCATCGAACATACTATACTCGATTACCAGCGTTACATACCATCGAACATACCATACTCGATTACCAGCGTTACATACCATCGAACATACCATACTCGATTAAACCCAGTATTATATCAGCGTTACATACCATCGAACATACCATACTCGATTACCAGCGTTATATATACATACCATCGAACATACCATACTCGATTAAACCCAGTATTATATCAGCGTTACATACCATCGAACATACCATACTCGATTAAACCCAGTATTATATCAGCGTTACATACCATCGAACATACTATACTCGATTACCAGCGTTACATACCATCGAACATACCATACTCGATTACCAGCGTTATATATACATACCATCGAACATACCATACTCGATTAAACCCAGTATTATATCAGCGTTACATACCATCGAACATACCATACTCGATTAAACCCAGTATTATATCAGCGTTACATACCATCGAACATACTATACTCGATTACCAGCGTTACATACCATCGAACATACCATACTCGATTAAACCCAGTATTATATCAGCGTTACATACCATCGAACATACCATACTCGATTACCAGCGTTACATACAATCGAACATACCATACTCGATTAAACCCAGTATTATATCAGCGTTACATACCATCGAACATACCATACTCGATTACCAGCGTTACATACCATACTCGATTACCAGCGTTACATACCATCGAACATACCATACTCGATTACCAGCGTTACATACCATCGAACATGCCATACTCGATTGAACCCAGTATTATACCAGCGTTACATACCATCGAACATGCCATACTCGATTAAACCCAGTATTATATCAGCGTTACATACCATCGAACATACCATACTCGATTAAATCCAGTATTATATCAGCGTTACATACCATCGAACATACCATACTCGATTACCAGCGTAACATACCATCGAACATACCATACTCGATTACCAGCGTTACATACCATCGAACATGCCATACTCGATTGAACCCAGTATTATACCAGCGTTACATACCATCGAACATGCCATACTCGATTAAACCCAGTATTATATCAGCGTTACATACCATCGAACATACCATACTCGATTAAACCCAGTATTATACCAGCGTTACATACCATCGAACATGCCATACTCGATTAAACCCAGTATTATACCAGCGTTACATACCATCGAACATGCCATACTCGATTAAACCCAGTATTATATCAGCGTTACATACCATCGAACATACCATACTCGATTACCAGCGTTACATACCATCGAACATACCATACTCGATTGAACCCAGTATTATATCAGCGTTACATACCATCGAACATGCCATACTCGATTAAACCCAGTATTACATCAGCGTTACATACCATCGAACATGCCATACTCGATTAAATCCAGTATTATATCAGCGTTACATACCATCGAACATACCATACTCGATTACCAGCGTTACATTCCATCGAACATACCATACTCGATTAAACCCAGTATTATATCAGCGTTACATACCATCGAACATACCATACTCGATTACCAGCGTAACATACCATCGAACATACCATACTCGATTACCAGCGTTACATACCATCGAACATGCCATACTCGATTGAACCCAGTGTTATACCAGCGTTACATACCATCGAACATGCCATACTCGATTAAAACCAGTATTATATCAGCGTTACATACCATCGAACATACCATACTCGATTAAACCCAGTATTATACCAGCGTTACATACCATCGAACATGCCATACTCGATTAAACCCAGTATTATACCAGCGTTACATACCATCGAACATACCATACTCGATTACCAGCGTTACATACCATCGAACATACCATACTCGATTAAACCCAGTATTATATCAGCGTTACATACCATCGAACATGCCATACTCGATTAAACCCAGTATTATATCAGCGTTACATACCATCGAACATACCATACTCGATTAAATCCAGTATTATATCAGCGTTACATACCATCGAACATACCATACTCGATTACCAGCGTTACATACCATACTCGATTAAACCCAGTATTATATCAGCGTTACATACCATCGAACATACCATACTCGATTAAATCCAGTATTATATCAGCGTTACATACCATCGAACATACCATACTCGATTACCAGCGTTACATACCATCGAACATACCATACTCGATTAAACCCAGTATTATATCAGCGTTACATACCATCGAACATACCATACTCGATTACCAGCGTAACATACCATCGAACATACCATACTCGATTACCAGCGTTACATACCATCGAACATGCCATACTCGATTGAACCCAGTATTATACCAGCGTTACATACCATCGAACATGCCATACTCGATTAAACCCAGTATTATATCAGCGTTACATACCATCGAACATACCATACTCGATTAAACCCAGTATTATACCAGCGTTACATACCATCGAACATGCCATACTCGATTAAACCCAGTATTATACCAGCGTTACATACCATCGAACATACCATACTCGATTACCAGCGTTACATACCATCGAACATACCATACTCGATTAAACCCAGTATTATATCAGCGTTACATACCATCGAACATGCCATACTCGATTAAACCCAGTATTATATCAGCGTTACATACCATCGAACATACCATACTCGATTAAATCCAGTATTATATCAGCGTTACATACCATCGAACATACCATACTCGATTACCAGCGTTACATACCATACTCGATTAAACCCAGTATTATATCAGCGTTACCTACAACCGAACATACCATACTCGATTAAACCCAGTATTATATCAGCGTTACATACCATCGAACATACCATACTCGATTACCAGCGTTACATACCATCGAACATACCATACTCGATTAAACCCAGTATTATATCAGCGTTACATACCATCGAACATACCATACTCGATTACCAGCGTTACATACAATCGAACATACCATACTCGATTAAACCCAGTATTATATCAGCGTTACATACCATCGAACATACCATACTCGATTAAATCCAGTATTATATCAGCGTTACATACCATCGAACATACCATACTCGGTTACCATCGTTACATACCATCGAACATACCATACTCGATTATCAGCGTTACATACCATCGAACATACCATACTCGATTACCATCGTTACATACCATCGAACATACCATACTCGATTACCAGCGTTACATACCATCGAACATACCATACTCGATTACCAGCGTTACATACCATCGAACATACCATACTCGATTACCAGCGTTACATACCATCGAACATACCATACTCGATTAAACCCAGTATTATACCAGCGTTACATACCATCGAACATACTATACTCGATTACCAGCGTTACATACCATCGAACATACCATACTCGATTAAACCCAGTATTATATCAGCGACTTTCACTGAATCATCAATGTTGAAGCCGAATCATCTGATCGAATATATAATGATCGTATTGGTACAAGTGTGTCAAGTGTTACCAGGGTATATTTACATTGTATCTCACGTGACTATCTAACCATAATTACGTGCGCTCGCGCAACAGTATGGCGATCAGACAGATTCGTAGGTTGGTGTCACCCTACCCCGTTTCACTCAATGACGTCACCAAAAACGACGTAAAACCTCGTGGCGTTCTGACATTTTTACTGTGCCGCGTTTTTGCTATGTTTATTTTATGTGTTGTTTTCGATTATTTGTTTGTCGCCGATATCGCCATTTGTCGGGATTCCCTGTTTCTATATTTAAAACTGGCATGCTCGTAGTGAGCCTCGATTTCTATTTTTTCTCCCAGGTAAAAATACGTCAGAGTTATGACAAAAACAGATCGACCTACATTTTCTCCATCAGAACTCTACATCAAAGAGTCTATAGACTCCTTCGGGGCCTACATAGACTCCTTCATTTGGGTATTTTTACTTATAATTGGGAAGTTTTATCATTTTTGGTTCGTGCGAAGACCTCTTTTTATCGTGCGGTAAAAGAGAGACATTCAAAACGCGATTTCGTAATTCGACGCAATAGGCTGAATAGCCTAACCTTCAGCCGAGTTCCGGGTCAAATACGACGAATGACGTAACACAAAACAAAACGCATTTGTTGACACAAACACCGTTTGAAGAGTTTATTATTACATAAAATGATCGTTATTGATTAATTATTGATATTTATTGTTGCATATTGGCTGCTATCAATATTTACACAAATGGTATTAATTATTTCTTATAATTGCTCCTTTGGTCATCTTTGACTATCGGAAAATGAAAATGAAAATATGCCGCTGAAAAAAATGTAATCGATATTAAAGTCTCATCCTTTCGGCAACATGGAATTGGTTTTAATTACTTAAATGATTAATATAGTAATTTGTCTTTTATCTGTGATGAAATGAGAAATGGTAATTGTCTTTTTTTGCTAACATTAAATTAAATTAAATAAATTAAGTAAAATACAGTGAAATTATTTTTTAAATTATTGTTTATTACATTTTTGCGCACGTTGGCATCTCTCTGAGTGCATTCTAGTTCACGATTGTGATTGGTTGCTTGTCATTCGCTTTTTCCGATAGTTCCGTCCCCAACACGATAGTACGCTTCCTAATTTTAGCACACTGTCGCTGGGAAAAACCAGAAATCTATTTTAACCGTGCATACTTTTCCAGGGAGGTATACATTGTAAGTTGAAAGTCATCTCCGCCTCGCTGGAAAAGTACAAGATTGTTGTCCGAAATGTCTATGTAATCGACCTCGAACACAATAAATGATCGTAAACAAATTATTTATGTCATTTATGATTGTTTCCACATGTTTGATGTGGGGATATTTCTTGTTTCTGTATTCGCTGATCACAACATCGCTTTATATACTTTAGAAAATTCCTTACGTTGGCCCTATAATAAATTTTCGAAATGAATCTTAAATTTTTTATTAGTATAATGGTCTGATTGTGCATTTTTGTTTGATTCTTGGGATCTGGGACAGCATAAAGAACGATCGATAGAATATAAAAAATATTTCACGGCTTGTTGTCCGAAGGGAGGACAACTGTTTGCCATAGTCATTTAGTCACCTCCAAGCCGTGCAATATTTATATAAATTAGTGTGAGAACTATTTACCTCTAACGATGCATGCGCATATGATCTTACCCGGGTTAAGTATTGACTGGTACCTAAGTCATCCATACAATACATGTACAAGTATAATTTTAAATAATAGAGACCTTTCACAAAATCACTTTCACGATTACGGATAGGATATATTGTCCTAGTAATGTGGACACCATCACAACTTACATACGATGGTTAATTGGTGAGACCCACTGTATTCAGTTACACATATATTTGATGGAAAAAGTCATGTATGTCTCTTTCTGATCCCATATTCTTATCCGTGTGTTATACACCATACGGATACAGTTAGAGCATCCACAAGCAGTACCGGTGGCACATCATTGACATCTGCACATAATTATTAACCTGCGTGGGGTATATTTCGTCTCACATAAAAACACCCGTGCACAAAGATCTAATTTTGGCCGTACACTGGCAGGATAATATCCTTATCCGTAATCTTAATCGTGGTTTTGCGAAATGTCTCTAATAGCCAGAATCAGCCACACGTGCGTGTAACTTGTAACGCGTACGTTTTACTATGGTATTGTTACAGAGATGCACATGGCGGGAAAGGTCAGCTGATTTGATGGCGTCAAAACTACACGTTTATTATATACCGGCGAAACTTGTAAAATAGGAGGCGAGACAACTATATTGTGTGTATTGGTCATTCTGCGTTTATCGTCACATTACTGGTATCCTGGTGAATGGTAGATACATGTTGATTTCCGTTCTGTTAAACCACGACATGCCTGTACAATCAGTCCCAATGAGGCCAGTGATTTTGGCTTAAATCGAATTAAAATCTTCCCATCCAGCTTGCGCAGTGTTGATCGGTCATTCGGTTATCAGAATATTGGATTATTCCTCTTCGCTACAAGTTTCGTATGCCACACGTTTGATACAAAACTTCTGAATGGTTTGACCGTGTACGTGTAGGCGTCATGGTCACGTGGTAACAGCGCTTTATCTTCAACCCACCTACTGGGTATGTGCCCTTTTTGGTGTTATAAGAAATAAATGTTTTCGTTTTCGCCAAATCTTTCAGATTTTTAGTCTTGGCTGTTAAACTATGTATAGGTATAAAAATTGGACACCTATATTTGGCGACATAATGATACATGTAGTCACTAGGCTTTCTCTCGTCTTTTTCTGCTCAGCGTGTTCATATCGCATGATCTTAACGGTGGTGTTACAGAATTTGCAAACGGAAGTGTGGCATGCATAACATGGGCCACTTAAAATTACAATAATCTATTTTGATCCGACTCCTAATGCACTATATATAAAAAATGCCTTCCATTGGGATTGTTCCTCAATTTGGCTAATGACATACTCTCGTCTTTTGCTCACATCCGTGCCGATGACATGGTAATGTTGATTATTTATATCCGTTTCCTTGTATTAAAAATCCATTATCACTCATCGACATTTAACAACTGCTGCATGTTTGTGTTTCCATTGGGATAGAACCTACACCATCATCCCTCATATATGCACAATCCTATCACAGCCAGACAGAACTATCGACTGGTTATCATCAGATAGTACGCGTGGCCAGCATCATAACACGAACGATCTTATGTCACCCAGATATCATGAAAACTCTAAGCATGATTGTGCCAGCTGCTTGAGGCGCTTTCATTTTCCAGCTGGGTCCACCATGTAACTAAACAGCATCGATCGATGTCCGACCATCACCATAGTTAAATGTACATGTACATGTAGGGCCCATCAACACCATAGTTAAATATACATGTACATGTAGGGCCCATCAACACCATAGTTAAATATACATGTACATGTAGGGCCCATCAACACCATAGTTAAATATACATGTACATGTAGGGCCCATCAACATCATAGTTAAATGTACATGTACATGTAGGGCCCATCAACACCATAGTTAAATATACATGTACATGTAGGGCCCATCAACATCATACCTAATCTAACATGCCTCATTAACATCATAACTATATCAGCAAAGAGCGTCAACATCATAACTAAATCAATAGGACCCATCAATAGCATAGCTAAATCAGTAGGACCCATCAATATCATAACTAAGTCAGTGGGACCCATCAATACCGTAGCTAAATCAGCAGGACTCACCAACATAATAGATAAATCAGTGTGCACACCCACATCATAGCTAAATTGCAAGGACTCACTGGCATCATAACCAAAAGTCCACTAACATCATAGGTAAATCAGAAAAGTCCACTAGCATCTTGGGTCAATCAGATTCCACTCTGACATCATATGTGACCCGCCATATCAAATCCAGTCGTAAGTCGGGATTTTGTTTACCCTGTGCCAATGCATTCTCGTATATATGCGAGTCGACCATAGGTCGCCTCGCATATATAAGAGAATGCATTAGCCTAACAATTTTTTTTCATTTTTTTTTAAATAAATGTTTCTTACAATTTTTAGGACATAAAATAAAAAACATCCATTACCCTTCAGGGAGCCCCACACATATATAGAAGCATATAGAAGAGTGTCGTCTGCTCATGTTTGTCTGGGGATCTGTATGGGTGAAATTATAAAATTGCTAAAGAATACAAGAAAAAATTATTAAAATTGTAAAAAATTGTTAGGCAAATGCATTCTCTTATATATGCGAGGCGACCTATGGTCGACTCGCATATATAAGAGAATGCATTGGCACAGGGTAAAAACAATCCCGACTTACGACTGGATTTGATATGGCGGGTCACATATGTACACTAATTATGCCCACTATCAGCATAGTAGGTAAATCAACCGAGTCCACCAACAGGTAACAATGAGGTAAATATGGTTCGGATGCGGGAGGAAGCTAGGTACAAAGCACACCTGTTCCACATATATCCCCACAGGAAAAATATCCATTGACACAAAAGTTAACCCTTTGTAGTAAAGTTTGAATTTTGTGGTGTGGCCTGAAAAATGCCGGTATTTTAGTGCGGTTCTGACCTATGTTACTAAAGCGCAAAGAATTAAAGGAAGATTCCCTGCTAGACGTACCTGATCATGTACATAAAACGTTACCCAAAAGGGTCAAATAATCGTTCAGAATTTAAGAAAATATAAGACATGTGCCTTATACTGAAAACGGTGTACTCCAAAGCGTGTGTACATGTACAGAGGTCAAAGGAAAAATAGTTACACCAGTGTAACCAACATCATATATAAATCAGCAGAGCTCACTAATATCATATATAAATCAGCAGAGCCCACTAATATCATAGCTAAACCAGCAGAGCCCACTAATATCACATATAGACCAGCAGAGCCCTCTACTATCATATAGAGACCAGCAGAGCCCACTAATATAATATATAGACCAGCAGAGCCCACTAATATCATATATAAACCAGCAGAGCCCACTAATATCATAGCTAAACCAGCAGAGCCCACTAATATCATATATAAATCAGCAGAGCCCACTAATATCATATATAAACCAGCAGAGCCCACTAATATCATAGCTAAACCAGCAGAGCCCACTAATATCATATATAAATCAGCAGAGCCCACTAATATCATATATAAACCAGCAGAGCCCACTGATATCATAGCTAAACCAGCAGAGCTCACTAATATCATAGCTAAACCAGCAGAGCCCCCTAATATCATATATAGACCAGCAGAGCTAACTAATATCATATATAGACCAGCAGAGCCCACTAATATCATATATAGACCAACAGAGCCCACTAATATCATATATAGACCAACAGAGCCCACTAATATCATATATAGACCAACAGAGCCCACTAATATCATAGCTGAACCAGCAGAGCTCACTAATATCATATATAAATCAGCAGAGCCCACTAATATCATAGCTAAACCAGCAGAGCTCACTAATATCATATATAGACCAACAGAGCCCACTAATATCATATATAGACCAACAGAGCCCACTAATATCATAGCTGAACCAGCAGAGCTCACTAATATCATATATAAATCAGCAGAGCCCACTAATATCATAGCTGAACCAGCAGAGCTCACTAATATCATATATAGACCAGCAGAGCTAACTAATATCACATATAGACTAGCAGAGCCCACTAATATCATATATAGACCAACAGAGCCCACTAATATCATATATAGACCAACAGAGCCCACTAATATCATAGCTGAACCAGCATAGCTCACTAATATCATATATAGACCAGCAGACCCCACTAATATCATAGCGAAACCAGCAGAGCCCACTATATCATAGCTAAACCAGCAGAACTCACTAATATCATAGCTAAACCAGCAGAGCCCCCTAATATCATATATAGACCAACAGAGCCCACTAATATCATATATAGACCAGCAGAGCTAACTAATATCATATATAGACTAGCAGAGCCCACTAATATCATATATAGACCAACAGAGCCCACTAATATCATATATAGACCAACAGAGCCCACTAATATCATAGCTGAACCAGCAGAGCTCACTAATATCATATATAGACCAGCAGACCCCACTAATATCATAGCGAAACCAGCAGAGCCCACTAATATCATAGCGAAACCAGCAGAGCCCACTAATATCATAGCTAAACCAGCAGAGCCCCCTAATATCATATATAGACCAGCAGAGCTAACTAATATCATATATAGACTAGCAGAGCCCACTAATATCATAGCTGAACCAGCAGAGCTCACTAATATCATATATAAATCATCACAACCCACAAATAGCATATATAAACCCACTAATATACATAGACAAGCAGAGCCCACTAATATCATATATAGACCAACAGAGCCCACTAATATCATATATAGACCAACAGAGCCCACTAATATCATAGCTGAACCAGCAGAGCCCACTAATATCATAGCTAAACCAGCAGATCTAACTAATATCATATATAGACCAGCAGAGCTAACTAATATCATATATAGACAAGCAGAGCCCACTAATATCATATATATACCAACAGAGCCCACTAATATCATAGCTGAACCAGCAGAGCTCACTAATATCATATATAGACTAGCAGAGCCCACTAATATCATAGCTGAACCAGCAGAGCTCACTAATATCATATATAAACCAGCAGAGCCCACTAATATCATATATAGACCAACAGAGCTAACTAATATCATATATAGACTAGCAGAGCTAACTAATATCATAGCTGAACCAGCAGAGCTCACTAATATCATATATAGACCAGCAGAGCTAACTAATATCATATATAGACTAGCAGAGCCCACTAATATCATATATAGACCAACAGAGCCCACTAATATCATATATAGACCAACAGAGCCCACTAATATCATAGCTGAACCAGCAGAGCTTACTAATATCATATATAGACCAGCAGACCCCACTAATATCATAGCGAAACCAGCAGAGCCCACTAATATCATAGCTAAACCAGCAGAACTCACTAATATCATAGCTAAACCAGCAGAGCCCCCTAATATCATATATAGGCCAACAGAGCCCACTAATATCATATATAGACCAGCAGAGCTAACTAATATCATATATAGACTAGCAGAGCCCACTAATATCATATATAGACCAACAGAGCCCACTAATATCATATATAGACCAACAGAGCCCACTAATATCATATATAGACCAACAGAGCCCACTAATATCATAGCTGAACCAGCAGAGCTCACTAATATCATATATAGACCAGCAGACCCCACTAATATCATAGCGAAACCAGCAGAGCCCACTAATATCATAGCTAAACCAGCAGAACTCACTAATATCATAGCGAAACCAGCAGAGCCCACTAATATCATAGCGAAACCAGCAGAGCCCACTAATATCATAGCTAAACCAGCAGAGCCCCCTAATATCATATATAGACCAGCAGAGCTAACTAATATCATATATAGACTAGCAGAGCCCACTAATATCATATATAGACCAGCAGAGCCCACTAATATCATATATAAACCAACAGAGCCCACTAATATCATATATAGACCAACAGAGCTCACTAATATCATAGCTGAACCAGCAGAGCCCACTAATATCATATATAAATCAGCAGAGCTAACTAATATCATATATAGACTAGCAGAGCCCACTAATATCATATATAGACCAACAGAGCCCACTAATATCATATATAGACCAACAGAGCCCACTAATATCATAGCTGAACCAACAGAGCTCACTAATATCATATATAGACCAGCAGACCCCACTAATATCATAGCGAAACCAGCAGAGCCCACTAATATCATATATAAACCAGCAGAGCCCACTAATATCATAGCTAAACCAGCAGAACTCACTAATATCATAGCGAAACCAGCAGAGCCCACTAATATCATAGCGAAACCAGCAGAGCCCACTAATATAATATATAAACCAGCAGAGCCCACTAATATCATAGCTAAACCAGCAGAGCCCCCTAATATCATATATAGACCAGCAGAGCTAACTAATATCATATATAGACTAGCAGAGCCCACTAATATCATATATAGACCAGCAGAGCCCACTAATATCATATATAAACCAACAGAGCCCACTAATATCATATATAAACCAACAGAGCCCACTAATATCATAGCTGAACCAGCAGATCTAGAGCTCACTAATATCATATATAGACTAGCAGAGCCCACTAATATCATATATAGACCAGCAGAGCCCACTAATATCATATATAAACCAACAGAGCCCACTAATATCATAGCTGAACCAGCAGATCTAGAGCTCACTAATATCATATATAGACCAGCAGAGCCCACTAATATCATAGCTAAACCAGCAGAACTCACTAATATCATAGCTAAACCAGCAGAGCTCACTAATATCATAGCTAAACCAGCAGAGCCCACTAATATCATATATAGACCAGCAGAGCTAACTAATATCATATATAGACCAGCAGAGCCCACTAATATCACATATAGACCAGCAAAGCCCACTAATATCATATATAGACCAACAGAGCCCATTAATATCATAGCTGAACCAGCAGAGCTTACTAATATCATATATAAATCATCACAACCCACAAATAGCATATATAAACCCACTAATATACATAGACAAGCAGAGACCACTAATACCATATATGAATCAGTGGCGTCTTTTGCGAAAACCCTGTGCCAATGCATTCTCTTATATATGCGAGTCGACCATAGGTCGCCTCGCTTATATAAGAGAATGCATTGGCCTAACAATTTTTTACAATTTTAATAATTTTTTCTTGTATTCTTTAACAATTTTATAATTTCACCCATACAGAGCCCCAGACAAACATGAGCAGACGACACTCTTCTATATGCTTCTATATATGTGTGGGGCTCCCTGCAGGGTAATGAATGTTTTTTATTTTATGTCCTAAAAATTGTAAGATACATATCTTATATCGTAGATATTGGCCGGCAGAAATCAAACCGCAGTAAAGGAGACATAACTCAACTTATTCAGACATATGTGCACTGTCCTATGTAATGTTATATTTATTGGGAAATACAGATCATCATGGTTTGCTTCGTGGGTGTTCTTTGTGAGAGCTAAATCAAGAGGGCTGACAAGCATCGTAGCTACCCCAGTAGGGCCCGCCGCCCACAAACAGCATAGCTAAATCAGCAGGGCCCACACATAGCATAGCTTAATCAGCATGGCCCACAAATAGCATAGCTTAATCAGCAGGACCCACAAATACCATAGCTATTGTAAATTTGGGACAGCTGTTGTACATTTTCATATAACGTTGATTCAGTATAAGCAAAACGTGTGAAACAAGTGTGAACCAATAGAGAACTCACACATATTTAAGGTTGACATATGTGACCCGCCATTTCAAATCCAGTCGTAAGTCGGGATTTGTTTACCCTGTGCCAATGCATTCTCTTATATATGCGAGTCGACCATAGGTCGCCTCGCATAATTATATAAGAGAATGCATCGGCCTAACAATTTTTTATAATTTTTTTTAAATAAATGTTTCTTACAATTTTTAGGACATAAAATAAAAAACATTCATTACCCTGCAGGGAGCCCCACACATATATAGAAGCATATAGAAGAGTGTCGTCTGCTCATGTTTGTCTGGGGCTCTGTATGGGTGAAATTATAAAATTGTTAAAGAATACAAGAAAAAATTATTAAAATTGTAAAAAATTGTTAGGCCAATGCATTCTCTTATATATGCGAGTCGACCTATGGTCGACTCGCATATATAAGAGAATGCATTGGCACAGGGTAAAAACAATCCCGACTTACGACTGGATTTGTTATGGCGGGTCACATATAATACACTACATGTAGTACGGGAGACGTTTCTGTCTTCTAGTTCCTACAATTGTACAGTTTCATGCGCATTATTGTGCTTTCGAACTTACAGCCAACTTGCCTATTTAATTAATGTCCACGCCTCATTCTTCAGTCAAGCATGCTTTTAGCAAATTCCACTGTGGTTTGAATGATAAAGGGTCTTAATGTGAGACAATTCAGAAATCTATATATAAGTGTAGGATCTGCAGCAGATTACCCCTCTTTATATATGTGTTTTCATTGTGGCCCTCGGCATCCAACGGAATAACGGGTGTCAGTCCACCATGCGATTATTTCAGAATCCGGGCGAGTGGTCTTTCTTACCAATATTCACCTGTCAACACCGAGTTATACACGAACATTGTAAATTCAGAGAAATGCACATGCAATAAGGAAGTCGATAGCTATACAACAAAGACTTACCACATAATACCAGAATCACGTTCAAACCGGTCCAAAAATGAGGAGTTTCCCAAAATAATTGCCAGATCTGCGTGGGACTATTTTCGCTCACTGAAGTAAGCACACTTGACGCATTGGATAATTCCGTGCCTCCGTCAATCTCTTGTGTATACCGTAGTATGCCAAGTCATATTGCATTAAAATGTGAATGACACATTTCACAGACAACTGACAGTGAATTCGATTGTTTTATCGATACGACATGTTTATGTGATATTATTAAGACTAATTTGACATCAGACAGTATTTTAATCGGTGCTGTGACAGCGGTAAGATAGACAAATCTGGTAGAGATTGAGATCGAATTACAAACATGTATATTCATACTTATCAATATTTTCATTTCAGATTCATCGCTGTTACACAGCCCATCAAGTACTCCAAACACAAGAACTCAAATCGAGTGCTCGCTATGTTAGCGCTCACGTGGGTCATCTCCATAGCAATTGCCGCGCCTATCGCATTGGGAGTGAACTACTCCGACAAGCGAGAAGCCAACCAATGTGCGTTCTTTAATGCCGACTTCTTGATATACTCATCCATGGGATCCTTTTATATTCCATCTATCATGATGTTGTTCTTATACTGGCGGATATACCGTGTTCTTCAGGTGAGAGCGGCGAAAATGCATGGTTCAAAACATAAAATAGATAAACAAAGTCTTAAAAACGTTGTTGAGAACACAGCCGTCACGGTCGTTGCACCAACTGTGAAGACACCCTTATCTGTAATGGACAATGGAAAAGCGACCACGCTGAACGCAAACACATTCACGGGGAACTGTGCCATGGACGAACCGTCGATGAATGTAAACACTGGGTCGAGTTCGCAAGACCCAGAGGATGACAGTTGCGAACGCAGTTGCGAACAACCACTCCATAATCATCAACCGGAAGTTCTCATTGTTAACCCTCACGCGCGGGACGATGGTGATAAAACTACCACAGACTCCCATAAACAGGCTGAAACCAAGTTTTCTTCCGACAGTACGTCTAAAAGTTCTAGTACTGAACGCGCTAAACGGAAGTTCCCCGGCTTACGCAAAGACGGTTCCAATAAAAAGAAAAATTCCAATGCGAACAAAAAGAGTGGTGGTAAATTCAACTTCCATATGCGATCCAGTCGCAAGAAACGGGACAAGACGTCTTCTAGAAGAGAACGGAAAGCAACTAAAACGCTTGCAATAGTTTTAGGTATGTCACTGCAAGACGCATAGTACAAATTTCGTTTTGTTTCTTGTTGCATCATTGTGGCTCTTGCGATTCAGTGGTATAGGTTCAGGTTATTATGACTCGGCTGCTGTGGCAGCCAATACGCACACGATTGGATAGCAAAAGATACTTAATCGAGGTTCATTGATTAGATAGCGATTGGGTGTATTATCTACATGTTTATCTAAATTTGCGAATGTCTGTATGTCTGTCTGTCTGTCTGTGTTCTATATAAATTCACAGGGGACATCTAGATTGCACCAAATGGGTCTACTAGGGGTAATTTTTACGAGAAAGATAATGGTGCGGGTTAGGATTTTCTAAAGTGACGCCGCTGTTTTCAGGGGCAGAAAATGGAGAGGGGCAGAAAAAAATTGTCGCCGATTGCCACGAAACATTGGGGCCTTTCGAGTCAGGGATGCATTGAAGGGGAGATAAATTGATAAACTAAGTTTAGCGCCGAGGGACCATCTAGATGACACCAAACGGGTCTACTATGAAGAACTTTTTGCAAGAAAGATAATGGTGCGGCTTAGAAGTTTCTAAAGTGACGCCATTGTCAAGGGCAGAAAAGGGGAGGGGCAGAACAAATGTTTGCCGCCGATTGCCACGAAACTTTTATATAATCATTGCCATGATATGAGGAATCTAATGGTGTTGTTTAAATATGTCAAACATGGCGCCATTCCCGCCAGGGATGCACGGAAGGGGAGAGGGGCACCAAAATTGATAAAACTAATTTTAGCGCCGATTTCCACCAAATTGATATATATTCTTCTCCATGATAAAAGGAATCTAATTGTGCGATTTAAATACTTCAAATTGCTGTCGTTTGGATAAAATTCGAGTCAGGGAAAGGCAGAGGGGCACCAAAATTGATGCGCAATAAGTTTAGCGTCAATTTCCACCAAAGTGATACGCAATCTTATCCATAATACGAGGAGTCTGGTCGTGTTGGTGCTGCTTGGGTGAGAGATGGGGGTTAGTGAGCACTAAATTTTATCAACATTGATTTAGTCGCCGATTAGTACCAAACTTATCAATAATCATCTCCATGATATCAGGAGTCTAAGTGTGTGGTTTAAGGATGTCACAAGCTGTCACAAGTGGGGCCATTCGAGTCGTGATGCATAGAGGGTGTAGTCTAAGTGTGTGGTTTAAGGATGTCACAAGCTGTCACAAGTGGGGCCATTTGAGTCAGGATGCATAGAGGATGAGAGGAACACAAAAAAGATTAACAATATGTTTAGCGCCGATTTCCACCAGATTGATATATATTCTCCATGATACGAGAAATCTAATCGTCTGGTTTAGATACGCCAAATTGGTGCCGTTTTGGTTCAGATCTATGGGGGCCCTAAATTGTATACGAATTTGTATACTCGCCAATTTTATACAAACACTTATACAAAATCATCCACACGGTATGAGGAGTCTAATGGGGTGGTTTAAAGCAGTCAAAAGTGGCGTCATTCGAGTCAGGGGTGCACTGAAAGGGAGAGGGGCACCAACATTAATAAAATAACTTTAGCGCCGATTTCCACCAACTTGATACACATTCTTCTCTATGATACAAGGAATCTAATTGTGTGATTTAAAGACGCCAAATTGGTATCGTTTGAATGTGAGATTGTGGGGGTAGGTACTAAAATTGATAAGAATTGGTTTAGTCACCGATTGCTACCAATTGCTACCGATTTAGTCACCGATTGCTATACAAAATCCTCCACATGGTATGAGGAGTCTAATGGTGTGGCTTAAAACTGTTAAAAGTGGCGTCATTCGAGTCAGGGGTGCACTGAAAAGGAGAGGAGCACCAGAATTGATACACAATAATTTTATCGCCAATTTCCACCAAATTGATACATATTCTTATCCATTATACGAGGAATCAAATCATATTATCTAAAGACGCTATATTGGTGCTGTTTGTGTGAGAGATGGTGTGGGGTGGGCACTGAATTTGATAAAAAAAAATGGTTTAGTCGCCGATCAGCACTAAACTGATCATCTCCATGATATCAGGAGTCTAATTGTTTAAATATCCAAAAGTGGTGCCATTCTAGACAGGGGACCATAGAGGGTGAGAGAGACACAACAATTGATAAACAATATGTTTAGCGCCGATTTCCACCAGACTGATACATATTCTTCTCCGTGATTCGAGGAATATAATATAAATACGCCAAATTGGTGCCGTTTGGGTGAGAGATATGGGGGCCCTAAATTTTATACGAATTTGTATACTCGCCCATGTTCAACAATTTTATATATATTCATCTCCATAATGAGTCTAAGTTTGGGGTTTAATGATGTCAAATGTGGTGCCGCTTGAGTCCGAAATAGGGACGGGCGGGTCAACAAAACTGACAGATATTTGTTTAGTGCCAATTAACATCAAATTCATACATGTTCTGCTCAAATGGTACAAGGAATCAAATCGTGCGTGTTAAAAACGTCAGTGGTGCCTAGATATATTTGCAAATATATGTCTGTCTATATGTGTTCTATATATAACTTCACGGGTACAACCGAGATGGCACCAAGGCATTCTAAAAGTGGTAACTTTTTACGAGGAATATAATGGTGCATGTTAAAATATTAGAATAGCTCATGTAAATATTATAACACAATTGAGTCTGACCCATTCGATATAGTTTCCACACAAAAGTTGCAAGAGATATGGAAATGTATATATATAGAAGGCCTGTTCAACAATAGTGATCACAGTGTGTCGTCAAATATAATTTCTTCTGAGATAAAAGAAAACGGAGTCAGTGGAACATAACTTTTCAGGATCCTCCAATACTGACATCTGACAAGGTTATACCTGCCCAATATACAGAGGATATCTTTGACGTTGTTTTAGAACAGACTCATCGCCTAACATAAACAACTCAAAATCTCGCTCTGAGTCGGGCACATGTAGCTGATATAGTTGCATAGCAACATTTATTTAAGACTGAGAATAATTAGCCAGTATATAGCACCATTAACAGAGGAGCACCTGGATATTTCTTTAAAACATATGTATCTTCATGGAGATATATATGATCACCAGGTGTCCTCAAAATCTTAGTCTAACCCACTAGATTGACTGATACATCTCTATCTAAAACCCAATTGTCGTCTTTTATTTTAGCGAACTAATGTGTTTATGATGTGCATGTTATAACATCTGAAGTATACGCAGTTGTAAATAAATAAATAGTTCTTTATTGGTGGGACGGATTAATCGCGATAAACAAAATGACAATCGCTCCGATCCGACAAGGTGAGCTACTACTTATATTCCGTGTGTAAGAATCATGTTTTGTGATGCTATTTGGATATATAATTTATGATAATATGTGTAACGCTTTGAACAAGAGTATCCTCTATTCCCACCATATATCCACACTATACAGAGGGTTTCACATCAATTTAACCTGGGCAACGCCGGGTAACCCTGCTAGTTTATCAATAAAGACATAATAAAGTGGTTTATTCCTGCAAAATAACTTAAAGGTACTCAATACGATCAGACGCTCCTAAATTACTATTTCTTTGGCTTCGGGGTAAAACATATTTAGGAGCGTCTGATCGGATTTAGTATTTAATCGAAATGATATCTTGCATTGATTTAGAGTGCTAACAATTGTGTGTTCTCCCCTTGCAACGCTCCTAACATTTTCGCGAATCTCCTGAAGTTTTTGTTCTAAGAATAGCCCGAAAAACTCTCCCAAATGGTTAATCGTATTATAACTTTAAAAAATCGAAATAAAATCAATATTAATTTGATAGAAGCTTTTCCGGACAGGTGTCTTCGATTCATAATATTATTTTATACCCCGGAAACTATACAAAACTTGTTATTACGAGATAGACCATCTTTATATATTCTCCATTGACGATAAACCAAGTATTCTCGGTCCACAACAGCTTGGGACATCTGTTAGTGTAAACAATATATAATCCATATAATTCATAAAGTTATTACAATATAATAAGCAGTTATGGTATGGAGGGGATTCGACAGTAAGCTGATACCTTATATGTGTCGTTTCTGGTTATCATGTGACCAAGCCCACAACCTGAGTGTGCTTGGATTAAGTTTTTCAGACAATTTGAGGTTCACATTTAGCGTTTATTTATGTTTGCCTGGCATCAACTCACGTTGTGGGCTCGTTCGATAGGTATGTGGATATTAAGTTTTATGCATGGAATAAACGGTTTAAGTGAGAATAAGAGACAGAGAAATCAAGTTAGTATTAGCCATATTAATATGAGATCAGTGAGAGAAAAATAGAGAATTATAGAGTACTGTTTGAGATAGAATAGAATTTGAAGATATGTGGGTGATCTGATATTGACATATTTTGGAGAGCTGACATATAAACTCTGAGCCGATGTCGCACATGCACATGCATCATCCCAACCGAAATCCCAAGCTGTTGTAGACCGAGAAGACTTGGTCCAATTGATGTTTGCATGAATGGTGTTTGTATCGTAACATTCGTTGCACTTGTAGATATGTCAGTGCACGCTAACTAGTTAGAACATGTTACAGACTCGTGCTTCTTCACAATATTAGTGTCACAAGCGATGAATAGTAAGAGACAGCGATTCCCAAAACGATGCCTTCTCAGCTAATATTCTGACATGCGTGGAGCTCGATGCAACAGAGGATGCGTAACTTGATATAATGTAATTATTGGTCTGATGGGACCATGAAATGCTAAGGAAGCGGATATTGTATTGTTTATGTTCAATGTGCGAGATGTAAGGAGCTTCCTGAACTTTTGCGAAAACCCTGTGCCAATGCATTCTCTTATATATTCGAGTCGACCATAGGTCGCTTCGCATTATATATGAGAATTAATTGGCCTAATAAATTTTCTATTATTTTTTTATAATTGTTAAAATAAGAAAAAATGGAAAAAATTCTAAACAATTGGTAAAGAAAGTAATAAATAATTATAACAAATTAAAAAATTGTTAAAGAATGTAAGGACAAATTATTAAGAATGAAAGAAAAAATGATAAACATAATGATAAAATTGTTAAAGAATGTAAGAAAAAATGAAAAAAAAATGAAAAAATTGTTAAGGAATGTAAGAAAAAATTAGAAAGAATTTAAGAAAAAATGATAATAAAAAAAATGATAAAAGTTTTAAAGAATGCAAGAACAAATTATAAAATTTATAAAATTGTTAAAGAATGTAAGAAAAAATTATAACAAAAAATGATAAAGTTTTGATCCACACGCAAAAGTCATTTGGTTGAGTAGAGATCTTTCCATTTTCGGTAATCAGATTAATGGTAACTTACACGATAAGCATTGTATCTGTAATCTCTGAATGAACATGGTTGTCAATACGATTTTTTAATTCACATTGTCAATGTCAATGACAGCGGGGCAACTCTAATGTTATTTACTGCAGTGATATCGACAATACAGCTTTAATATCCTGGACACACCGTTCATCACTTATGATAATCTACTCCTATGTATTGTTCTGGCAGATGGGGCACATGCAGCCAATACGCCAAGGATTTGATAGCAAACAATATGTAATCGGGGTTCACGATTGGATGGCTAGTGGCATCTAATCGCGAGCACTGGTGGCACGTGATGTTCGATTGAATATCAGAATGTAGGGTATCATATAATTCCATATCCCATAATATGTCAAATATAGCGAATTATCGAAATATGAAATACAACGAAAAAGCGAAATAGGAAAATACAGCGAAATAGCGGAATAAAAAATGCAGCGAAATAGCGAAATAGAACGAAATTTTTAAAGAATGTAAGAAAACCTTTGGTCGACTCGCATATATAAGAGAATGCATTGCCACAGGGTCTATACTGTTGCGCCATGGCAGCTATTTTCTTTTGACAGTCGTCTGCTAATTAATTCTGAATACGCATCCGAAATAATAATAGACCATTCCAATGTAAATGTATACCGTTATAACTGATTGGGATATCCATTTTGACATAGAAAGGGTTATTTAAGTAATATTTTTCTTCTATTTCAGGTGTATTTTTATTCTGTTGGGTTCCGTTCTTCACCATAAACATCATCAACGCCATCTGTATCCGCTATAACATATCAGACGAAAACCCTGCCTGTGCCAAAAGCGAACCATGGCTCTACAGCTTCTTCGTGTGGCTTGGTTATATCAATAGCTTCCTCAACCCAATCATCTATACCATCTTCAACCCTGAGTTCCGTAAGGCGTTTAAGCGGATCCTACACGACGCGTGTAAATGATAAACTCGCCGATATTCGGCGAATGTGTTGTAGTTCGCTACCAACGGTTAGAGGTCTGGAGGTCATCGTGGCACCGTGTCACGCATTGGCTTAGAGATTACGCGTCACGCATCTGCTCAGAGATTGCGGGTGAACTTCCGGTTGAAATAGGAAGCAAATGTCTCATATTTTCGCGTGTCTTCAGTCGGAGAGCGTTTTCGCCAGAGAAATACAGTGGAGCTCAGTGACGACATGAGGATGGCTGGTAATTGACAGACAGCTAATTCATCGTATGAGTGGTGTGGGTGGTGTGGGTGATGGCAGACACCCGTCAGAGTAGCGGATTAACATGACAAACACCTCCTGTGAAAGCCATGGCAAGACAAGTGCATGGTGTATTTCTTTCCAAGTCACCGCCGATAAAATACATGTGCGCGTAACTGTATTCTCAAGAGTTCTTGTTATATGTACAATACATAGCGCTGTATACATGTATTCAGACAACAGGTTTATGCCATGGAATTATACATTTAACTGTGCACGCAAGTGTGTGATGCACACATGTACGTTCACAAACATGTATACATGTTCTCGTGAGCACGCCAGTTCTTGTGTGTTCGGGAAAAATTGTGATTCGATGTGGTGTGGATTGTACAAAAAACTAGCACATAACACATTTCCAAACGTTACACTACGCTATATTCTCACGTCGCATATCACCGGTCAGTTGTTATGATACCTTCTAGCTAATGTAACGACATATGTGCGGTTCATTGAAGCACGACTGTTACGTATAAATAAGGACACACGTCAAGTTTGTGGATGATCCAATCAGAAATAAGCATGCTGGTTTATCCCATGTAACATTTTCGGTGACTATACACATTAGTGCTTATGTGTCACATTGGTAGACACAGTCGCACCAAACCAAGTGATGCATGTTAATTTACAGGAATCTTAACCCTTTACCCAACAGAACGACCCTGTGCCAATGCATTCTCTTATATATGCGAGTCGACCATAGGTCGCCTCGCATATATAAGAGAATGCATTGGCTTAACACATTAAAATTTATAAAATTGTTAAAGAATGTAGGCCAATGCATTCTATTATATATGCGAGGCGACCTATGGTCGACTCGCATATATAAGAGAATGCATTGGCACAGGGCATAACTGTAACTATCACAATGTGGTCAAGGAGCCGGTTCCAATGATATCATATTTGTATGGTTCTATTGAGACAGACCGAAGATATTTTAGGCTGTTGAAGCTTTATTTGGCCGGTTTTGGCCGGTTTGTTGGGTAAAGGGTTAATGTGTACTTCCAAATCATGTATTTGCATCACTCGTCTTAAGATTTGCCTTTGTTGGACCTTTCAATTCTGAAGAGAGACTGAAGTCCGCTTTAATTTAAGGCTTTAAAAATACTAAATTCTGCTTGACGTGTAGGTACCTCAGAAAATGTTCAGATAATAAGTTCAACAAACGACCACATATGTCGGTCCTTCTTTGAAGTTACTATATGATCATTTCCCATCAATAAATATGAATCCTTCAGCACTTCCCAGTCTGTCGTTGCTTATATATTATCTGAACGTAAAACCAAAATAAATAATATATATAGACCATTCCAATGTATACACTGCGTGGGGGCATCCATTTAGTAAATAAAGGATTACATGCACGCAGTACAAGTGCCAAATGTGTACAAGTGTCAAATGCGCCAGGTCCCACCAGCTTCTGAGGTTGGGCAACTTCTCCACCAGCGATATACCGATAGCAACGGCAGACTCTTACCGATACAAGAATCTTGTAAATTCTTATATCTGGACAGCATCGATAATGTGAGAGAGTTAGCGACACTATGGTATCTTGGTTGCATGGGCATCACAAATAAGCGCGTATGGATACCCATCTATAGAATTACGTTCATTTACATTGGACTGTACATGTATGATGTTATTCGCAATGCAGATCACGTTTTGTTATTAATGCAGTATCAGTCAGAAGAAGTGATATATTGAGGCGCGCCTTTATTGCGATATTGAGCGCGATTAATTTCGAAAAAGGCGCGATTGTAGCGCAATACCAAAAATCTGTCGCGCTTGTTATTGCATGCGATATTGAACGGAAAATATTGCGATATTAAGTGCGCTAAATTTCATACAGACCTGATAGTGTTATATTTATATTAGATAAATACTGTGCATATAGTGTACATATAGTGTACATATAGCATTTACAACTATAATTATATACAAATCTAAAACATTGTCTCTATTTATGCAATAAACAATACAGAAGAAGCAATAATTTGATTTAAATGTCACAATTTTGAGCGCAAGATGGCGCGCTTAATATACCACTTCTTTCGACTGGTACTGTATGAACTCGATACACGTTGGATTTTACATGGCACGTTCTGATTATCAGATAAATGAGATGCTTCATCTAATCGGTAGCCTTAATCACATCAGCATCGAATGGTGCATATACGCCGGACGATTTGATTAAGCATCGTGTTAGTGATACCTTGAATATTCTCAAACAATTAAAGGTACCAAGGCACTGTAAATGTGCAAAAAATATATAAAAGTCTATAAAACTTGACCTCTAAGATGAACATGCATGGAGAAATAAATAAACTTCGTTATTATTATTATTATTAATTCTCCAATAACGAATTCCACATGTTGAAACCATTGTTATGTAAACAAAAATGTTACAGACTTGTGTCAACAAACATCGCTAATCGTGTAGTAAGTTCAAGCATTTTAATCTGAATGTAATTTTTCAGAATATTTTCAATGCTTTGACCTTTTCCACAGCACTGTTACGGTCAAGTTTTGATTAAACTTTGGTCTTTTATTGGACTAATTGGACTTTTATCGGTAAGTCCACTGTAACAGTAATGTTTGCATAACATTAGTTTTGACATGCGATATATCATTATTGCATGGAGAGTACGTTTTCAATTGCATTGACCGGACAGATCTCTTATCTATTCGAAAATTACATTGACAAAGACTTAGTTCTATGAAAGATTGGCTAATTTTATATTGTTTGACACATACCACAACAGTGTAACCCTTCCAACAACCAGGAGCAATGTGCTCCTATTTATTGCAGCATAAATGAACTTTTACACCGGTTGCAAAGTTAGCATATCATTGAGGGTGATTGAGGGTCAATTATTTCCATAACAAATTCATAAAAATCCCTTG
Source organism: Siphonodentalium dalli (assembly GCA_032622095.1). Classification (NCBI taxonomy): domain Eukaryota; kingdom Metazoa; phylum Mollusca; class Scaphopoda; order Gadilida; family Siphonodentaliidae; genus Siphonodentalium; species Siphonodentalium dalli. The sequence goes on from CP136068.1 coordinate 98,217,746, forward strand.
GAAATCCATCAAGCTGTCAGTTGATATGGGCTAATTAGATCCCATGTCCGTATATCAGAGAAGGGCCAACGCTAAGTTAAAATTGCATGCGATATCTCATTATTGCATGGAGAGTACTTCAGTGCATACTTTTTCAATTGCATTGACCGGACAGATCTCTTATCTATTCGAAAATTACATTGACAAAGACTTAGTTCTGTGAAAGACTGGTTAATTTTCTATTGTTTGACACATACCACAACAGTGTAACTCTTCCAACAACCAGAAGCAATGTGCTCCTATTTATTGCAGCATAAATGAACTTTTACACCGGTTGCAGAGTTAGCATGTCATTGAGGTGATTGAGGGTTAAGTATTTCCATAACAACTTCATAAAAATGCATCACTAAATTCACCCTCTGGTGACCTCATTCTGCAAATGACAGACACACTATTTTTACAGAAATGAGTATTAGATCAAGTTTATTGTAGTGGAGTCTGTAAATCGACTTATTTTGTTGGCGCTTTAATTGCCTGTAAGTTTACAGACTTTGTTGACTTGACCTCAGCCCATGGCCAGTCAGCGAGATCTATGGTGTCATGACGTCCAAATCCCAAACTTACCTCCCTCTTTTGCTAGGAATCTGGATGTGTCATGCATGTGAGGATATTGTGGGGACAAGTAAACGCACAACCTATACTTTATGTAGCTTATTTTCAAAGTATGTTTCATGTTGCTTCATTTCCTGAATTTTCTCGTATGTTTACAATTAAGGGCCAAATATAGGAATATGTGACAACAATTAGCTCAAATAAGGATGAAAACAGGCCTTTTCGAAATCGCGGTCATATGACATATTTGCAGGTTGCCTGCCACCTGTTGGTATTCAACACATGTGATTTTTATGAATTTAAAAGGTTACATAGTTGGTCATTATGAAGATGCCAGTTTGAAAATTCCAACCAAGCTGCAAATAGTATTTGGCGAAGATGAGAGCTTGATCTGGTCCAAGGGGGTATGCAGTTGGAAATTTGGTGGACCCCTCCTCCCCACGTAGACCCTCTAACCTCGTCCCTGATTCTGTACACTCATACTGAGCCAGTTCCCACATAAAGCTGATACATATACATGTATAAATAACCAGAGGCTCGTTCTGGGTATGATGCTTTATTTGATAAAATACAGAATCGTTGTCCAGCAGGCCTTGCTATTCCTGGTATGTTTGCTTGATTTTTTTTATTTTTGGCCAATACATTCTGATAAATGTAAACAGTTTTATTTCAACATGTCATATTATTTGTTGATTGAAGAATGACATTTCTGAAGACGATGTGATCTGACCTATTGTGTTGGCAATGTTGTTTCGCCGACGCATTAACCTGTTGTGTTTAACCTGTCTGTTAGTGAACTATTGAAGCAGGGGTTGATTTCGATTATTATTGTTGACCAATATATCAGTTGTTGCGACGTGTCACTGAAATATACATGTATCACCGCATTTCTGTTATTCTTCAGTATAAGCAATAAATATAAATGATTATTATTCAATTATGCCTATGTTCCACGTGTCTATGTGTCCACGGATAATAGACAAATCCAGTACGTGAAGAGTGTGCTATACGCAAACCACCTAACACCGTGGCGATTTTGTTTTTGTTTGGGAGAGTGATTAACGGCTAAGCACTCAACGCCGAAAGCTTGACTGGCGATGATTAGCGAGCGCTATCAACATGGTTATGGCAGGGTTTTCCAAATCTCACAATGAACAATCATGAATCATCGCGACACAACATGGATCATCGAATATTTTATTCGGGTCGAGGAACCCACCTATCAAAGCTCAGTTATTAGATATCGATTGTTGAAGTATATTATTTTTCACCAGCCAGACATTAGTGGCCCAGTAAAAAGTCGACGAGTCGACGGTCTCGGACCAAATTGCGGATGAAGATGGATAACTCTAAAATCAAGAGGCTTTGTGTTGATAATAAGGCAAAATTTCGTCGAACAACATGTTGATAAATAACACGTTTCAGGCAATATTATAGTATAGTTGACAGTTGTTAGCATTACTGTTGGGCAATTAATCGATTCTGATAACTGAAGCGGAATTTCTAAAAATGTTGAGTACCTTTAACGGGATCTACAATTTCCACACATTGACATTTTCGCGGTAACAGTTTGAACAAATCAAGACAAGACAGTTATCAATATTCAGTTAAAGGTACGGTTGGCCTTGACGGTGGGTATCCTGTGAAAATATTTCCACCCGTCAAAAACTGCCACAAACAGAAAGAACATCAAAATGTAGACAGACTTTGTCCGTATACAAATAAGAAATATCGCATAAACAGTATGTTATTGTCAAATGTTTGACCATTGTTATGTAAACAAAAGCATAAAAAGAAACTTTTCTGTTGTTTGTTTATATTATGATGGTAAACATAAAGAGCGTCCTTTGTTGGTGAATTCCTGATATGGAACTAATAAAGAGCGTTTATGCCATTTGTGTGTGATTAGCCAGTAGCATTGTGCTGTCTTCTGTAACACAATCAGGCTCTTGCTTAGGTAAAATATAGTAGGTCTTTATGATAACATGCTGTTTACGTGATCGTCATGGTATATATGAACGAAACTGTATGCGTTTTAATGTTTTTCTGTTTACGGTGATTAGAACAAATATGAATATTTTCGACAACTAAGGCCTCACGTGCCTTTAATAAACATAAACCGACATGGCGTAAATTATTCCAATTTAATAGTTATCTACGATTCTCAGTGGTTCGCGGTGATTCTCAGTGGTTCGCTGTGATTCTCAGCAGTTCGCGGTGATTCTCAGTGCATGGGTCGTGGCGATTCTTGATAAGCCCTGTTCAGTCTCCAGGATATATCTTTATATTTATCTGACTCACGCAAGTTCACTGTGTATCACTTGTAAACTAAAATCAAGGCGATCCCTTGTGTTTCACAGTAGGTTTAGTGGGGTCCCCTGTTGTACCTTAAGTGTTTTGTCAATCGCACACTATTTACACACTGTATAGTCATATTCACCACCAGAGGCGGACTGGGCCAAGAAACCGGCCCGGGAAATTAATATAATACCGGCCCATCTGTTTGGGGGGGGGGCGTCCACAGTCCACCTTGGAAAATTCCAACTGCACCCCCCCCCCCCCCCTTGAATCAGAATCAGACCAAATACTCCAGACAAATGCACACGGCTACGGACAAGAGACCAGGACACACCGGGCTGTTCATGGTTGTTCGGCCCGGGGTGAGAACATTTTGAAAACTATACAAGAAAATCTCGAATCCGATAAACTAGACTGGCATCAACTGAAGCGTTCCTATTTTCTTGTAAATTTCAATTGGGGGAGGGGTGCGTAAGAATTGTTTTGGGATTTACAGCTGGGAGTTACCGTTAAAATCTCGAGATTAATGGGGTCTTTACGTGGTGTTATACGATGCCGACAAGTTCATTTAATGTCAAAATTACGATTAGCCAATTCGGCTGGTTAAACAACACATGTGGCGGCCCACGTCCGGAATTTTCCCGGTCTCCCGATCGGCCATGCAGTCCGCATGTGCCCTCATGAATTTATGTGAGAAGAGTACCATCTTATTGGATACACGGCTGGTTAAACAACACATGTGGCGGCCCACGTCGGTTTCATTTGCGGCCCAAGTTGTGGTTGGGTGGTCCAACCACATATACCCCCCCCCCCCCCAACCGTAAAAAAAACCCTCGGATTCTCGCTTGATAGAAAATCACGTGGAATCAGAATTTTTCCGGCCTCCGGCCTCCGGCCCATCGGGAAATTTCCCGGTCTCCCGATCGGCCAGTCCGCCTCTGTTCACCACCATGGTTTATTTTATAAACTGAGTGATTCATTTCATAGAGGTATGCGGGCCACTGTATGTATTGTCTTCGCTGGCTGTGGTGGCCTGGTGGCGATAGTAAGACTATGTCACCTCCACGTGACATATCTCATTTATTTTCTTAGTTAATAAATTATTATTATGGTGCTTTGTCATGAACACAAATATTCTGAAAATACTCTGGCGGTAACGCGCATGGTCGGTATTATCATATCGCCTTGAACGGCTAATATTACAAGAAGACCATAGTCAGAAATGGTAACGCCTTCAAGATCATAATATGCATATATAATATATTGGTTTCATGAATGCATACCTAAGAATTCCGTTAACATAATTAAAAACTAGGGCTTATTACTGCAGGGTTCTCATTCACCACACCAGAAAGCCTCTAAATGCGGACCAGTAATCTACTAATCGGATTAAATACACGCCCGACACTTCGCAATACGACCTTTCTACATTCCAACTGAGACATGTGTCATCAGCAAAGTTAGCTGTTATGTTATGCATTGTGTTTCCGCAATAAAATCTTCAAGAGTGGCCCAGCCATTGTTCATATCTAAACATCGAAAGCAATTAACGTGATCATTAACGTTAATACTGCATTGAGACATCCGCGAAGATACATCCGCGAAAACCCGAAATGTGTTGTCCTGCGAGATATCCACAGGGCTATAGCTCCATTGACACGACCAGATCAGCCTGACTACAATTTATAAATAACTCGCATCGCGTGAAACCCGAAATGTGTTGTCCTGCCAAATATCCTCATTGCCCTATTGGCACGGCCAGATCAGCATAGCAGTAAACACACACAGTATAGGGCGTAATGACTTATTTGGAGGATGAGCCTTACGCAGTACAAGAAAACCATAGTCAGAAATGGTTACGCGCTCAATATAATATATTATATACCCATGATTGTAATTATAGAATATAAAATATATTGGTTTCACAAAAGACCAACTCATAGAAGTAATCGCCTTTGACTTCTTGGCATCCGAATAACAATTGAAATTGAAATCCCCAACTACACCTTTTACCGGACTCGGCCTCCGGGTCGCAGTTCGACTTTTAATCCGTCCAAAAATTCCTATTCTATAAATAAAACTCCCATGAGCCCACTGTATACCAAGAAACAGCGAAACGTTATACCAGCGGAGCGCGGAATAAATATACTGGAATATATCTATATAAAGCCGAGACTGTGTTTGTCTATGTGTGTGTCTATATGGATGCCTGTAACACTGTTACGATCACCCCCATGTCCAATTGCACCCGAATTTTGATCATGGCATACGGCACATCTTAGAATACGACAGAAATTTCACACATATCATTAAACGACGACCTGAGAAATAAAGCGTTTCCCACATATCTTCAAGGAGATATTTTCACTGATATAATGCATTTATCCCAAGACGAATGTGTTTAGCGGCGTCCGTCATTAGAAAACACCAAAGCCAAATTCCGGACTAACTCCACGCAATTTCTTCAGCGGTGCAGCGGTGACGATCTCCTCATGCATGTCCTGTTTGTCACCAGTCATTTTGACGGGCAATCCCCATAGTATATTATAATTCGCGTGGTGAAATATCAACCCTGGGCAAGTAATCCAGCTAATGTTCTATGATGGTGGTGGGTCTGATGAATTGCTATGATGCTGTTAGGCCAAACTGATTCTGTTACGAAAAAGTACCGATATTTTTTCTAAAGTTCTCATTTTCGCTGTGTTCGGATAATCTGAATTACGTTACTGTCTCGTAACGGCATCAGTTTGCCCTGCCAGCATCATATCAATTCAGCAGAATCCACCATAGCAAATTAGCAGGACCACTTGAACAGGTGTCAGTATGACACATATAGGGTGGTGAGATGCGGATTATTTTTACGAGGCGTTAGCCGAATGAAAATAGTCCTCGCATCTCACGTGAGGAGAAAAACTGTATACGCTAGTTAGAACAGTTGACTGTTGTGTTTATTATATTTTCTGTACCAGCTTGTTACGACCCAGACCACAATGAAACACACAGCTAGACCTAATACGTTCTTATAGTTATAACAGCACCGGCCATTTCTGTATACCGAATAACTCAAATATTTACTTCATGACACAGATAAACATAATTATTTCTAGAGCATATGCCTGTGACTACTCGGTGAATGTATCAATGTGCCTGGAAATAGTAACTTTCTGCGCTCAATTTCATATTGGATTGGCAGAATACCAAGTATGCAGAGTGAGAGAATCGTGCTGCTTCTCTGTGGAATGTGTTGCATGTTTTAATACACATGCGATATGCTGTTTCTAGCATTTTCATATTAGTTTTTGTCAGATCCCACCACATCTCGCAACCGTACAGTGAGTGAGGAGTTTCAGGTTGGTCATGTGGCTAAAGTCCTTGGAGATTGGAGATCGACAAGAAGCGAAGTAGCATTTGCGTAGAGTTTGAGAGGCTCGTTGTTGGGGGTGTGTGGGCGAACAGAATCTTGAATTATTCCGAGGTGCGTCATTTGTTTTACTACAGATATGGCAACAGCGCCAAGATCAAATGACTCGTGTGCGGTGGTCACAACGTTGCAAGCGTTAAAAATTACGACCTTGCTTTTTCGATTGAAAATTGAAAACGCCATGTAATGCTACAATCAACGCATATGTTCATTACGAAGTCTACGAAGGCCACCTTCAGTCAAAGAGGAGACAGCAATGTCATCCGCGGTTGTGGGCGACGAGCACGTTAGGGAGCTAATGTGTAGGTCACCTTGATGATCTGCTAGATAACTTAAAAGAGCGTCAATAACAATAAGGTAGAGGATGGGGTAAGACCTATCATTGTCGCGTGCCTTGGTTAGTTTGGAATAGTTGAGTTATAATTCCTCTATGAAGTATGTGACTTTCAACGTCTGTACACATATTGTGAACAATTCTGAGGAAGTCGCCTTTCACTCCCTGTTTTGTAGAGCAATCCTTCGTGCCATACGCAATCAAAAGCTTTTCGTGAATCGATAAATGCTGTGAAAAAATGCGAGCTATTGGAATAATAACGGCGACACCTTCTTGTAGCTCGAATGTAGTCACCGAACAACCAACGCCCTTCTGGAACCCATGTTGTACGGTATTTTGGGAAATTATTGAAAGCTTGGGTTTGCCTTCGGAGAATAATAACTTCAAATAGCTTATAAAGCACTGGCAGTAAAGTGATTGCTCGGTAGCTGTCTGAGTCTTGTATGGGCTTTGGTTCACCTTTATAAATTGGCACAACAAGCCCTGTCTTCATAAGAGGTGCGCGAACAGAAACATGGACAAGAATATAATAAACATAGTACGTTATGAATGGCGACAGGAGCATGCAAAGTGTGTTCATTTGTTAATGTGTCGATGTAAGTTTTATTTCGTTTGAGTGAGCTAACGACTTCGGTCAGTGAGATTATACTTGTTAAGTATTTTTCGCCATTTTTGTCATCACTGCAGATGATGGTTTGAAATGAACAAAAGATTGGAATTCTGAGTGTTACTGTGTGTAGAAGCTCTATAGAGCTCCGAAAAATAACTTTGCCACCCTCTAGCCACATTGAGGGGATCCCGATACATAACACCGTTGACAGACATTTCGGAACCTTCACAAACGCTATTACCTGATTTGGAACGAACAGCTTCCCATAAACTCTTGTGATTATTGACAGCAAATGTTTCAATGTGTTGCACCAAATTATGCACATGAGCATTAACTGCAAGACAATGAGCTCTAATAAAACGACGTTTGTCATCCCGCGATCCGTTTCATTAATAAACGCTACCACCCACTGTTTTCTGCTTGCTAGCATTCCTCTATGCATCCGGAGGATCGTGGTTGGGCGCGAAGACCCGGGATGGTCGAAAAGATCGAGTGATCTTCTCCTTCAACACAGTCTATGCAACCGATGAATGTCATGGGTCCAGTATAGTTTTTAGTGGTGCCTCGATTGTGGTGTGGTGGACTAGATTGTTGAGCTGCAGATAGCAACACACTAACAAAGTCGGAGTAAGATGTATCCAATGTATTCTCGTTGTTAATAGTTGTTGGAAGATTCGCAAAATTATTACTCAGAATAGGTTTATATCGTTCAATGTCGATTTTCTTCCAATTTATTGTTTTCTCACGAGGACTATTAGAGTTTTCGGACGTTAGACTCTGGATGAGTGCTGTGCAATTCACTGTCCGATGGTTCGACTTATTCGTGGCGTCAGTCATCATCTAACACTGTATAATTAGACTTGATATCAACTCTACATTCGTGTACAATGATGTGATCAACGAGCGAAGACGATGCTTCGGGACAATATGGCACAAAGGACATACATGGGCCTTCACAGGACTATAATGACATCAGCGACACCATATTGTGAAAAATGTCATTGCGTCCGATCTGGAACAAACATAAAGGCGACCCTTCTTCGTCGAACGAATTGTCCAACGAATACTTTTTTTCGACCGAAATTGACATGCCGGCCATTAAATTTATAAGCATATGTCGTGCCGCCCACTACAAGTTTCAAGTAACCCAGTTACCCATATCCGCGTTCCGATACAACGATCTGCTCAAATCGAACTGCAAGTCAATGATTGTGAAATTTAACCACGAAATTAGTGGCGTTTTCGTTTACTACCCAACAAGACAGCATGTGTTGTCCATCACTCACGAAGCTGGAGGTTCACCACCCAACAGACCATCATATTTTGTCCAGCACCCACGAAGGTTCACCACCCAACAGACCATCATATGTTGTCAAGCACTGGAGGTTCACCACCCAACAGACCATCATATGTTGTCCAGCAACCACAAAGGTTCACCACCCAACATACCATCATATGCTGTCAAGTACTGAAGGTTAAAATAATTCACCACCCAACAAGCCATCATATTTTGTCAAGAACTGAAGGTTCACCACACAACAAGCCACCATATGTTGTCCAGCAACCACGAATGTTCACCACCCAACAGACCATCATATGTTGTCAAGCACTGAAGGTTCACCAACCAACAGACCATCATATGTTGGCCAGCAACCACAAAGGTTCACCACCCAACAGACCATCATATGTTGTCAAGCACTCAAGGCTCACCAACAAGCCATCATATGTTGTCAAGGACTCAAGGTTCAACACCCAACAAATCATCATGTTATCCAGCACTCAAGAAGCTGGATATTGTCCCTATATAAGATTGGTGTCCATGCACAAGTCTGATATATAGATTCGTGTTTCTGGATAACACTCACGTCGGTGAATTCTACGCGCAGTGATATAATTTCCCAGTAAATTTAAGCAGACAAAAATAATGCCATTCTCAGTAACCAAATGTAAAAAAATTATAAAATGATATACATGTAAAAATAACATCCACAAGAACGTGTAGAAACAGATAAACTTACTTCTCATATTTATTATTGACATGCTCTCCAATAACGAAATTCTGCGAGTTGAAACCATTGTTATATAAACATTACAGTTACAATGCCAGTCATTTTGTCAACAAAAGTCACGGATGGTAATTCCAGTTCGCATGTTTTGCAAATGTTTCTCGAAAATCTGTAGACCATTTTGTCACTGTTATGACCTTTTCTGACGTCTACCTTCAACATTTGGCCGACCTTAGACCAATTATTGCTAGTGTGGATACAATGACTTTATATGTAACATAAATCTTTACATAACAATTAGTTAAACATGTGAACTATCATCATCCATGACTAAGAACTATTGATAAATGCACATAAGATCAACGTCAATATATTGTTCAATGCTTTTTTAGTGATAATGGTTTTTCAGACTTTTATGGGGTTTTTTTGTTTGCGCCACTACGAAGAGCTTATGTGTACTTTAACATTGTGTTTCTTGTGTGCGTGACGAAATACAGCCAAATAAATGGACGTAAATCAAGAACCAGGGGACCGTCTAGGCAGATGTATAATGATAGACAAAGGCCAAGAAACCGCGAAAGCAGATATTTTGATGTCAGCACAGTATTAAATAATGGATACTTTACTTTCCTGTATTGTCTGGAGGGAGACGATGCCTGTGAAAGAAGCAAGGGCTATCGAGATACATTTTCCCTCATATCCGGTCGATAACGGATGTGTTACTATTTGAAGGTGGTTACGATGACCACAATTTTGATGACTTTTAAGGTGATTATTTATCGGTCCTGGTCACTATACTTAAGAGAACGTTATTGCTCCGAGATGACACTGATATCACTCACCTCTTTCTTATATTAGCTGATAATTTGGTGTAAAGGCATCGTTGTACAATCATGGAAATAAATTGAGGTCAATCGGTGACACGGTGACCCCTTTTATTTTCATATTAGATACTCATTGAGTTGTTTCCTTAGGAAATGTTCATATAATTAGTTCAACAAACGACCATTTGTTGAACATATATTATCTGCGCATTTCCCACCAATGAATATAAATCAATCTGCTCTTGTATTATCTCTATTTCTGTAATTCGTCAGTTTTGATTACATGAAAACCACTACATAGTTGTACCACATAAATAAATAATCATTCGTTCCAATGTGTACTTTTATAGCTGAATGGGAGAATCCATTCAGTAGGGTAAGGGTTAACATACGTCAAAATAACCGCTTGTCTCCCACATAATATAACGTGACGACCAGCGTAGTCGGGGTAGTAGTGCAAATAGTTTAGTAAGACATCCGTTGTCTACCGGATATGAGGGAAATTTGTCTCTCGATAGACCTTGCTTTCTACACAAACATCGTATCCCTCCAGCCAATACAGGAAATTACTTGGAAAAGATTCCACCCTTTCACGGTAGTTCCGTTCTGATTCTGAATGCTTCAAAGCGGTGACCCCCTCCGCTGTTGGTATGCTGTTAAAATAGTCACACCCGTTAAAACTGCCATGAGAAGTAATAATATTAAATACTAGCAGGGTTACCCGGCGTTGCTCAGGTTAAAGTGATGTGAAACCCTCTGCATGCTGTGGATATATGTTGGGAATAGCGAATACTCTTGCTCAAAGTGTTACACGTATTCTTATAAATTGTATATTCAAATAGCATCACAAAACATGATTATTACACAGTCAAGGAATATATGTAGTGGCTCACCTTTTCGATTGGCATTTTGTTTATCACGATTAATCCGTTCCACCAATAATGAAGTAATTATTAATTTACAACTGAGCATACTTCAGACGTTATAATATGATACATGAACATCATAAACACATTAGTTCGCAAAAATAAAAGACGACAATTGGATTTTTACATATAGAGATGTATCAATCAATCTAGTGGGTTGGACTAAGATCTTCAGGACACATGGCTATCATAATCTCCACGAAAATACAGATGTTTTAAAGAAATTTCCAGGTGCTCCTCTGTTCATGGTGCTATATATTGGCTAAATATTCTCAGTTTAAAAGAAATATTGCTTCGCATGTATATCAGCTACATTTGCCAGACACAGAGCGAGATTTTGAGTTATTTATGTCAGTCGATGAGTTTGTTCTTAAAATTCCGCTGTATCCTGCTGTATTGGGCAGATATACCCTTGCCATAATTATGTCAGTATTGGAGGATCCTGAAAAGTCATGTGCTACTGACTGCGTTTTCTTTTATATCAGAAGAATATATATTTGACTGCACACTTTGACCACTCTTTTTGAACAGGCCTTCGATACATGTCCATGTCTCTTGACAAATTGCAACTTGTTTGTGGAAACTGTATTGAATGGAACAGACTCAATTGTGTTATAATATATATGCAATCCTCTGACGGTTCGAGGTCTCCCAGTTTTCAAGAATATATGTATCCCTTAAATAGAATGATAAATATACTTTTAATGCTTCTTCTATGTATCTCTTGTTGTTAGCTCATTGTGTGAATGCCCTGATTGCCATCCCCATATAAATATGACAGTTGAGAAGATATAATTGTTCAAGTGACTTAATTGGGTCACCATTTGTCGAGATTGTGAAATTTTAACGCCCAAAACTCCTTAAAATGATATGGAGATGGCCTGGGTAACTATATATAACTTATAGGTGGATATAGGCGAATAGCAATCTTATCAATGATAGTGGATATCCTCTCACCATCCGCGACCCAAACGGCACCAAATGTTTTTTAATTCATCGAATCATTACAGAAGAACGTGTATGAATTTGGTGGAAATTAGTGCTAAATATCTTTGTATCAGCTTTGGTGCAACTACCATCCTCATGCATGACTTTAACGGCGCCACTTTTGACATATTTATACCACGTCCATTAGACTCATGGATACATGATATACTGGGATGGTTATATATAGGTTTGGTGGTAATCAGCAACTAAACAAATTCTTAGAATAGTTATGACCACCCCCCATCTTTCACCCAAACGGCAGCAGTTTGGCGATTTTAAATCACACGATTATATTCCTCGTATCATAGAGAAGAATAATATATCAATTTGGTGGAAATCTGCGCTAAAAGAAGTTTATTAAATCAATTGCTGATGCCCCCCCCCCCCATGCAACGCTGACTCGAACATCGCCATATCGCGGATGTGATTATGTATGTGTTTGGTGGAAATCGGCGACAAAATTATTTCACCTATATTTTTTTAACTTTGCCGACCTCCCTCTTTTCTTCCACTGACACCAACAGCGTCACTTTAGAAAATTTTAACCCGCACCATTATCTTCCTCGTAAAAAGTTATCCGTCTTAGAATGCATTGGTGCCATCTCGATTGTACCCCGTGAATTTATATATAGAACGCATACAGACAGACAGAAAGACAGACAGCACGATTTTATTTCTCGTATCATTTGAGAAGAACGTGTTTGAATTTGATGGTAATTGGTACTAAACATATTTGTTATCAGTCTTGGTGACCCTCCCGTCCCTATTTCGGACTCAAGCGGCGCCACTTTTGTCACCGTTAAACCACACACTTTGGCTCATTAGAGAATAGAGGTGCATATATATAAAATTGGTGAAAATTGGCGAGTATACAAATTCGTATCAAATTTAAGGTCCCCATATCTCTAACCCATATAGGGCACCAATTTGGTGTTTCTAAACCACACGATAAGATTCCTGGTATCACGGAGAAGAATATGTATCAATCTGGTGGAAATCGGCGCTAGACTCCTCACACCATGGGGATGAGGAGGGTATTCTAAGTGATTTAGCAGTTGTCCTCCAATCCCTTTTGTCATAAACTAATTTAATTTATGAACAAATAAAATATGTTTAAAAAAAAAAAAAAACGCAATTATAGATATAGATGGACATATTATTTTCTTATACCAATAATAAATATTGCGTAAATAATACGTTATTGTAAAGTACGTACCGTGCGTTATGTAAACAAAAGCTAGGTTTTGTCATATTTTGGCATTGGAAGTGCCTTGTGAAATGCAACATAGAAATCGTATATCGGAAGGAATGGTTGGGTGCTGTCAGCAACGACAGCAACCTGTCTCTTTTTCTGGAGTGTCATTCTGACCCACTGTCACCGTGGAGTATCTGGTCTCTACTTTCGCACAACCGCCGAAATTCGAAAGAGCTGAGACATTTATCGTTGTTACTAAACAAAACAACATACGCTAATCACATAAATTGTTCTCAGTGCGGAAATGTCTACAACAACGAGAGCATGCATGCGCTGTTCCAATGCCAATCTCCTATTCTTGTTCAGCTTCGTGACATCTTCTGGGAAAGGGTTATCGACGCGTTTGGGATCCATGCCTATGCGTCCCTGCAAGCCATCCCACAAAAAAGCGTAGTTGCTATGCTACTTGGAAGCACGAGAAGCTACGACCGTCTGGATGCGATAAATAGTTTTGGGAACTTACGAATTGATGCATCTGTTTTCCTGCTTCACTCATGTTGCGCGATGAAGGGACTCCGTGTCCGCTGACACACTACCTGTGCACGAAGCATCAGGAAACGTACGTTTATGTGATCCATATGTGCCGCTTAGGGTGCGAATAGCACTAACCGAACACCAGTGTGCAACTGCACATAACCTGTATAGTATCATCAACTATTCACATATGTACAAATATTAATCTAATTTATGTATATACTATGTCTCCAGAATGGAGGTAATAATAAAAATCATGATTGGTATAGATTGGTATATACAAGGTATGTCTATATTTTAATATTCTTTCTGTGAATGGTGTGTTTAACGGGTGTGACTACTTTAACATCAATACCCAAGGCCATCCGTGCCTTTAAAAAGATGCGTCTCCTTCTCGGTGTAAATGTGTCGTTGTTCAATTATGGAAATAAATTGAGGTCACTCGGTGACACAGTGAAACCTTCATCGGACTGTTGCTAACAACGCCACCGTATCTATGTTGGTGACAACGCCACTGTATCTACGTTGCTGACAACGCCAATGTATCTTTTTGTTGACAAAATGACTGGCATTGTGACTGTAATGTTTAAATAACAATGTTTCAACTCGCAGAATTTCGTTATTGGAAAGCATGTCAATAATTAATATGAGAAGTAAGTTTATCTGTTTCTACACGTTCTTGTGGATGTTATTTTTATATGTATATCATTTTATAATTTTTTAACATTTGGTTACTGAGAATGGCATTATTTGTTTTGTTCTGCTTAAATTTACTAGGAAATTATATCACTGCGCGTAGAATTCACCGACGTGAGTGTTATCCCGATACACGAATCTATATATCAGACTTGTGCATGGACACCAATCTTATATAGGGACAATATCCAGCTTCTTGAGTGCTGGACAACATATGATGATTTGTTGGGTGGTGAACCTTGAGTCCCTGACAACGTATGATGGCTTGATGGGTGGTCAACCTTCAGTGCTTGACAGCATATGATGGCTTGTTGGGTAGTGAGCCTTGAGTGCTTGACAACATATGATGGCTTGTTGGGTGGTGAACCTTGAGTGCTTGACAAAAATTATGGCTTGTTGGGTGGTGAATTTTGTTAACCTTGAGTGCTGGGCAACATATGATAGCATTTTTGGTGGTGAACCTTCAGCTTCGTGAGTCGTGGACAACACATGGTGGCTTGTTGGGTAGTAAACCTTGCAGACTTAGCAACAGAATGAGCAAGGTGATCAGATTAGAACTATGTCTTATCTTCAATTGCACACGATTCAATCATTCAATTTTGCACTGATACAATATATAGCCACAGTCTGATACATGTATTGTACATCTATAACTGCATGGCGAAGGCGGCCAAATTATGATTTACTTTCTTCAACGCCACTAGTGTTCCTTATTCAGTCGTCCAGGAATAATTAGTAGCCTGCCACAACAAATAAATTACTGATGATCAACAACGGAGATACAGCGGCGTTATCAGCAATACAGATATGTGACGTTGTCAGCAACAGAGATACAGTGGCGTTGTCAGCAACATAGATACAGTGGCGTTGTCAGCAATAGAGATACAGTAGCGTTGTCAGCAAAAGAGTCACAGTGGCGTTATCAGTGACATAGATGCGGTGGCGTTGACAGCAACATAGATACAGTGGCGTTTTCAGCAACATATATACAGTGGCGTTGTCAGCAACAAAGATAAAGTGGCGTTATCAGTAACAGAGATACAGTGGCGTTGTCAGCAGCAGAGCTACAATGGCGTTATCAGTAACAGAGAGATGGCGACGTTGTCAGCAACAGAGATTCAGTGGCGTTATCAGTAACACATAGGTGGTGGCGTTGTAAGCAACATAGATACAGTGACGTTATCAGCAACAGTCCGATGAAGGCTTTAATGAACTCGGTGAACTCGCAGCCAGTGAGGCCGTCTTGCTCTTGGGGATTGGACAATGTTTGACACATCTATAGATTGGATGTTCTGTGATCTGACAGTATTAATTTCACATCTTACAAGTAGGTGGGTGTGTAAGGCTTATATATCAATATATTAGAATTCCTTGGGTGATATATCTCCTAAAGGTTACGTGTTCGTACTCCTCAGGGATCTGCTGAATTGTTTGGTGTACTTCATAAACGGTTGTCTGGTTAATATCCGGGATATATCAAAGATCATATGCCTCACATAATGTTATTAGAAAGCCATGAGAGAAATACGATACGGGTATACCAACGATGCGGCGATGAGATCAGGAGAATTATTACTTTGTGTGACAATTATGGCGGAATTATATACGCTCCTGTGGGAAAAGTTATATGGTAACACATATTACAGTTAGGTTAATTTGCAATGCCCAAAGCAGCCATACAAGGTGATGCGAGCGATCGACATATAAACTACCATGTTGTTCACAATATTCTTAAAGTAACGCGGAACACTCCGGTGGTTAGAGAATAATCTTACTCGAAGTATAGTTATGTTGGCAAATGTCACATTTAAATTACTTAATTATAGCACGCACCGTCATTCTTATATAATTCACACAATTAGCGCCCGTAAGGGTCAGTACAAATCGCCATACGGTTCACACGAACGTTTCCGATGTTCATCAAGCCGTAACTGAACCCTCCACTTCATAAAAAGCAATTAACCATTTGCGTCGATCAAGTCGATCAGGCTCTCGTCGGGTGTTGTTGTATTGAGCTCAATTTCAACTCCAATTGTCGGATTTTCCAATCAATCTGTTTTGACACCTGTTTATTCATATTTGTGCGTTATTTTATTTTGGCCGCATTTTCGCTACGATATCAATTATCTCTGTTAATACTAATAAAATCATAGAGATATTCAGTTTGATGTGCAGTAAATCTGCTGGTATATGATTATAATGAATCATTGGAAGATCGATCAGGGTCATTGGGTTTTGACCAGCAAAGTAATTACACAAAGTGTGTCTCTCTCGTTGTATATGAATCGTTAATCACGTGACTTTCGTTCGTTTTATATGGATCACTAATCGCGTGACTTTCGTTTGTTGTTGGTTGGAATAATTGCCGTTTGTTTATCCGCGATTAATTCGTTTCGAATTAGGGCATAAATATATACATGCGTAATTTAGATGTTTTGTTTGATCAAAGCGGTACGATGGATTTGGACAGAATTTTCCGTTATATAAATAAGTTGAACGCTAATTATGCTGTATTATTAATGTGTGTGTAGTGTCCGGCTACTTATTTGCCATGTTGATTCACTGCAATAAGCGCACAATTTGCTTTAACCCACAGTGGGCTCAATGAGGACCCCACGGTGTTGAGTGTTTTGCTTATCGCATACTCTTTACATACTCTATTCAAATTTATATTTATTTCCTAAATATGCATTGACGATTGGTTCCCTTAGGAGATGTTCACATAATAAGTTCAACAAATGTCGTTTATCTTATTATCTGAACATTTCCCCAAATAAATTATACTCCTTCTGCACTTGTATTACTTGTTTGCTAGTTTGTCATGAAAACTCCTCCTGGTGAATAATCTACCACTAACCTATAACTGAGTGGGGGAGAATCCATTTAGTATAGAAACAGCCGGAATGATCACTTAAGGTGTTTATCATCTTGTTTTGTTAAGATTTCCAGAATACAACCCGAGGCAGGCAGATTTTTCACCATATATACATGGCTGACTGTACGGACACAATAAGCAATGTAATTGTGAACTTGGTCTAACCTCTTGATAACAAAATGTTGTCAATACAAGATAATCAGAAATAGACATGTTCGAGAGATGTTTTCAGTTTACTATGCGACATGTCAGCAGCGTGAATTCCATTACTTATTCCTTATTCCTTATTCAAACAATTTGGGAAAATGTGGCAAATGACCATGGCAACGTCTTAAGTAAGGCGAGACGAAATTTCCTGTGAAAACAATTCCGGGAAAAAAGTTCAGTTTTCTTTCTGCCCGACCGAGCAGAACGAAAACTGAAACCTTTTTCCCGGAATTGTTTTCACAGGAAATGTTTTGAATAAGGAATAAGTAACGGAATTCACGCTGCTGACAATGGCTCTGTATATATATATACCGGTATATATATGAACAAAGTATGATGATATGCTTTCTTATTTGTCCCTACTAATTTCGGGGTGGTCCTCGGGTACATTTTAATTTGGTGAGTATCCTTCAATCAGACACTTACGCCAATGTACAGTATGATGTTATTAGGTTTTCACCATATATACTACCCGTATATATAGTACTCTCAAATTGTACCAAGGCTCCGTGCGGCGACAATACACGCGTGCATTTATGCCTATAATATGGGTTTGCTTTTATAAGTCTGAAAAATATCTTGCAACAACAGCCCAGTACCATATATAGGCCGATGCATGCTCACGTTAATTATGGATGTGTTATTGATGCAAATAACGCGCTTAGTTGTAGTTTATACGTGTTATGCATGATGAGTAAAAAATCGTGATGCAAATAACGCGCTTAGTTGTAGTTTATACGTGTTATGCATGGTGAGTAAAAAATCGTGATGCAAATAACGCGCTTAGTTGTAGTTTATACGTGTTATGCATGGTGAGTAAAAAATCGTGATGCAAATAACGCGCTTAGTTGTAGTTTATACGTGTTATGCACGGTGAGTAAAAAATCGTGATGCAAATAACGCGCTTAGTTGTAGTTTATACGTGTTATGCATGGTGAGTAAAAAATCGTGATGCAAATAACGCGCTTAGTTGTAGTTTATACGTGTTATGCATGGTGAGTAAAAAATCGTGATGCAAATAACGCGCTTAGTTGTAGTTTATACGTGTTATGCATGGTGAGTAAAAAATCGTGATGCAAATAACGCGCTTAGTTGTAGTTTATACGTGTTATGCACGGTGAGTAAAAAATCGTGATGCAAATAACGCGCTTAGTTGTAGTTTATACGTGTTATGCATGGTGAGTAAAAAATCGTGATGCAAATAACGCGCTTAGTTGTAGTTTATACGTGTTATGCATGGTGAGTAAAAAATCGTGATGCAAATAACGCGCTTAGTTGTAGTTTATACGTGTTATGCATGGTGAGTAAAAAATCGTGATGCAAATAACGCGCTTAGTTGTAGTTTATACGTGTTATGCATGGTGAGTAAAAAATCGTGATGCAAATAACGCGCTTAGTTGTAGTTTATACGTGTTATGCATGGTGAGTAAAAAATCGTGATGCAAATAACGCGCTTAGTTGTAGTTTATACGTGTTATGCATGGTGAGTAAAAAATCGTGATGCAAATAACGCGCTTAGTTGTAGTTTATACGTGTTATGCATGGTGAGTAAAAAATCGTGATGCAAATAACGCGCTTAGTTGTAGTTTATACGTGTTATGCATGGTGAGTAAAAAATCGTGATGCAAATAACGCGCTTAGTTGTAGTTTATACGTGTTATGCATGGTGAGTAAAAAATCGTGATGCAAATAACGCGCTTAGTTGTAGTTTATACGTGTTATGCATGGTGAGTAAAAAATCGTGATGCAAATAACGCGCTTAGTTGTAGTTTATACGTGTTATGCCTGGTGAGTAAATAATCGTGATGCAAATAACGCGCTTAGTTGTAGTTTATACGTGTTATGCATGGTGAGTAAAAAATCGTGATGCAAATAACGCGCTTAATTGTAGTTTATACGTGTTATGCATGGTGAGTAAAAAATCGTGATGCAAATAACGCGCTTAGTTGTAGTTTATACGTGTTATGCATGGTGAGTAAAAAAATCGTGATGCAAATAACGCGCTTAGTTGTAGTTTATACGTGTTATGCATGGTGAGTAAAAAATCGTGATGCAAATAACGCGCTTAGTTGTAGTTTATACGTGTTATGCATGGTGAGTAAAAAATCGTGATGCAAATAACGCGCTTAGTTGTAGTTTATACGTGTTATGCATGGTGAGTAAAAAATCGTGATGCAAATAACGCGCTTAGTTGTAGTTTATACGTGTTATGCATGGTGAGTAAAACATCGTGATGCAAATAACGCGCTTAGTTGTAGTTTATACGTGTTATGCATGGTGAGTAAAAAATCGTGATGCAAATAACGCGCTTAGTTGTAGTTTATACGTGTTATGCATGGTGAGTAAAAAATCGTGATGCAAATAACGCGCTTAGTTGTAGTTTATACGTGTTATGCATGGTGGGTAAAAAATCGTGATGCAAATAACGCGCTTAGTTGTAGTTTATACGTGTTATGCACGGTGAGTAAAAAATCGTGATGCAAATAACGCGCTTAGTTGTAGTTTATACGTGTTATGCATGGTGAGTAAAACATCGTGATGCAAATAACGCGCTTAGTTGTAGTTTATACGTGTTATGCATGGTGGGTAAAAAATCGTGATGCAAATAACGCGCTTAGTTGTAGTTTATACGTGTTATGCATGGTGAGTAAAAAATCGTGATGCAAATAACGCGCTTAGTTGTAGTTTATACGTGTTATGCATGGTGGGTAAAAAATCGTGATGCAAATAACGCGCTTAGTTGTAGTTTATACGTGTTATGCACGGTGAGTAAAAAATCGTGATGCAAATAACGCGCTTAGTTGTAGTTTATACGTGTTATGCATGGTGAGTAAAACATCGTGATGCAAATAACGCGCTTAGTTGTAGTTTATACGTGTTATGCATGGTGAGTAAAAAATCGTGATGCAAATAACGCGCTTAGTTGTAGTTTATACGTGTTATGCATGGTGAGTAAAAAATCGTGATGCATATAACGCGCTTAGTTGTAGTTTGTGCAGGTTATGCATGGTGATTAAAAAATCATGCGGGAAGTGGAAATCAATTTAGTATCAGTTAGCCGGCTAATAAATATCGGTTATGTGAAACATGAATAATATATAGATCTTTCTTTATGGCTTTTAGAGCATGCCAATAACAATTAATTACTCAACATATCAATATGTTACTGTATTGTGCCAACTTACAACAAACTAATTAAAGTATTTATTCATGTGTAGGAAATACATGTAAATGCCTAGCTCGGTTATAGAATGACATGAATGTGTCCGTTTGTTATATAAATTAAGATGAAGTACAGTACTACAGGTTGGCGGAAAACCATGCAGGATTTCATAAAATTCGATTTTAAGATAGTGCAAAAACGGTCTGGGTCAGTGTCATGAAAGTCATCCACTCGCAGATCGCGCCAAATCTGATCGGAACCAATCGGAAGATAACTGCCTGTGGTTGGCTGACACTGACCTAATATGTTCTTTAAACAATTGGATGATGCCCTGTTATTGTGAAGGACTATCGAACTGGTTGATGTGCTAGATAGTCTGCCATGAGCTCACACAAACTCTCCTTCTATGAGAATCGCTGTTCATATGCTTCTATCTGTGGTCAATAACTGTCCATGATCAAAGATTCTCTATTTCTTTACGTGAGATTTCATTTGGAACTTTCCAACTGGTACCTCAAACTCTCCAACTGTCATGGAAACATTCAAACCTGACAATCTGACACCCGCCTAACGTTGGAAACATTCAAACCTGACAATCTGACACCCGCGTGAGGTTTGAGGCCATATCAGACCAAACTTTTGACAAAAAGTAGAAAATGTCCAAATAATGTTGTGTCAGGCAGGGTGGGTGGGTGGTCAAAGCCACCAACAAGCAATTTTTTCCGCAACTAAAAAAAATTTCCTGCTTGTTTTTTAGTGTTTTGGCAATGAGTTGGGCTTCAAAACCACTTTGAATGAGAGAAATAATGTAATTCTAACTGTAAACTGACTGTAGGCAGTTATCGTGTTGTATTTTGTTGCAAATTTTGAAATCCAATATGGCCGCTGGCAGCCATGTTTTTTTGGCCGAATGACCTCAAAATGACTCATTCCTATTTACATGTCCATGTTAACAGTATGCACAGAAATTCATATACAGCTGTTTACAGTGAATTTCCCCCCGCAAATCTCTGTTTTAGTGTTAAAAGGGGGTGGGTGTCAAACAATGGTCGGAAAAAACTGCCGAAAACGGAAAAAAGTTTGGCGGTGGGGGTGGGTGGGTACAAAAAATGATCGAAAGGGAAAAAATGCCATACGTGCCTGAATTTTTTTTCCGACCGCCCCCCCCCCCCTCCCCCTGTGTCAGGTATGTAATTTCCAATTCTTGAAACCCCACTCACCCCAACATCATGTTGCCGCGTCCCTGGTCTCTTACCTTTCTAACATACGTTCAGTCCGAAATCAACTGATGTTGAATCGTGCGTTATATATTACATTTCTTACTGTTACACATTTTAACCATGTTTGGAGTGAAACACCCGCTTCAATCCCCATGTCGTCAAGTCACAGCCCACGTGACCAGTAAAATCATTTCGTATGTACATTATACAAGTCGGGATTTTGTTTACCCTGTGCCAATGCATTCTCTTATATATGCGAGTCGACCATAGGTCGCCTCGCATATATAAGAGAATGCATTGGCCTAACAATTTTTTACAATTTTTAATAATTTGTTCTTGTATTCTTTAACAATTTTATAATTTCACCCATACAGAACCCCAGACAAACATGAGGAGACGACACTCTTATATATGCTTCTATATATGTGTGGGGCTCCCTGCAGGGTAATGGATGTTTTTTATTTTATGTCCTAAAAATTGTCAGAAACATTTATTTAAAACAAATGATAAAAAATTGTTAGGCCAATGCATTCTCTTATATATGCGAGGCGACCTATGGTGGACTCGCATATATAAGAGAATGCATTGGCACAGGGTAAAAAAAATGTCGTCAAGTCACAGCCCATGTGGCCAGTAAAATCAAATCGTATTTACATTATATAAGTTATACCTCTTTTTCAACTTGATAGTGTTCATAACTAATTTTAGCCATATGACAATTTGCGACAATGTTGGATATCTAACTTTCTCAACATTCGAATTCTCGACGGGAAGATAATGTTGTCAGTGTGTGAACGCACCCTAACTCCTAAAGACGTCACCGTGTTTCTAAAGACGTCATCGTGTTTTTGTTTTGTTATTGATTTTCTGAGTCCCAACTTTCTGAACATTTGCATTCTCGACGCGGATAACGGAAGCGACAAAGACGGTGCAATCTATCAGTCGCACAGGAACACTATCAGGATATCCCATGATGCATCTGCTATGCATAGTGAGAATTAATGAGCACAGAGAGCAACAAATCTCGTGATGTATGGCTTGCTTTACGTGATTACAAGTCGGCTAACTTTCGGAACGCTTGATCTGCACGGGAAAAATGAAACTTTTCTCACATGTTTGTAATTTGGTCTATGCACCATATATGTTTCCATAGTTTCCAACTCGATTGCATTGTGCCCTCATTCATGTGCAACACGTGATCAGATTGGCTACAACGACACGGTAGTATATCTTTGTCGCGTTCTAAATCGGGGCCGATGGGGAAAAGTTGCAGTGTAACAACGGTGTATATATACATGTATATGAATATACTCTGAGTGGTTTTCTTCTCGAGTGAGATGCGGAGGATTATTTTACGAGGCGCTAGTCGAGGGAAATTATTTATCGCATCTCATGAGAGGAGAAAACCCATACGATACAACATCACCAGCGTTTTCTATTAAATTGGTTTACCGAATGACGCAAAAATGTGACGTCATGAAGTAGTTCTGACTGCTGAGAGTAGGATAACATCTTGAGAGTGGAATAACACATGTGGTCTTCTGAGGTGGGGATACGATTTATATTTTGACGTAAACCGTTGCTGAAAATATAATAAATAGAGGATCTCACATGAGTTTCTATTTTATACGGAATTTATCAACCGAGTTCACTAAATTCGATTTGAGCCGAGGTTTACCGAGGCTCAAATAGAATTTAGAGGACGAGGTTGATAAATTACGTATAAAATAGGACGAGTGTGAGATACCTTTTATCACATGATCAAATAAACCCGAAGCAACGCGAAATATTCATCGAAAACAACAATCATAAACTACAGCGATCGCAAGTTATTTGAAGAACGCCGCGACGTCATCGCACGCGCTGATATTAAACGTGTCTATTACCGATAATTATGAAACCGCTTTTATGGTCAAATTATGTGATAAAAATCGTTAAGTTGTTCTAGCATGTCGTAGTTGACGTCATGCAACGTTCGATCCACACTAGCTGGTCAACTACTACCGATTCTTTCCATTCAGTGTGAAGGATTCTATCACAACCGAACCGACTTGAAGTTGTATATGTCCATTGTTGTGTCATATTGAACTAATTTTAAAAAAAACACAAATATGCCCATATCGGCATTATTTTGTTTATATACGCTCTATATGAACCTAAATCTAGTTAAGAGATGTTAGCTCGTTGCAATGTGTTCTCATTGTGAATTGTGACCCCCGCCATAAAATGTAAAAACGGGTATAAGTTTAGTATGGGCTTTTTCTGAATCAAATAAGTCCAAAATGAACCTATGTGAATATTTAGCTCCAATATTAACCTATTTGCACGAGGATATGTTTCTGTGGTTCTTTTGATCTGTCTCGGTGTTCAACGACGTTCAGATATATATATGATAATCTATATGTACCCAGATGTTGCAGCAGGTACTCACATCGCAATATATCGTACGTTCAATGGTCATGCAGTAAGTGCTAGCACAACTTGATTCATGTATTTGCACGAGTCTAGCCGTCCGTTGTTGTTCAAGAACAAGCCTGTGCATGGCGACAAATCATGTCGGTTGATATGTCCAATCACCATATACTTACATGATCGTACTCAGTTATATATACATGTATAACCCAAAAGCTACCAACGCATAGTATGTAGTCAACCGAAGCGACATATTTGAAAAAAGTATCATGGTTTAAATTCCAACTTTTACAAGATTCAAATCTCGATAGCAGAGTATAGGCAAATTTGGCTCTGCGTGTTCATCGAATGTGACGTCTCATATGCATGGCTATGGACAAAGAGTCTGCCAGTGATATCATAATTTTGCCGGAACCAACATATAGCCTTCAGTAGTTGGCAGTTGTCCGTGGATCAATGTAGCAACAACGATTGCATTTAATCCTTTACCCAACAAAACGGCCAAAATCGGCCAAATAAAGCTTCAACAGCCTAAAATATCTTCGGTCTGTCTCAATAGAACCATACAAATATGGATATCATTGGAACCGGCTCCTTGACCACATTGTGATAGTTACAGTTATGCACTGTGCCAATGCATTCTCTTATATATGCGAGTCGACCATAGGTCGCCTCGCATATATAAGAGAATGCATTGGCCTAAAAATAAATTTGTTAACACTTTTTACCATTTTACTTACATTCTTTAACAATTTTATAATTTTTAATGTGTTAAGCCAATGCATTCTCTTATATATGCGAGGAGACATATGGTCGACTCGCATATATAAGAGAATGCATTGGCACAGGGCCCTTCTGTTGGGTAAAGGGTTAATAGACCCAACTACAATACATATTTACAGGATCATACTGCGGTTATTTATAACAAAAAACTAGTTGAAACGAAACGCCAGAAAAATATCAGTTAACCGTTTCATTGCTTTTGTTCCAACTTTCTCAAGATTCAAATCTCGACGGTGGATACGACATCTTTGGCGGCGAGACAGTGTATGAACGCAGTATAAAGCTCGACTGAATGATTTTGCGCCATCGTATTATTTCTTATATTAGCGGCTATTAAGTCCCAACTTTGGTACAGAATCCCTTTAAGTCCCAACTTTCCTAACATTGGTCTTCTAGACGTGAACGACCGAAGTGGTCAAATCCGATGCAATATATCAATCGCAGAGAACACTGTCAGGAACACACGATACACCAGAGCGACAATTAACGAGCAGCGAGAGCAACAAATCTCGTGCTGTTTGTCTTTCTTTAAGAAATGACCAGTCTGATTTCGGACCGCATGATGTTCATTGGATTTTACGCTTTACTCTTTGTATGACCAAATCCTTCGGCACGCCCTAGAGGCCAACTCCCTCATCCGATTATCACCAAACTTCATAAGGATCTTCTGGGTGACCTCCAGATGGGAGCCATCTTGGATTTTACTCTTTGTATTGGTATTACTGCATCCTTCGGCAGTCCCTCAGCCAAACTTTTTCATCAGATTAATCCAAAACTGTGTATGCGCCTTCAGGGTAACCTCCAGTTACTTAAGCATATAACCTGCCCGAGTTCCCTATCGTCCTATGTACTGTTATAGATGGCATGATCACTTTTACAAAGTTGAGCTACAGTGTCATTGACACTTTCCTTCTTACATTAGCGCTGATTAAATCCCAGCTTTCCTAACATTGGACTTCTCGACGTGAACGACCAACGTGATCAATTCTGCTGCAATATATCAATCGCACAGAACACTATCAGGAACACATGATGCATCTGTGCAACACGGCGGCAATTAATGAGCAGCTCGAGCAACAAATCTCCTGCTCTTTGTCTTTCTTTAAGAAATTACCAGTCGGATTTCGGAACGCATGATGTGCGCTTTATGGCGCTGCCAAACCGATGTGCCGTCATCGTAATCTGTTCTCACATGGCCGCACCGAACACACCAAAAATTCGACGTAATACGCGTAATGATGAATTTATGATTGTCCATTAAACGTTATTGCAACGTTGGTCGATAACTTAGCAGCACTGGTAATTGGATGCCGGTTACAATGGTGAAACTGGGAGAGAAGTTCGAATGATTCGTTTGAAGAATGTCAATGTTTTTTTTCGCCTTGTCCTGATAAAATGATTTTTGTTTTGGTCTTACGCAGGAAAGTCTACGTACGTTTACAGGTACCTACTATCTGGTGGCAGTACATTCAGGAACGTGACTAAAGTGGTCTGGTGGTGTCTCATCGGTGCACCCCCTCAACGTTGGTCAAACGTTTCATCAGCTGGAAATGTCATGCTTGAAACGACATCAGCTGGGAATTTCCTACCAGAAATATGTTCAAATTGCTCTAATAAAATATGCTATGCTATGATGGGGATATACCACAAACTCTTTAATGTTATTTTAGATACTGGATTTATTCCCGAAGAATGGGTACTGGGAACGATTATTCCTATATTCAAAAATAAGGGAGACCCAAGTGACCCGAATAATTACAGACCGATTACAATACTTAGCTGCTTGGGCAAATTATTCACGAAGATCCTTTCAAACCGACTGAATGTATTCGTAGAAAGTCACAGTATAATTTCTGAAAACCAAGCTGGATTTAGAAAGAACTATTCAACTGCTGATAACATGTTGATACTGACATTATTGTCAGAAATAAGCAGACATTTGAATAAGAAATTACTCTGTGCCTTCATTGACTTTAAAAAAGCGTTTGATACTGTGTGGAGACAGGGTTTGTGGTACAAATTGTTACAATGTGGAATTAATGGCAAGATACTCAGAGTAATTGTTAATATGTACCAACACGTCAAATCTTGTGTTCAATTTAACAACGCCACTACATCTTACTTCCCTTGTTTTGAGGGAGTTAGACAAGGTGATAACTTATCTCCCCTTCTGTTTTCATTATATGCTAATGACCTGCAACAATTCCTTGAAAAAGATAACTTGATTGGATTACGAAAATTGAACAACGAAATTGAAAGTAGACTGGATTGCTACTTGAAAATCTTTTTGATTCTTTATGCCGATGATACAATTATCATGGCAGATACCCCCAAATCACTACAATCACAATTAGATCAATTTGAAAAATATTGCGACAAATGGAAATTAACAGTCAATGTGGAAAAAACTAAAATTCTTAACATATCAAAAAGCAGTCTCTCGAAAAAAACTAAATTTATATTCAAAGGACAAAAACTAGATGTGGTAACCAACTTTAGCTACCTGGGCATACCATTTACTAAATCTGGCTCTTTTATGCCCGCGAAAAGAATGTTGGTTGACAAAGCCACAAGGGCCATGTATTCCATCATTGGAAAATCCCGCAAACATTGCCTTTCAATACGAAATCAACTTGACTTATTTGATGCTCACGTTGTACCAATACTTCTATATGGCTGCGAAGTATGGGGATACGGTGATAACAATTTATTAGCAAGCATTCAACGAAAATTCTTAAAGCACATACTTCGCCTTCGACCATCAACCCCAAAGTGTATGATATATGGCGAAAGTGGGAAAGTGCCGTTAAGTATACTGATTAAAACCCGAATGTTCAAATACTGGTGCAAAGTCACAAATAGCCAACCTGAAAGATTCCCAAAAATTCTACTGAATTTAATGCAGTCAATGATATGCGATACCGAAAAAGGTGAAAATATTTCCCCCTGGTTGAGTTGTATTCACGAGTTAATATACAAATGTAATCAACCGCATATATGGTGCGCAGGTCACGTTACCAACGTAGATCAGCTAGTATCATATATAAAATGTTGCCTTGTTTCCGAACAAAGATATTCTTGGGAATATGATATGAACAACACAAGTCTAGGTAATATATACCGGATTTTCAAACACGACTTTGATTTTTAATTTTATCTTGATGTACTTAGCGACCAAAACCGAACACTGTTGTGCAAATTCCGAACCAGTAACCACAAGTTACCAATAGAAACGGGACGGTGGACCAATACCGAACGGGATGATCGCACTTGCGTGTTATGTGATACAGGGTTAATTGGTGACGAATTTCACTACCTTCTCGTATGTAAAAAAAATGACCAACGTCCGGCGCAGATTGTTACCAATGTTAACTGGCCGACGCCCTAATACAATATTGATGAGTGATTTACTTAACGACGACAATGTAACACATCTCCGCAAGTTGTGCGAATTTATTAAGATTGTAAATCGAGAAATGACCGAATAACTCAGCTAGACAATAAGTCGAACAAGCAATGTCAAAATTTATGCAAGAACAGTACCGATATACGCATACACATAGTTATTGATAAATAATTATAAATAAGTATATGTAGGCATATACAATCAATATATTTAGTTGTATATGCTTATATATATTTACAATATGCATATACATGTTATAGTATTATACATCTATGTAACGATGAAGGTTATGTAATATAATCCATGTATACAACTTTTGTCAACCGGAAGCTCACATGTTTATGTACATATTGTATATATTTAAATTGTTATTATCTCCATACCTATGTACATGTATGTATAGGTTTATGAGAAATAAACTGATTTAATAGATGCTTGTTGCTTAGTGTTAAATACAGGTATAATATATCTAAAATCAAGTGGTCATTATTGTTAATAATAACCACTTGATTTTAGATTTATCCATCCTACACCCGCAATTTGTCCGTAATTTGTCCGTTTGAGCACGTGGAAGTGGACCACATCTCCAAAAAATTAAAAAAATTTAAAAATCGATATCTGATCCCTCTGAGCTTTGAAGGGTGGGTTCCTCGACTCGAATCAAATATTTGTTTACCCACGAAGCCAAAGAAATAGTAATTTAGGGGAGCTTAATCGGATTGAGTACCTTTAAAGTGATATGAAACACTCCGATGAGGTGTTCCAAATAGAATAACAAATAATCATGCCAAAATAAGTTATTTTCATATCTTTGATATCCAATTAGTCAGAAAACAGCATCATTGTTTTACATGAATTAACCCTTTACCCAACAGAAGGGCCCTGTGCCAATGCATTCTCTTATATATGCGAGTCGATCATAGGTCGCCTCGCATATATAAGAGAATGCATTGGCTTAACACATTAAAAATTATAAAATTGTTAAAGAATGTAAGAAAAATGGTAAAAAGTGTTAAAAAAAGATTTTTTTTAGGCCAATGCATTGGCACAGGGCATAACTGTAACTATCACAATGTGGTCGAGGAGCCGGTTCCAATGATATCCATATTTGTATGGTTCTATTGAGACAGACCGAAGATATTTTAGGCTGTTGAAGCTTTATTTGGCCGGTTTTGGCCGTTTTGTTCGGTAAAGGGTTAAACACAGTAACTGCTGTTTGTGTTATCATTGACGTAGTTTATCATCCAGTAATTCGTCCCGAATAAAGTAGTATATATTTACATGTGTGCTTAGTTCAAACGTTGTGTTCTCTGAAATGGTACATGTAGGTCGATGCGGTCGAATTTTTTAGATAATCTTAGTTGATTGCTGGTCGTCCAGTGGAGATGTTTGGATACTGATTTGTCGGTTTTATTCACTGAAATAAGTCAACAATATGTCTTTAAAATACTGTGTTGTTTGTGCTCAAGCTGCAAAACAGAGTTCAGTCCCTCGCTACGCTATGTATAACCGCTGCCGGCATGTGTATTTTCTTAATTAAATCTAACATTTTTTATTGAAGTATTTTGTCGGTTACAATTCATTCTGGCTTTATCTAGACAATTTTCAAATGAATATGGACAGTTCAGTTTCTCAGAATAATGCAGAATGAATTGTAACATACAAAAGTCTCAAATAAATAAATGTGCGATTTCTTCACAATGTGTGATGGTGCTGGCAGCGGTAAGTCCTGCATGGCTGGGGATTGAACTCTGCATGGAGCTTGGTTTGTGCTATGCGTGCATTTATCAATAAAGTATCTTTCGAACAAACTGTGAGCACTAATGGTTATATGCTGACAACAAGAAAAACGTCCATTGCCAATATTGCCAAACGCTGAGTACAAAACGCTTTTGAAATGCATTGCACACAAGCTCCAACAGCAACACTATGTATAAGTGGAATAACTCTATATTAACCATAGAATTTACGCTTTGGTTGTCGACAACATCAAGCACTGGCAATTTAGTTAAGGTATTTTTGAGTTACCTCCCATGGCTCCATTAGACTGCAACGAACACAAATATGAACCAGTTGACAGACGGCTCACTAAAACGCCCTTATTAGCAGACAATAAGGCAAAAGGTACAAGTGTATATACTATGTTGTAAATTGGTGAAAGAAACGACTGGGCGGGTTATGGTCACTGGGACATTAGTACGTTGCACACAGAAACCACAACATACCCTGTATAGTCTGGTCGATAAACACAGACTCCACATCATACCCTGTATAGTCTGGTCTATAAAAGGTTTGACCTATAAACAATTTGGACTAAGTTGTTTGTTATTCCATTTTGAAGAGGAATATATCCTCTATAACATATCCAAAATACGCTAATATTCCTTTTGAACATTTTTTTTATAATCCAAGATGGCGTCTGTTATTAAATTTATGTGGTAGGTGCAGCAACTAATACCAAATTAGTAATACAATTAAAATACACACAAACAGTGCTTAGTCATAAACCATATCGGTAGAATTTTGCAAGACTTCAATATTGGCATATTATTGGGCAGTGAGATATGTTTGCATATTGATCCAAAATAATTAATATTCATCTCACTGTCCAATGAGGATGCATAATTCCAGGACAAAGTAATAGCGGTGAGACTCCTTTCAAGTTGACTGGGAATAAGAGAGAGTTCCTTTCCAACTGCCGAACAACGAGGACGCGATGTGACTGTCTGTTGTAATGTTTTCTTTGTTGTGTGTATATAATAGTCTTGAAGTTTCAACTTCCTGGAGGAATCTGTTATCCCCAGACTATAATGCTCGGGGCCAGATTGTTATAAATTTATGTCCCAAAATGTCCGCCAAAATCAACTGAAATTTACAATTTGTGGAAAATTGAATAACTAGTCCTATAAGAGTGAACACGCTCTCGAATTATGCAAACCAAAACAAAAACCAACATAGTCCAAATTTGTTCTAGGTTGACCCTAAAATTTGAGTTTTTCGACCAGATTAGTAAGCAATGACAAATTTCGGGAATAATGTTGCCCTCCTACTATTGTCAGGAAAATAACTTTTTTCTGATAACTTAAAGCCACACGCATATATACACTATACACCAACTGAGATACCGGGGTACCAGTTATATACGTAATCCCCCCTATCCCGAACACCCCACACCGCCCAGGTGGCGAAAATGTTCAACTGATGGCCATTTCAGACAAAAATATTGACCAAAATTAGGATAATATAATATACGCAGCTGTTGGTGTGAAACAACATATAATAACTGGTTGGAAGACAAACAAATGGGAACAAATTAAACGTATATGTGGTGTAAAATTACAACTGATGTTACGTTATGCATGAAATGTACAACTGTCGAAAATATTCACCTAAGTTGGGTGAGACACCCCCTCCACTCCCCATGTCGCCACGTCCCTGCCTACAGCTCATTGGTCTGGACCACAGCGATCACTCAATGTTCAGCCATAACTTGCATGTATATGCAGTTTCCTACTCGCAGAGGTCCGATGTGCTGGCACGCATGACAACACACTTGCGAATCAGTCAGCTTGGTTGAGAGTGGGCTTCCACAACAAACATTCATGGTCGCCAACGTTAATAATGAGCTTCATGTATTCACGAAAAGTCACGATATTTCGCAGGCAATCTGTTTTCGTTTCCTGACTTCAAATGAAACTTTAATAGGCGCCATGCTTTTTCTGCAGTTGATACAAAATGTTTGTGACTGCTGAGGGAGCTAATAATTTCGGAACCCAGCGGTCACGTTCATCACAACAATTAGCAGTCATATTAACCCTTAATGACGGGAGTTGCGCTGGCGCAACATTAAAGACCCTGTGCCAATGCATTATCTATATATGCGAGTCGACCATAGCTCGTCTTGCATATATAACATAACGTATTGGCCTAACAATGTCTTATCAATTTCTCTTTCATTCTTTAACAATTTTTATAATTTTTATTATATTCTTTAACAATTTTCATCAATTTTTATAATTTTTTCTTACATTCTATGACATTTTTTTTTCTTATATTCTTTAACAATTTTATCATTTTTATAATTTGCTCTTACATTTTTTCATAATTTTATCATTTTCTATCATTTTTTCTACATTCTTTACTAATTTTTATCATTTTTATCATTATTTCTTACATTCTTTAACAATTTTGTTTTTAATTCTGTTCTTACATTTTTTTACAATTATATAAAAATTAATATAAAATTTGTTAGGCTAATGCATTCTATGGTCGATTCATATATATAAGATAATACATTGCACATGGTTTTCGCAAAAATTCTGGAAGCTACAGTCATGAAACGGTTAACACCCACAGTACAATGTACATGTGAGATTCGCTAGTGTTTACAGTATATGTAGTTTATTCTAACCACCCTTTGTGAGAGTCTATATTACAATGCGTATGTATATAACATATGGACAGTTTGTGTACAGATGTGGTCAATAAAATAATAAGAAATTGAGATAAAAAATGGAAAAAGAAGTAATCTATGGAAAATCTAAAGCATGGACGTCCTGTAATTTCACACACGAGCTCACACGCATGTGGATTGGGTTATTTCATTTAAAATAAGAATAGAAGTTGCGGCTCCGATACTGTGTCAGGTTTCACCGTGAATTATTGTGCAAGCCTTCCACAAGAAATGGGCCGAGTCTATAATAAAACCGTCGAAGAATTCGTCTGAGAGTCCATAGTTGATTATGTTACAATTTCCAAGAATAGTTGCTATCAGGTTCCCGTGGTCTAGTGCATCTATACTGAAGAAAGTCTCAATACCATACCGCGTGATCACAAGGTCAAGGAAGGAATCTCTGAAGTCGGTAATTAGTTCACCGCAGCACAAACATATGGCATGATGTATTTCATTATCATATAATCTGCCACACGCGTGACACATCATGTGATTAAGATGTGACGTCTTGTTGAGAAGTCGAGCCAAGTGTCTCAGTTCAGTCGCATGCTGTGGGTACTTGCTCAGTAACACCCATATTCCCCATGTGGATGGAGGGTCGCCGTGCACTAGATGCGCAGTTCCGAGCAAAGGACCCATAGAAACTCTATGCGTCCACTTGCGTGTGTATTCCTCGGCGATCTTAGTTTTCACAAGAGAAATCTCTTGTGAAAGCTAAGACCGCCTACAATAGAATAATTTTATTATTATAGTGACATATGCTTTACAAAATTCAACGATTGGTAAATACATTACATTGTATATTATATAGATAATGAATGGCTTGGAGTTGACTATGCCAAAATAGTGGTCCGAGAGGAGGAATATAGTCCACGAGCCGCTGGCGAGTGGACTATTCCTCCTCGAGGACCACTATTTTGGCATAGTCAACGACAAGACATTCATTATTTATTATATTATATCGAACATTGGTGCCAATTTCTCACACAATTTCTGTGTCTGTTTCTCACATTTTTATTTACCGTGAATTTTGGAAATCGGTCTCATATTTTACAATTTACGGCAATCTTTTGACGATGGCAGGGGAGCATAACTATGTTATTAGTTACATCTAACAGCATCTCTTCGTGGTTCATGCATATACTTCTATAAATAAGTCATTACCAAAGGCAGTTTGGTGAAATTTTATAAGTTAACTTGCTTAACTTCGATTAAAACGGAAAAGGATGTTATAAATAACATCCACTGGCATTACAATATTAGGACTGGCCGCTTGCCAACTAAACGGACAAACTGTTAAATACATTGGATAACTATGATCGGACATGTGTAAGGTCATTACAATTCACCAATAAATCTAATGATAGACCGATATTGCAACAAGTATCGTTGAAGGCTTAGTTTAAGATTGAACGTATCTTCAGGCGGCAACCCGATTTCAGAAATGATTTTGTTACTACAAATAGAAAAATAATCGTAGGCATGTAGGAATCGTACTGGGGTACTATCGTATAATAGTATAGCTGCGTGCAGCCAATCAGAATGCGAGAAAGTCACTTGAGATGTAATATATTTATATAACACCCGGCCCATAGGACCTATAATTCACTTTAAGTATATATGTTTGTTTGTAACATATTTATTGTGTCTCCCAATATATACAATATTGACAATTGAATGATGATGAGGAGGTAATGTGTGATGAGGGAGTAACCACTGGGGATTGGAGCACAAGTTATGCAACTTAGATTATAAAGCTCCTCTCCCAAAAAAGTTAATATGTACATCGAATTAATAAGTTATGTGCGCATATACTTGGTAGAGTCAACACAATACGTCAACGATTAAAACAATTGTGAAGATATATAACCGTATGACGTGGAAATGAATTGATGAGGTAGTTCACCATAAAGTTAAGTGAGTGGATGCCATTGATATAAAACATTTTTTATTTTTGAAAAATGTCTGTCTTAGGTCTCTGTATGCGGCGCACGAAAACAACAGTTGAAGTTCAGTTTCCACTGCCGCTGACTTGCAAAAGACGCACAACCGTCGTCAATGTCTTCACTTCTCCGTCGACCCGTTTCGATGCCTACAACTGACCATGACCTGATAACAACATAATTGACTAAAAACAATAATCACGACAAACAGAACCATATCACCGTAACGTGAGTGGCAAGACG
Source organism: Siphonodentalium dalli (assembly GCA_032622095.1). Lineage (NCBI taxonomy): Eukaryota > Metazoa > Mollusca > Scaphopoda > Gadilida > Siphonodentaliidae > Siphonodentalium > Siphonodentalium dalli. Next base: position 98,252,873 of record CP136068.1, read on the forward strand.
TTTGAACGGCACTATTTTCTCACAAGCGGACACGTAGTCGTCAATTCTGCGAAACGGTTTCATGACCGCCCGCAACACTTACGACTCGGACAACAGTACGCTATTTATAATAGTCTTATCCAGTAGTAATTCATTGTGCGAAATGTGTCCTTTACATAGATAGATATTGCCAAATGGGGATGGCAAGAAGACAGTCTTACCAGACTATGCCATCCCCCACAATACACGACAGAAATATCCATAATTTTCATCATTATTATGTAATATATATGTGTATTGGAAATAAAATATCCTATCCTATCCTATCCCCCTGATTGGATAATCCTGCCGCGTGGGGATGTCTATCCGATCGACGGCACAGATACCCTAGATACATGAGCATCAACCAGTATGAAACGCTTGGTTTAACAATAGTGTCGACTGGTGAATATAACTGATGAAGTCCAACATAATAATTAATAATAATTAGTTTTATATTGCGCTTAAAGGCCCACTTAATTTTCGAACCCCCAGATCACATTATATAAATTATAGACTAGCAGATTAGCCCGCCACTGGCGGGATTGGTCCCATGGCTTTGGTCGATCCATTATTTTTTGGGTTTTCAAGGTAACCCCGTACAGGCACGCCGACAGCATGCTATCATATAACCCGACAAAACTATTCCCCATCCCGAGTTGACCATACATAAAAATTTTCACATCGATGTCACCGCTGACGACCGAGATATCGCCCAAGGTCATTTGTGGGTACCCGTTTCAAGATCAAGGTCATCTCAGGCGGACAAACTGGCCCGACGAAAATCTCCCCCGTCCCTTGGAAGCCCTAAGTACGAAATTTCGTCTCGATATCCCCAGTTTCCGAGACGGTCGATTGAGCCGTATTTATACTCGTGTATATAAACGCCCTTTAACAACGACACCGCAGATACGAACGCTCTTTAATCATTAACCGATTAACCCATCAATTCCAACGACGGTGGCAGGGCGAAGGGTGAAGAAGTGATCGGACGTTCTCAGAAGCGGTGCGAAGACACTTCTCGTGTTTTTTTTACCCTTAGATAGCAAGTTTGGGCTCAATCGGTCGAGCCGTTTTCGAGTCTATAAAAGATATAAGGATATCAAAATATATAGTAGACTAGCAGGTTAGCCCGCCACTGGCGGCATTCGTCACATGGCTTTGTTCGAAAAAGCAATTGCAACAGGTTCCGAGACACTTGTGCTGCATTTGTACCAAATTTCGTCAGAAACCTTTGTTTTTATTTATTTTTGTTTTTTTATTTTTTTAAATTTAATATATTTTTTTTCTGAATTGTTTTTTTTATTTTTTTATTTTTTTTATTTTAAAATGATTTAATTAATTTTTTTGTTTCTGGCGGAAAAATTTACCCGTAGAAATCCCCCCTTCCTAGGAACGACAGACAACGCTCGAGCGATAACATTGCATAAAACAAACGCTTCCCGTCGTGAAATGTCTCTGCATAATATTTCGAGCGACAGGCTACAGACTCCCGTCATACAGATAAGTAGATAGCGAAACGAAATTTACCCGTAGAAATCCCCCCTTCCTAGGAACCCGTAGAAATCCCCCTTCCTAGGAACGACAGACAACGCTCGAGCGATAACATTGCATTGAAAACAAACGCTTCACGTCGACAGGCTACAGACTCCAGTCATACAGATAAGTAGATAGCGAAAACGACGCTCTTTATATAGACTCTGCGGAAAAGGAACGCTCTTTATATATCAACGCTATTAACCCCGAAGTGCCGATTGCGGTGATTTGGGATTGGAGAAACGGTGCTCTGAGCTTCTCCAAAACGCGACCACGGCCGTATCGGTGGGATTTTACACTTATATACGAAAATTGAGCTCAATCTGAACACGCGTTTTGGATTCCGTGAAGTACACATATATATACACACATACATATATATATATATATATATATATATATATATATATATATATATATACGGAAGTCTCAAATTATATAGTAGACTAGCAGGTTAGCCCGCCACTGGCGGCAATCGTCAGAAACATGACAATTTTTATTTTTTTTAATTAATATTTTAATTTAATTTTTTTTTTCAATGAGTTAATTGTGCCTTTTTAATTTACTGGCTTTTTAAATTAATTTGTTTAATTAATTTTTTAATTAAATTTTTTGTTTTTCAATTTGACCCGATTTGACCTTGAATTGATCATTTTCAAGGTCAAGGTCAGGTCGGGGTCACAATTTAACCCGTCCATGACACTTCCCGTAGGTAGCAAGTTTGAGCTTGTGGGTACCCGTTTCAAGGTGAAGATCACCTCGGGCGGAAAAACTGACCCGATGAAAATCTCCCCCGTTCCTAGGAAGCCCTAAGTACGTAAGAATCACTCAACACGCTCATGTCTGGATACATAAGCTCACGCCCGGACACAGACGTAAGAATCACATTACACGCATACGCGCTTTATCAACGATACTGCGGATACGAACGCTCTTTAACTATCAACGCGATTAACTCCACAGTGCCGTTTTTGTGAATGAGAGTGGAGAACGGGTGCATGGAGCTTCTCCAAAACGCCACGACGACTATTCCCGTGGGTTTTTACCCTTAGATGGGAAGTTTGGTCTCGAACGGTGCAGCCGTTTTCGATTCTATAAAGTATATATATATATATTTATACATGTATATATATATACTAGAAGGTGACCCGACTTCGTCCGGGCTTTGACCTTGAATTGTCTATTTTGAAGGCCAAGTTCAAGTGGGGTCACGATTTGATCCGTCCAAAACACTGCCCTAACAAAAGTACCCGACAAAAGTACCCGCCTAAATCCATCCGGTTTCACCCGATTTGACCTTGAATTGATCATTTTGAAGGTCAAGGTCAGGTCGGGTTCACGATTTGATCCGTCCAAAACACCCAGTGGACAAAAGTAACCCTATGTATCAATTTCGTGGAAATCCCATCAAAATTCGCGATTTGCCCCTGAATTGACCCGATTTCAAGGTCAAGGTCACGTCGCACGGGCAAATGAATAGGCTTATGAGACTCCCCATACGAAAGTACCCCCACATACCAAGTTTCATCGATATCCCGTGATATTCGGGCGTTTGACCTTGAAATGATCCGATTTCAAGGTCAAGGTCACATCGCACGGGCAAATTAATAGGCTTATGCCACTCTCCGGCCAAAGGTACCCCCACATACCAAGTTTCATCGAAATCCCGTGATATTCGGGCGTTTGACCTTGATATGACCCGATTTCAAGGTCAAGGTCACGTCGCACGGGCAAATTAATATGCCTATGTCACTCCCCGGCCGAAAATATTCCCACATACAAAGTTTCATCGAAATCGGCTGGGCCATTTTCGAGTCCATCGATTACAGACACACACACACACAGACACACACACAGATCTTCCAAAATATATAATAGACTAGAAGGTGACCCGACTTCGTCCGGGCTTTGACCTTGAATTGACCATTTTGAAGGTCAAGGTCAGGTGGGGTCAAACACCAACACCCCAAAAATGGTGGAAATCGGCCCAGCGGATACCGAGATACCCTAATCATCAAATTTCGTCCGTACAAATCCGCCAGTTTAACCCGATTTGATTTCCACTCAAGTATATAAACGCGCCTCATATACACGTACGCTCATTAATTATCAAGTTTCAACGTAAAGATAAATTACCATCGGTGCCCGAGATATCGCCAAGACGTCTGAAACAGTCAAATGCATCGGCCGGTTAAGCGTTAACGTGATCTAACGTTATGACCTCTAACGACGTCATAGAAGTTACGCATTGTTTTTATCCTGATGGAAGATAGTACCACTTCTTCTTGATAATTGAGGCAGATAACTAAAACGGATACATACGCATTATATATCGTTGGAAAGAGGAAACACGAAAGATTCTCACAGTGTCATTATTATGACTGGCATTTTATTATTCGCGCTGTTTCGAATCGATTTGTAAGCACCGAACTCAAATGAAAGTCCCGTAACACAGCGTAAAAACAGATTTGACCTCGGCACGTGAAAAGTTTAACTCGGATCTGAAAATTAATAGGCCTATGGTACTCCTGGCCCGAAAATACCCCCACATACCAAGTTTCATCGAAATCGGCTGGGCCGTTTTCGAGTCCATCGATTACAGACAGACAGACACACACACACAGACAGATCTTCCAAAATATATAATAGATATACTAGAAGGTGACCCGACTTCGTCCGGGCTTTGACGTTGAATTGACCATTTTGAAGGTCAAGGTCAGGTGGGTTCAAACACCAACACCCCAAAAATGGTGGAAATCGGCCCAGCGGATACCGGGAAATCGGCCCAGCGGATACCGAGATACCCTATGCATCAAATTTCGTCCGTACAAATCCGCCAGTTTAACCCGATTTGATTTCCACTCAAGTATATAAACGCGCCTCATATACACACGCTCATTAATTATCAAGTTTCAACGGAAAGATAAATTACCATCGGTGCCCGAGATTTCGCCAAGACGTCTGAAACAGTCAAATGCATCGGCCGGTTAAGCGTTAACGTGATCTAACGTATGGCCTCTAACGACGTCATATAAGTTACGCATTGTTTTTATCCCGATGGAAGATAGTACCACTTCTTCTTGATAATTGAGGCAGATAACTAAAACGGATACATACGCATTATATATCGTTGGAAAGAGGAAACACGAAAGATTCTCACAGTGTCATTATTATGACTGGCATTTTATTATTCGCGCTGTTTCGAATCGATTTGTAAGCACCGAACTCAAATGAAAGTCCCGTAACACAGCGTAAAAACAGATTTGACCTCGGCACGTGAAAAGTTGACCTCGGATCTGAAAATCAATAGGCTATGTCACCCCCCGGCCGAAAATACCCCCACATACCAAGTTTCATCGAAATCGGGTCGGCCGTTTTCGAGTTCATCGCGAACACACAGACACACAGACACACAGATCTTCCAAAATATATAATAGATATATATATTTATCCGGTGAAATAAACTCTGAACATGTTGTGTTTTTTTGTGGTACCGACTGTGCTTTTTTGTGAATAAGTTTCACCTGGAGTGTACTGCAAAGTGTGTTATTTTCAATGGAAGGGAGCGAGACGGAGTAAATGATTCTAAGATTTCAGCTAATTTCTAATTCTCTATTGGAACCTTCTTAGACACAGACGTTCCAACTGGTGGTGAATTATAGTATTTTAATAATATTTTATGCCATATATTGTTAAAGGTACCCAATCCCATCAGACGGTCACCATATCATCGGTGATGAATATAATTTTATTATCGTATGCAAAAAATTCCAGTCTATCCCAGAAAAATACATACCATCGTATTATTGGGAGCTTCCCAACCTTGATAAATTTATTGGTCTTCTATCTGTTGATAATCTAGAAATTATGAAGAGGGTATGTATATTTATTAAACAGATATAATTTAATAAAGAGATATATATATATCTTGAATGAGCTTATGAGCTTCTGATATCAGTTCTTCCCGGAAAGCTGATATCAGAATAATAATAATAATAATAATAATAATAATATTTGTATAGCGCTTATCCCCAATAAGCGGGCCCTAAGCGCTTGACATAAACATAAACATGAAATATAATATACACAATATCAAAGTCACTTTCTGAAACGCCGCGCAAACAAATAAGTTTTCAATGACTTTTTAAAGTCGTCAAGAGATGGTGATTCTTTTATGTTCAATGGCAGAGGATTCCATGCATTTGCGCATGTTACTTTGAAAGATCGGTAGCCAACTGTGATCAAATTAGCACCAGATGGTGTCAAAAGAAGTTTGTCCTCTGAACGAAGTGATCGGTGTGGGACATACGGAACAAGGATATCAGTGAAGTAAGCTGGAAGAGATTTTGAGTCATGGGTTGCTTGATATGCATATGTAACAAGTTTATAAATAATCCTATCTGTCACAGGTAGCCAATGTAATTCTTGCAACATTTCATCTATGTCGTCAGATCTTTTACGACACAGAACTATCCTTGCAGCAGTGTGTTGCAGACGCTGAAGCCTGGTAATTTGGATAGATTGTATACCAGCCAAAAGAGAGTTGCAATAGTCAAGTCGACCGAGAATCAGAGATGAAGCAAGTTTTTTTTAGCTGAGTCAGTGTTTATGTATTTCCTCATTTGACCCAGTTTTCGAAGTTCAATGTATATTGTCTTGAATATCTGGCTAATATGTGATGTCATAGAGAGTGATCTATCAAAAAATACACCAAGGTTCTTCGCGCTATCTGATAAATAAACTTGGTTACCATCAATAGTCATAACATCTATGCCCACCTTTTCTATGTATGACGGCTTAGACACCCACATTACTTCAGTTTTGTCACTATTTAATTTTAGTTTATTAGCCAACATCCACGATTTCACAGAAACGATGCAGTTTTCCATTGCAGTGAGAAGAAAATAGGGGTTATCACCAGAAATGTAAAGCTGAGTATCATCAGCATACATGTGCGCAGAGACGCTCTGTCTCCTGATGATCTCACCAAGTGGTTTGGTGTAGATTAAGTACAAGACAGGCCCCAGGACTTATCCTTGAGGGACTCCATACTGCAGATGAATGGTTTTGGAAAAGGCACTGCCAATTTGAATCCTCTGAACACGATTAGAGAGATATGAACCGAACCACTTGGACGCGCTGTCAGATATCCCAAAAGAAATTTCCAATCGCTTCAACAGTATTTCGTGATCAAGAGTATCGAAAGCTGCGCTCATGTCAAGCAGGGATACTAGTGAAAACTTGTTATCATCACTGGCAAGAAGAAGGTCTGAAGTGATACACAACAATGCAGTTTCAGTACTGTGACCAGGTGTGTACGCTGACTGAAACTTTTCCAGAAGAATCGATAAGCTTGCATTCATAGATCACATTGTATACGACTGTATGCACACAGTTAAATAGTTTTTGCTTTGTATTTAATATGTGCGTCTAATACACATGCACGAGAAGAAATATATTTAGATTATCAACGAAATTATATTATAAGCCAAAACTGAAATTGGAAACCATTTAATGCTTTCTGCCCGTCGCAATTTAAGGTATTGGACATAGCATACGGCATATATAGCAATGACATAGTATGACATTATGTATTGTTTATATCATGTCTATACACTTATGGGTGGACTTAGCGTGTAAATATGTATGTATATAACACCAACTAATTCATCAAGTTATTAATATATATTATGTTTACTAATGTTTACTAATGTACTTTTGTTCTGTGATAAACAGCAAAGACATAATAAAACATAATAAAACATTACATTAATAATCAAGATACAACAACAACATTTCTTCAAAATACGCTTTAGTTATCAGAATCGATTAATTACAACAAAATAATGCTAACCACTGTCAACTATGGTACCAATTTCCCAAAACGTGTTATTTATCAACATTGTGTTCAACGAAAATGTTCCGTATTATCACTTGGGTATCACGAAATTTGGCCGCATTACCACTTAATTTTAGAGTAATCCATCTTCATCCTCAATTTTTTCCGAGACCGTCGGTTTGACGAGTGTTTTCTGGGCCACAAATAATTACATATCCCGAAAAAATAGCGAACTTCAAAAATCGATATCTGATCACTCTGAGCTTTGATGGGTGGGTTCCTCGACTCGAATGAAATATTAATTTGGGAGCGTTAATTCGGATAATGCATCTTTAATAAAAACAGTATATCAAAGCACCATGACAAATAATCGGTGACTCTAAAATAATTAAACAGGCCTGTAATCCATCGACGTGCTCTAAGATGCTATATGCATAGTATTACCCCTGTCCACAGGGCACATTACTAACAATATATTTGGCCTATCCTCTGAGGGGTAAACCAGAGCTGCAATGCATATGCGTGAACATCATAATTAGTAATGCTGACAAGGTCCCCATCGAGTACTCGTTTAATACATGAGTGGTTCGAAGCAGTCACATATGAGTGACCTTGCTCAATGGTCACAGCTTGCGCGAGTTTGGAACAGCGTACGATCTGACAATTATACACGTCGCTCATTTCGACCAAGCCATGAACTGCGGTGTGAAACTTACGATAGACCACCGGAGGTCTGCGAACTCATCTCGATATGTTGACAGCGAAGACCAGTCCGGTACTGGTGTGTGTTTCGAATATGTGACCCGCCATATCAAATCCAGTCGTAAGTCGGGATTATTTTTACCCTGTACAGTTCGCCTCGCATATATAAGAGAATATATTGGCCTAACAATGTTTTATCATTTTTTTTAAATAAATGTTTCTTACAATTTTAAGGATATAAAATAAAAAACACCCATTACCCTGCAGGGAGCCCCACACATACATAGAAGCATATAGAAGAGTGTCGTCTGCTCATGTTTGTCTGGGGCTCTGTATGGGTGAAATTATAAAACTGTTAAAGAATACAAGAAAAAATTATTAAAATTGTAAACAATTGTTAGGCCAATACATTCTCTTATATATGCGCATATATAAGAGAATGCATTGGCACAGGGTAAAAAAAATCCCGACTTACGACTGGATTTGATATGGCGGGTCACATATTATCATATTTCGTGGTGGTATTCGATTCCATGCTCTTGCAGCTTTCGTAAACAGTGGGTCAGCAAGAAATCGTTCTGTGTCGACAATTCGAACACGGAAGATATTTATACAAACACCGCAACAAACTTTTCGCAGGCTGAAATTATCGCTACGAAAAGAACCGGGCAATAAAAATTATTATATATTATATCGTCCATTCTTAGTTTGTATGAAGGTTCAAATTAAACGCCAAAAAGATACTAGCTCGGCCAGTTGCCTGTAGATATGTACTTTAGACATGGACATGCGATATATACACAAGCAAAACACTCCCCAAGTTATGTATAGACAAGCCATACGCTGCATATTATATATTCTTAACATCAAATTGCGACAGTTGTGTGATCCAAGTTGAAAACAGTTTACAAATTGTAAATTCTTCAAACGATGCGGATTAAACACTGACGTCATTAACATTGGATAAGTTATTCATATATTTAAATAATGGTATTACAGCGTCCCAACTAAGCTCTCATTTCGCGATAAGATGCTTTCCTATATTTATTAATAATATACCCTTACAAACCTTTAGATGCATTTGTTCGCATGTCATGGTATCCTTACAGTTAGTTCCGGTGACCATATTTCACAACCATATAGTGAAATTTGTTTGATAAGTTTCCAGTTTACATTTAGTCAGCAGAGGTAACTTAACTAAGTGAATTAAGTGGATATCCTGGAACTTAAGTTCTCCTGCGCCTTTTGCGTAACAATTTTTCCATGTAAATTACAATACGTGTATTGGGAAAATATACTTTTTTGTTGTTATAAATTTACAAATGTTATAAATTTCCAAATAGTCCCATGGCATATGTTTCTTATTATCATTAATTCGTTAATTCTTCCATGTTTCCAATATTTGGAAAATAGACTTTTTGGCTATAAATTTACTGCCGATAATGTTTATTTTTCTCAAAATAGTCACATATATTTCTAATTACCCGTAAACTGGTTCTTGGACTCTGTGTCCTTTTTAAAGCCGGATTTCGGCTTCCGGGAGAAGTTGGTGATGACCTTAACGATGGTGACCTTTGGTATGTTGGCCAACAGCCAATCGCGAGTTTTAGGGTCGCGAGAATTAAATCTAATTATTCAGTTCGGTGACTTGACAGGTGGATTTGTCATAATCTAGAACTTAGTTGGGCGTACATTTAGCATTTTATGTATTAATGATGATTATGCGCAATGTAATTGTTTTTGGTGGTGTTCGGCGTTAATGATGATTAATTATACGGGCGAACAATAAGTCGGATCTACAAGATGTGACAAACAATAACATTACAGCACAGTAAGCGGAACGACATACTCAGACCTGATGGTGACCCCGCGTTCAAGGTGCGAAGTAGAGTAAGGTGGATACACACTTGTATATAATTTCTGTACGTAAATTACATGTGTTTTAAATTGTCACACCAATCATTGATATCATTACGCCACCGTAGTGTGGTGTTTATAGCTTTTGTTTTTTTTGTATCGCATGGTCGATCGATAATTCACTGGGTGATTGTACATTCGGCAAACCTCGTCAGATTCCGTCACCGTTTCATCGTACCGATAATTACGAGAGTACAACTAAGATTGGCACATGTGTTTACGTCACCGGTGTAATTGTGGGGACATGCTTCTATTATGAAGGTTTGCTATCCCGAAGGTCCGCTATTCCGAAGGTTCTCTATTCCGAAGGTTTTTGTTATTTTTAGGTTAATTCTATATTTTAAAGTATTGAGACTAATTTGAGAGGGTTCATTTTCACAAAGATTCTTTATATGGAGTGTGCGCTCACATCCGAACTGATCATGCGCGCACACCGATACAGATACAGGAGGAAATAACTTAACTTAGAACATTAAATGTGATTTTGTTTTGTTTTCGCTGGTTTTCTTGAGATTTTATATCATTACGTGGGCCCATACCTTTGAATTCTTGGCATATACTATGAATGTTGTGGTATATATGGACCCTCCCGCATTGGGACATGACATAGGTTCAGTTGACTTAAGTGGTGTTCTGTGTGTGCTCCAATTTGGAGTTCATTATTTTAAGGGCCAAGTTTAGAATTTTATGGGTCCATACCTTTGAACTCTGGGCATATAATATGAATATTGGGGGGGGGGCATGGCTCTATTCCGAAGGTTCACTATCCCGAAGGTCCACTATTCCGAAATTTCTCTGAATGTTCGCTATTCCGAAGGTTCACCAATCCGAAGGTTCGTTATTCCGAAGGTTCTGTGTTCCAAAGATTTTTTTTATTTTAAGGTTAATTCTATATTCTAAAGTAACGAGAGGGTTCATTATCACGAAGATTATTTTTATGAAGGAAATAACGTAAAACATTTAATGTGATTTTGTTTTGTTTTCGAGGGTTTTCTTGAGTTTAATGTCATTACGTATGACCTTATTTCTCATTACATATTCACGCCAAGGAGCCCACACAATTGCTATGTTACGATGCGATTTAATGTGATTATGTGTGACCTAATATCTCAATAATCTGAGGCAAGAGTACGCCTGCTAAAGGCGAATTATAACAGTTGGGGGTATAACGCTCAATAAATACTGGAGGCTATAACAAACTGCGCAGTAGAATATCGCTGAATGGACGAGTATGAGATGAGCCTAAATGCAATTGTGACTTTGTTTAAAGGCCCACTTAATTTTCGAGTCATTAATTTTTTATAGTATATACGGTTTTAATAACAATTTATGCCATAAAATTTGAATAAACTACTATAATTCATCACCATTTGAAAGGCAGAATACTTCTATCTCCTAGTTTGAAACACCTTCAAAATACCGCGTCGTATATCTAGCAATTAGCAACCAACATGTCCTCCTCGGCTTTCCATAGATTTTAACGTAATTTGATACCTATGGGTATTTGTGTCCGGGAAGTGTTTTGAACGGGTCAAATCGTGACCCCGACCTGACCTTGACCTTTAAAACTGTCAATGCAAGGTCAATTTGGGTAAAACGGACAAATTTCGGCGAAATTTGATACCTAGGGATACTTTGGTCCGAGGAGAGTTTTGAACGGGTCAAATCGTGACCTCGGCCTGACCTTGACCTTCAATATGGCCAATCAAAGGTCAACTCGGATAAAACGGATAGATTTCGACGAAATTTGATACCTATGGGTACTTTTGTCGGGGGGGGGGTGTTTTGGACGGGTCAAATCATGACTCTGACCTTACCTTGACCTTCAAAATTGTTAATTAAAGGTCAAGTTGGGTAAAACGGACGGATTTCGACGAAATTTGATACCTATGGGTAGTTTTCTACGGGTGGGGGTGTTTTGGACTGGACAAATCATGACCCTGACCTGACCTTGACTTTCGAAATAGTCAATTGAAGGTCAAATCGCACCTTTCACCGGACAGCAGATGTGAAACAGCCCGGGTGAAGTCGGGCCTATCAGCTTGTGTAATAAAGAAGACAGTTTGATGAAAGTAATGTATGCCACGAGAAACGGGAAAACTTGAAATATGGAAGTACGCAAATTTCCCGCATAAAATTTGAAAGCTAGTTTATAGAATAATTGTATTATTATTTATATTTATGGCTAATAATACGATCTTGGTGGCGTTACCATTTCTGACTATGGTTTTCTTGTTAATCACCTGCGCGCGAGCGGTTCGTCGTTAGCAGGCGACACAAGGTTACACTGGTGTAAATACTATAGGCAGCTCCCCCTGCGGTTGCGGGAGGAGTATAGAGTTTCACAGTTAAAACACTCTGGGCTGTGATTGGTTGCATGAATTAAATGTAAACTGTTGACAAAAATTCAAGGAATCATTCTCCCACAAACTTCATTTGCCAAGAGGCCCATTCATTAAAGGTGAAGTCTGTTGTGGCTGTTTAGAAATTTTAAGTGTGATTGAAAAAATGACAATATTTTTTTAGTGCGGAACTGACCCTAGTCATGAAAAAACGAAAATTTGAAGTGGATTCCCTGCTAGACGGTGTTGATTTTTTTATTGGGAAAGTTTCCACAGATGTCAAGCTCACATAATCCGAAGGCAGTTTGAACAGTTTCCATTTGACCTCTGATGCAGATCAACAAACGTTAACATTGAAGCCTATGGGAAATATTTACACCAGTGTAACCTAAAGGGAAAAAATAGCTTTTTATCATTTTTGATTCCTGGGAGTCACTTTAAAGCATTTTAATGCATTTTACAGAGCCTGGTCTTTCAGTCCAATGAATATCTCATGCTTGGTGTGGCTATTCTTGCTGCTGATGTCTTCTTTCACTTACATCAGCCAAAAAAATAGTAAGATTTTTCATAAAAAATGCCAATTTTTCAAGGTATTTTCAAAAAAATTCAAGGTGGTAATAGTCACATGATAATGCAAATGACCCATAACATGAGCATGTCAACGACACATATATCAATTGTTATAAGAACCTAATCTAACAAGTATTTTGGATTTTATAGCCAGTGATATACAGATATATATCATAAAAGTGTGTCATTTCCACTGGTGGGTATGGTCATTTGAAGGTTAATAGCACTAAAACTTGGACACATTTAAGAAAATGCTTCAGCAATTCAAAGAGAGCATATCTTTATTCAACTAATTCAATATACACCCACATCCAGTTATCTTGGATCACCCTTGCAGACCTGAAAATGTCATATTTTATTCTTCAATGTGCTGATAAAGTCATGCGCTTGATGCTCAGCTGATCAGATCTGGACTCAATGACCTCACATCACCAGAAATTCTCTCATGGAAAGAATATTGTACAGTCTTCCATAGCTGATCCAAGTTTGCAACACCAGACCCCTAAAACTGAGTGAAAATGGGGCCTGAACATGACTGGTGGTGGAAAATTGTGCCTTTTTGATGAATAATTTGTTAAAGGGGGTGGGGTTAAATTGTGTGTGATAAATAAAGAACCATAGGGGTGATATTGTTTTTGAACACATTTTTTCCATTGATGGGCAATTCTGAAGAAATGTAGGGAGTTACAATTATTCCGCGAAAAAGCGGGCTATCGCTTTAGGTTACACTGGTGTAAATACTATAGGCAGCTCCCCCTGCGGTTGCGGGAGGAGTATAGAGTTTCACAGTTAAAACACTCTGGGCTGTGATTGGTTGCATGAATTAAATGTAAACTGTTGACAAAAATTCAAGGAATCATTCTCCCACAAACTTCATTTGCCAAGAGGCCCATTCATTAAAGGTGAAGTCTGTTGTGGCTGTTTAGAAATTTTAAGTGTGATTGAAAAAATGACAATATTTTTTTAGTGCGGAACTGACCCTAGTCATGAAAAAACGAAAATTTGAAGTGGATTCCCTGCTAGACGGTGTTGATTTTTTTATTGGGAAAGTTTCCACAGATGTCAAGCTCACATAATCCGAAGGCAGTTTGAACAGTTTCCATTTGACCTCTGATGCAGATCAACAAACGTTAACATTGAAGCCTATGGGAAATATTTACACCAGTGTAACCTAAAGGGAAAAAATAGCTTTTTATCATTTTTGATTCCTGGGAGTCACTTTAAAGCATTTTAATGCATTTTACAGAGCCTGGTCTTTCAGTCCAATGAATATCTCATGCTTGGTGTGGCTATTCTTGCTGCTGATGTCTTCTTTCACTTACATCAGCCAAAAAAATAGTAAGATTTTTCATAAAAAATGCCAATTTTTCAAGGTATTTTCAAAAAAATTCAAGGTGGTAATAGTCACATGATAATGCAAATGACCCATAACATGAGCATGTCAACGACACATATATCAATTGTTATAAGAACCTAATCTAACAAGTATTTTGGATTTTATAGCCAGTGATATACAGATATATATCATAAAAGTGTGTCATTTCCACTGGTGGGTATGGTCATTTGAAGGTTAATAGCACTAAAACTTGGACACATTTAAGAAAATGCTTCAGCAATTCAAAGAGAGCATATCTTTATTCAACTAATTCAATATACACCCACATCCAGTTATCTTGGATCACCCTTGCAGACCTGAAAATGTCATATTTTATTCTTCAATGTGCTGATAAAGTCATGCGCTTGATGCTCAGCTGATCAGATCTGGACTCAATGACCTCACATCACCAGAAATTCTCTCATGGAAAGAATATTGTACAGTCTTCCATAGCTGATCCAAGTTTGCAACACCAGACCCCTAAAACTGAGTGAAAATGGGGCCTGAACATGACTGGTGGTGGAAAATTGTGCCTTTTTGATGAATAATTTGTTAAAGGGGGTGGGGTTAAATTGTGTGTGATAAATAAAGAACCATAGGGGTGATATTGTTTTTGAACACATTTTTTCCATTGATGGGCAATTCTGAAGAAATGTAGGGAGTTACAATTATTCCGCGAAAAAGCGGGCTATCGCTTTAGGTTACACTGGTGTAAATACTATAGGCAGCTCCCCCTGCGGTTGCGGGAGGAGTATAGAGTTTCACAGTTAAAACACTCTGGGCTGTGATTGGTTGCATGAATTAAATGTAAACTGTTGACAAAAATTCAAGGAATCATTCTCCCACAAACTTCATTTGCCAAGAGGCCCATTCATTAAAGGTGAAGTCTGTTGTGGCTGTTTAGAAATTTTAAGTGTGATTGAAAAAATGACAATATTTTTTTAGTGCGGAACTGACCCTAGTCATGAAAAAACGAAAATTTGAAGTGGATTCCCTGCTAGACGGTGTTGATTTTTTTATTGGGAAAGTTTCCACAGATGTCAAGCTCACATAATCCGAAGGCAGTTTGAACAGTTTCCATTTGACCTCTGATGCAGATCAACAAACGTTAACATTGAAGCCTATGGGAAATATTTACACCAGTGTAACCACAAGTGAATAGTTATATGCGATTGTCAACCTGACTGCTGCCAGAAACTTTTAGGCCAGTTATAAACATGTCTTCTCTCATGGATACCGAAATGAATCAAGTCTGTCTGATATCTGGCATTGTGTTAATGCATGAGCAGAAACGGCATCTGAACATTGTTGGTGGAATACACAGTCATGGAAACTCGAATAACTCATATGCATGGTGAATCCCATGTTAAGAGAATATGCATGCATGCGATGTGTATGTCATTGCTATATAGAGGTTCGCAAGTCATGAACGTTCGTTAGTCTAAGGAGATTTGTTTTTCTGTTATGCATGGTCGGAGCTCAAGATTTCACAAACATCTCTCTCTTTCTTTCTCTATCTCTCTCTTACTCTCTCTCACTCTCTCTCTCTCTCTATCTCTCTCTTACTCGCTCTCACTCTTATCCTTCTATCCCTTGTGTTCTCTATCTCTTTCTTTCTCTATCTCTCTCTTACTCTCTCTCTCCATCTCCATCTCTCTCACTCTTATCCTTCTATCCCTTGTGTTCTCTCTCTCTCTTACTCTCTCTCTCTCTTACTCTCTCTCTCTCTCTCTCTCTTACTCTCTCTCTCTCTCTCACTCTTATCCTTCTATCCCTTGTGTTCTCTCTCTCTCTTTCTTTCTCTATCTCTCTCTTACTCTCTCTCTCTCTCCATCTCCATCTCTCTCACTCTTATCCTTCTCTCTATTGTGTTGTCTTTGCCTCACTCGCTCCATCTCTCTCTCTCTCTCTCTCTCTCTCTCTCTCTCTCTCTCTCTCTCTCTCTCTCTCTCTCTTCTCTTCTCTTCGTTATCTACCGATTATAACAACGGCCAAACACAATGTTGTGATGATAAATTGAATATTTTCCGAACACATGTCCACTGTGTGTGGACGGAAGTGAACGCTGGTTTGCGGTAAACAGCCATAAACAAAAGTCTCTCACCTCAGACTGACTACGGTACGTATATTTTCGTCTTTTCCTCCAATTGTGTAAAACTCCCGGGTGCCAATCTGCCTCGATGAGGGGTATGTTCCGCTACAGGTTCGTTCTTTTTTCGTTTCAGTGTCGTGTCTAGTTCTCTCGTAAATCAAGATTAAACCTCCTATTTTCGTGCTAAAAATACGTCACGTTTGCGATCAAAAGCACATTTTTCAAACTATACGATGTCGTATTTAATAACAAAGACACGTTTTGGAAGCCTCAATATCCCATTGAAAGCCACGCTTAGCGTTTGGCCCCCGTTTCCTGTGTTTCTTGATATACGAGCCCGATTTCAAAGCGTGGTGCTCCAACAGAATTGAACTCCCGGTAAAATCTGACAAACAAGCATTGAACGTCGGGTAATTTGTTTATTATTTGTATTGAACGGCTGGTAAACTTTCGATTACACCCTGTAAAATGCCCTTTACGGCCGGTTATTGCACGTTTCTGACTTGATTTTCACATGCCACAAATGTACATTTCAACATCTCCACAGCCAATATTGCTACTTGTGCTAACAAATGTTTATTAAAATGGTCAAATGTCCCAGTCATGATGTGAGATGCATTAGATCATCCTACAAATAGTCCTGTGAATGTTTGAGATTGTCCCTTGTTTGTTATCTTAACTAGCACTTTAACTATCAAGAGTAAACATGAAACTCACATTATCTTGTGTCAGTGGTAGTCTTTTATATTTTAAAACTATAGATTAACTATAGTTTATAATGTGCTAGAATTTGTCAATAATATCAACACATAATACGGGACATCCTAAGTCCTAATGCGATGTACCACATATGAGCGTATATTTAAAGAGCGTTTTATTATTACACAAATTCCATATACCAGTAACATAAATACATATTTTTTATTGAACCTAACTATCATGACAGTGCACGCAAATATATAATTTCAACGAGTGGCTCACCATAGTTGTCCTTACCACGCACAGTTTGGACACATGTGTGTGGTAATTTTTTAACAAACAGTACGATACATAAACTGCAGTCTGCCTGGACTATTGTATGGAACCATATTTTGAATCTTTCGCTGACATAAATCAACCCATTGTATTGTATATGAAGAATGAACGAAATGTGAATACATATAGAACAACACTTATGTTGATATTAGATAATAATTACCCAGCTAAAGCAGGTAGTGAAATGTTACCACTCGAGCCCATTGGTCGACTCTCGTGGTATCCTTGCAAGATCCATATCTCGTGTGGTAATTTCTATCTAATGTCAACATAAGTGTAGTTCTCTCTAAGTGTGTGTTATACACACTGAGAGCTAACCCGAACAAAATCAGATGTCAAATATCTCAAGCGTTATGATTAGTTGAAGTTGCCGGGGTCAGTTATTCATGTCAATCGACAATATGTGCTCTTGATATAGATGGTTTGTGTATACCCGCTGGTACTCTATACATTTGAGTAATACATATACATATGGCGCGATACGTTGGCCTCTCAATCGTATACAAACATTCCCCTTACCTCAGCTCTATGGTAGAGAGGTAATGTCGCAAGAGCTATACTCGACCTTCATCTCATAATTTGCAGTAACTTTATATTCAACTAATTAACGGGTCTTTTTCGGGTGGTTTCTAGAACACCAAAGTGTGTGGAACATCTTGATATATAAGTCAAATTGCACATGCTGGTGGAATTGAGTTGATTTGAGATTATAGATGCGATCCCTATGAGTATACCATTTATTGAGGTCAAGGACGAGTATAGATCTTGCGACATTACCCCGCTACCCAGCTATATACCTAATTAATTTTAGGAGAGTTAAACTTACCATCAATAATGTCTCCGTTGTCCGATTTCTGACTTGTATTTCTGTTTATCCGCCAGAATATCACTTCTTATATCTACATATTAACCCTTGACACGGCAATTCTTTAGTAATTATTTACTCTATATATTCCAGAAATTGATCCGGCTGATATGTAGACATATGGGTGCACGGCGTGCCATCAAATTGGCAACACATTTTGTCAAGCAATCGATCATGCTATAAGAAGCCACGCAGGAGAAGAATTGGCAATACAAATTAGCCATAAAAATCCGGACTCCACGATAACATCGGGGCAGGTGAACGTGTAATTGGTATTACCACACCATCTTCAATTTGATCCACACTGGCACGTTCGTGTATCATTAGATGTCTGCTCAAGCTCGTTTTTCGTTTTGTATTTGGTGGTGAATGTACAGTCCGGCACCCGACACCAGAACTTCGGTGATGCCGACCCAAAGGATTCGTCCATTTTACATATAGCAATGGGGCGTATACATAGATTCAGCGACACGTCAAAATGGTGTCAACCAGAAGCATCGGGAAGCAAGGGGAAGAGCTACATAAAAGGACACTTTATATGTATGTTATGGACTATAACCAATGGAAAACACACGTCAGTTTATTATAAGTATATAACTTAACAACTCCCTGCAGATTCCTTCAATTTTACATGGATTGTATGCAGTATGGCGGCAAAAAGGCAATCCGTGGTACCTCTCGCTCGCCCTTGGCCGAGGTCACATGTCTCCCCCCCCCCCCCGGATCCTCGCATCCGGTGCCCCTGATCCTGTTTGATGGTATGACCCTCCCATGAAATATAGGGAATATCTTAGTTTGATGTATGTATTTGTACCCTTTGGGTTCCAATTGCTCGATTATACACCAAATTTGGGAAAATACCCGACTACCGTTTTGAATTTGATTGTCACCATTGAGTTGGAATTTTTCAACTACGCTAAATAAAGATTGCAAATTTAGACTAAAATCCAGATGGAAAACCAAGATTCTACTTGTTTAAAGTCTGAATTATCCAACTGCATGCTGTTAAATTGGAGGGTTAAAATTTCCAACTATTATTTGTATTTAATCAATTGGGGTGCGGTGTACAACCACACCTATGTCCATGCATGGACATTATATGTATTTTGGTGTTCAGAACACCATGCCACTCCATATAAAACCCTATTATAGCACAATTTTGGCACCATCTTGGGGCTAAATTAAAAGTTTCATATGTTGAAACAAAGATTGTAGATTACGACCGTAATATGAGTTCAATTATGCCCACATGTGTTTGTTATTGGTGGTCTATAATATATTTTAATTCTAGCGATCGTCGTCACTTTAGTTTTCACTACAATATACAAAAATATTTAAGTGTAAGGCATTTTAACGGGTGTAATCGAAAGTTTACCAGCCGTTCAATACAAATAATAAAAAAATTACTCGACGTTCAATGCTTGTTTGTCAGACTTTACCGGGAGTTCAATTCTGTTGGAGCACCACGCTTTGAAATCGGGCTCGTATATCGAGAAAACACAGGAAACAGGGGCCAAACGCTAAGTGTGGCTTTCAGTGGGATATTAAGGCATACAAAACATGTCAAAGTTATTAAATACGACATCGTATAGTTTGAAAAATGTGCTTTTGATCGCAAACGTGACGTGTTTTCAGCACGAAAATAGGAGGTTTAATCTTGATTTACGAGAGTACTAGACACGACACTGAAACGAAATTAGTACGAAAATGTAGTGGAACATACCCCTCATTGAGGCAGATTGGCACCCGGGCTGGACTTTTTACACAGTTGGAGGAAAAGACGAAAATATACGTACCGTAGTCAGTCTGAGTTGGGCGACTTTTGTTTATGGTTGTTTACAGCAAACCAGCGTTCACGTCCGTCCACACACAGTGATGTCGCAGGTCAGCGCTGTGCACCAATATATACTAGTTAACATCATACGGTTCCCACAAAGACAGGGGATCAAGCATGAAATATATGACACGAAGTATAGATATGTCCAATTTTGGTGCAGGAAATATACGTTATGCATTTTGTAACCTGGTTACATAGATTACATTTGCAAGTCGTTTCAAAAATGCGACGTGTTTTCGCGGTTACGGTTACATTTGGAAGTCGTTTCAAAAATGCGACGTGTTTTCGCGGTAACGGTTACAAATGATTGGCAGGGAATAACTCCAACTAGAAAAATGAAAATATTTCACCCATCCTTGTTAGAAACGGGTTACAAAGTTACATTTGCAAGTCGTTTCAAAAATGCGACGTGTTTGCGCGGTTACGGTTACATTTGCAAGTCGTTTCAAAAATGCGACGTGTTTTCGCGGTTACGGTTACATTTGGAAGTCGTTTCAAAAATGCGACGTGTTTTCTCGGTTACGGTTACAAATGATTGGCAGGGAATAACTCCAACTAGAAAAATGAAAAAATTTCACCAATCCTTGTTAAAAACTTGTTACAAAGTTACATTTGGAAGTCGTTTAAAAAATGTGACGTGTTTTCGCGGTTAACCGCGAAAACACGTCGCATTTTTGAAACGACTTGCAAATGTAACTTTGTAACCCGTTTTAAACAAGGACAGGTGAAATATTTTCATTTTACTAGTTGGAGTTATTCTCGGCTAATCATTTGTAACCGTAACCGCGAAAACAAGTCGCATTTTTGAAACGACTTGCAAATGTAACTTTGTAACCCTTTTTTAACAAGGGTGGGTGAAATATTTTAATTTTTCTAGTTGGAGTTATTCTCGGCTAATCATTTGTAACCGCAACCGCGAAAACACGTCGCATTTTTGAAACGACTTGCAAATGTAACTTTGTTACCAGTTTTTAACAAGGATGGGTGCAATATTTTCATTTTTCTAGTTGGAGTTATTCTCTGCCAATCATTTGTAACCGTAACCGCGAAAACACGTCGCATTTTTTAAACGACTTCCAAATGTAACCGTAACCGCGAAAACACGTCGCATTTTTGAAACGACTTGCAAATGTAACTTTGTAACCCGTTTTAAACAAGGACAGGTGAAATATTTTCATTTTTCTAGTTGGAGTTATTCTCTGCCAATCATTTGTAACCGTAACCGCGAAAACACGTCGCATTTTTTAAACGACTTCCAAATGTAACTTTGTATTTCATAATGTAAAAAAATAGGGCGCATTTGTATCCGGGTTACTGGTCGCAGCTAACGTACGAGAATTTCCTAATGTAAAAAAATAGGGCGCATTTGTAACCGGGTTACTGGTCGCAGCTAACGTACGAGCAAACGTTGAGTCGACTTTGAAAAAAATCGACTTGGAAAAAAATGCACGACCTATTTGTAACCCAGTAACTGGTTACAATTGCGTCGTATTTTTTTCTGCACCAAAATCTGCCATATATGACGAAGTATGCTAATCTTGCCTACACCGTTTAGTTTAGATGTATTTACCATACATGTTCTTTATGTGCTAAATGTTAGCATGTTATTGTTATTATGTATACTATACATTAATTTGGATTAAGACCAAGATTAGTTAATCAGCTCAATCTGTGTGTGTATATATGTATATAGATCGGCAGTAAACATGACTTCGCCATCTTCTATAAAAGTGTTTTGACGCTGTATGCATGGTGCACAAAGTTGGATCGCTGGCATATTTAAATAATTGCTATTTCAAAAGAGAACACATTTATTGTGAAAACATGAATAAATCGTCGGAAAACATATAACAGATGTCAGTTTAAGCGGAAACGAAACACAGTTTTGTTGTAGGTTTTTGCAATTATTCGCATTCCTGTGCCCCCCAGATGGTCTTTTTAGGAAAGACACGCGCGAGTACATCAATTCCAGGTGACATGCAGTGGCGTGTTTCCTACGGGTCAGTGGATGTATCACACAAACTATATGAAATAAATGTATGGACGAGGAGTCTCACCCCCCCCCCCCAAGTTTCGTAACACTTTCGAACAGTTGTAAATTTGTCAATTAGTCAGTTAAAACCTCTATATAGGAATGGTCTATTCTTGATCTGCAGGGATGTACAGAACTAAAAGTACAGAAGGGGTCTTATGTATTGAGGGAATGTTTAGATAATAATTTCAACAATCGACCTATATGGAGCATGTCCTATGGGATAACTACTCAATGGTGCTTTAGTATAGAAAGGGTTAAACTTATTATCTGAACATTTCATATGGGATAACTACTCATCAATGGTGCTTTAGTATAGAAAGGGTTAAACATATTATCTTAACATTTAATATAGGATAACTACTCATCAATGATGCTTTAGTATAGAAAGGGTTAAACTTATTATCTGAACATTTCCTATGGGATAACTATTCGTCGATGGTGCTTTAGTATAGAAAGGACTAAACTTAGTATCTGAACATTTCATACGGGATAACTACTCATCAATGATGCTTTAGTATAGAAAAGATTAAACTTATTATCTGAACATTTACTATAGGATAACTACTCATCAATGGTGCTTTTGTATAGAAAGGACTAAACTTAGTATCTGAACATTTAATACGGGATAACTAATCATCAATGGTGCTTTAGTATAAAAAGGAATAAACTTAGTATCTGAACATTTCATACGGGATAACTAATCATCAATGGCGCTTTAGTATAGAAAGGACTAAACTTAGTTTGTGAACATTCCATACGGGATAACTACTCATCAATGGTGCTTTAGTATAGAAAGGGTTAAATATATTATCTTAACATTTAATATAGGATAACTACCCACCAATGATGCTTTAGTATAGAAAGGGTTAAACTTATTATATGAACATTTCCTATGGGATAACTATTCGTCGACGGTGCTTTAGTATAGAAAATTTTAAACTTATTATCTGAACGTTTCCTATGGGGTAACTACTCGTCAATGGTGCTTTAGTATAGAAAGGGTTAAATATATTATCTGAACATTGCCTATAGGATAACTACTCATCAATGGTGCTTTAGTATAGAAAGGACTGAACTTATTATCTCAACATTTCCTAGGGGATAACTACTCACAAAATGGAGCTTACTATATAAAGGACTAAACTTAGTATCTGAATATGTCCTACGGGATAACTCTCATCAATGATGCTTTAGTGTATAAAGGGTTAAACTTATTATCTGAACATTTAGTATTGGGATAACTACTCGTCAATGATGCTTTAGTATAGAGAGGGTTAAACTTATTATGTGAACATGTAATATGGGATAACTACTCCTCAATGATGATTTAGTATAGAAAGGATTAAACTTGTTATCTGAACATTTGCTATGGGATAACTACTCATCAATGAAGCTTTACTATAGAGAAGGTTAAACTTATTATCTGAACATTTACTATGGGATAACTACTCATCAACGATGCTTTAGTATAGAAAGGATATTTTACTTTGTTGCACTAAAATAATTGTAAAATACAAAATTCCACATATTAACTAAGCCTATATATATCATTTATCATACATACCATGAAAATGATGTCATATTGTTATTGTTACTGTACATATTGACTAAGCATATGTACACTATGCAAATGATGGCATATTGTTAATATTACTGTTTGTCTAAAACATCGAACCTATTTTAAATAAATGAGAATTCAATATAAAAAGAATGTATCTTCAAATGATTATTCTCGTACCAAATGCTTTATACATTACATTATTTTAGAATATTTATAAGAAGTAAATTAGTTTTTTCTTTTTAATTTTAACAGCCGATTTAATTTTTCGAATCATCGATTATTATTTTGTATAGTGCCTTGTTATGCGATTTTAATAACAATATGTGACATAAAACATGATTAAAATACTATAAGTCATCACCATTTGGAACGGCTGTGTCTCAGAAGGTGAACATAGAAAAAAGCTAACATCATAGAAACATTTCACACATCTCGCTCCCAGAATGCAACATAATTCAATCTAAGATATAGAGTTATTCCCCTTCCATTGAAAATAATAGGCTGTAAAGCATAATCCAGATGACATTTTAGCAATAAAAAAAACACGTCGGTACCTCATCAAAAACAACAGGTTCACAGTTTATTACACAGGATAAGTTGATGATACAACGTTTTGGAGCTTACTCTTTCAAATGGTATATACTATGGCATATATTTTATATAATGTGATCTGGGTGGTTCATGGTATATACTATGGCATATATTTTATATAATGTGATCTGGGGGTTCATGGTATATACTATGGCATACATTTTATATAATGTGATCTGGGGTTTCATGGTATATACTATGGCATACATTTTATATACTGTAATCTGGGGGTTCATGGTATATAATATGGCATACATTTTATATAATGTGATCTGGGGTGCATGGTATATATTATGGCATACATTTTATATAATGTGATCTGGGGGTTCATGGTATATACTATGGCATACAATTTATATAATGTGGTCTGGGGGTTCATGGTATATACTATGGCATACATTTTATATAATGTGATCTGGGAGTTCATGGTATATAATATGGCATACAATTGATATAATGTGGTCTGGGGATTCATGGTATATACTATGGCATACATTTTATATAATGTGATCTGGGGGTTCATGGTATATACTATGGCATACATTTTATATACTGTGATCTGGGAGTTCATTGTATATAATATGGCATACACTTTATATAATGTGATCTGGGGGTGCATGGTATATAATATGGCATACATTTTATATAATGTAATCTGGGGGTTCATGGTATATAATATGGCATATATTTGATTATGTGATATGGGGGTTCATGGTATATAATATGGCATATATTTTATATAATATGATCTGGGGGTTCATGGTATATACTATGGCATACATTTTATATAATGTAATCTGGGGGTTCATGGTATATACTATGGAATACATTTTATATCATGTGATCAGGGGGTTCATGGTATATACTATGGGATATATTTTATATAATGTGATCTGGCGGTTCATGGTATATACTATGGCATACATTTTATATCATGCGATCTGGGGGTTCATGGTATATACTATGGGATACATTTTATATAATGTGATCTGGGGGTTCATGGTATATACTATGGCATACATTTTATATAATGTGATCTGGGGGTTCATGGTATATACTATTGCATACATTTTATATCATGTGATCAGGGGGTTCATGGTAAATACTATGGCATACATTTTATATGTGATCTGGGGGTTCATGGTATATACTATGGCATACATTTTATATAATGTGATCTGGGAGTTCATGGTATATACTAGGGCATGTATTTTATATAATGTGATCTGGGAGTTCATGGTATATACTATGGCATACATTTTATATAATGTAATCTGGGGGTTCATGGTATATACTATGGCATACATTTTATATAATGTGATCTGGGTGTTCATGGTATATACTATGGCATACATTTTATATAATGTGATCCGTGGGTTCATGGTATATACTATGGCATACATTTTATATAATGTGATCTGGTGGTTCATGGTATATACTATGGCATACATTTTATATAATGTGATCTGGGGGTTCATGGTATAAACTATGGCATACATTTTATATAATGTGATCTGGTGATTCATGGTATATAATATGGCATGTATTTTATATAATGTGATCTGGGTGTTCATGGTATATAATATGGCATATATTTTATATAATGAGATCTGGGGGTTCACGGTATATACTATGGCATAGATTTTACATAATGTGATCTGGGGGTTCATGGTATATACTATGGCATACATTTATATCATGTGATCTGGGGGTTCATGGTATATACTATGGCATACATTTTATATAATGTGATCTGGGGGTTCATGGTATATACTATGGCATACATTTTATATAATGTGATCTGGGGGTTCATGGTATATACTATGGCATACATTTTATATACTGTGATCTGGGGGTTCATGGTATATAATATGGCATACATTTTATATACTGTGATCTGGGGGTTCATGGTATATAATATGGCATACATTTTATATAATGTGATCTGGGTGTTCATGGTATATACTATGGCATACATTTTATATACTGTGATCTGGGGGTTCATGGTATATAATATGGCATACATTTTATATAATGTGATCAGTGGGTTCATGGTATATAATATGGCATACATTTTATATAATGTGATCTGGGGGTTTATAGTATATACTATGGCATACATTTTATATAATGTGATCTGGGGGTTCATGGTATATACTATGGCATACATTTTATATAATGTAATCTGGAGGTTCATGGTATATACTATGGCATACATTTTATATAATGTGATCTGGGGGTTCATGGTATATACTATGGCATGTATTTTATATAATGTGATCTGGGGGTACATGGTATATAATATGGCATGTATTTTATATAATGTGATCTGGTGATTCATGGTATATACTATGGCATGTATTTTATATAATGTGATCTGGAGGTTCATGGTATATACTATGGCATACATTTTATATAATGTGATCTGGAGGTTCATGGTATATACTATGGCATACATTTTATATAATGTGATCTGGGGGTTCATGGTATATACTATGGCATGTATTTTATATAATGTGATCTGGGGGTACATGGTATATAATATGGCATGTATTTTATATAATGTGATATGGGGGTTCTTGGTATAAACTATGGCATGTATTTTATATAATGTAATCTGGGGGTTCATGGTATATACTATGGCATGTATTTTATATAATGTGATCTGGGGGTTCGTGTTATATACTATGGCATACATTTTGTATCATGTGATCAGGGGGTTTATGGTATATACTATGGGATATATTTTATATAATGTGATCTGGGGGTTCATTGTATATACTATGGCATACATTTTATATAATGTGATCTGGGGGTTCATGGTATATACTATGGGATATATTTTATATAATGTGATCTGGGGGTTCATGGTATATACTATGGCATACATTTTATATAATTTGATCTGGAGGTTCATGGTATATACTATGGCATACATTTTATATACTGTGATATGGGGGTTCATGGTATATACTATGGCATACATTTTATATAATGTGATATGGGGGTTCATGGTATAAAATATGGCATGTATTTTATATAATGTTATCTGGGGGTTCATGGTATATACTATGGCATGTATTTTATATAATGTGATCTGGTGGTTCATGGTATATACTATGGCATGTATTTTATATAATGTGATCTGGGGGTTCATGGTATATAATATGGCATATATTTTATATAATGTGATCTGGGGTTCATGGTATATAATATGGCATACATTTTATATGTGATCTGGGGGTTCCTGGTATATATTATGGCATACATTTTATATAATGTGATCTGGGGGTTCATGGTATATAATATGGCATACATTTTATATAATGTGATCTGGGGGTTCATGGTATATACTATGGCATACATTTTATATACTGTGATCTGGTGATTCATGTTATATACTATGGCATGTATTTTGTATAATGTGATCTGGGAGTTCATGGTATATACTAGGGCATGTATTTTATATAATGTGATCTGGGGGTTCATAGTATATACTATGGCATACATTTTATATAATGTGATCTGGGGGTTCATGGTATATACTATGGCATACATTTTATATAATGTGAGCTGAGGGTTCATGGTAAATACTATGGCATGTATTTTATATAATGTGATCTGGGGGTTCATGGTATATACTATGTCATACATTTGATATACTGTGATCTGTTGATTCATGTTATATACTATGGCATGTATTTTATATAATGTGATCTGGTGTTTTATGGTATATAATATGGGATACATTTTTTATGATGTGATCTGGGGGTTCATGGTATATAATATGTCATATATTTTATATAATGTTATCTGGGGGTTCATGGTATATACTATGGCATACATTTTATATACTGTGATCTGGGGGTCCATGGTATATAATATGGCATACATTTTTTATGATGTGATCTGGGAGTTCATGGTATATAATATGACAAACAATTGATATAATGTGGTCTGGGGGTTCATGGTATATACTATGGCATACATTTTATATAATGTGATCTGGGGGTTCATGGTATATACTATGGCATACATTTTATATACTGTGATCTGGGAGTTCATTGTATATAATATGGCATACACTTTATATAATGTGATCTGGGGGTGCATGGTATATAATATGGCATACATTTTATATAATGTAATCTGGGGGTTCGTGGTATATAATATGGCATATATTTGATTATGTGATATGGGGGTTCATGGTATATAATATGGCATATATTTTATATAATATGATCTGGGGGTTCATGGTATATACTATGGCATACATTTTATATAATGTAATCTGGGGGTTCATGGTATATACTATGGAATACATTTTATATCATGTGATCAGGGGGTTCATGGTATATACTATGGGATATATTTTATATAATGTGATCTGGTGGTTCATGGTATATACTATGGCATACATTTTATATCATGCGATCTGGGGATTCATGGTATATACTATGGGATACATTTTATATAATGTGATCTGGGGGTTCATGGTATATACTATGGCATACATTTTATATAATGTGATCTGGGGGTTCATGGTATATACTATTGCATACATTTTATATCATGTGATCAGGGGGTTCATGGTAAATACTATGGCATACATTTTATATGTGATCTGGGGGTTCATGGTATATACTATGGCATACATTTTATAAAATGTGATCTGGGAGTTCATGGTATATACTAGGGCATGTATTTTATATAATGTGATCTGGGAGTTCATGGTATATACTATGGCATACATTTTATATAATGTAATCTGGGGGTTCATGGTATATACTATGGCATACATTTTATATAATGTGATCTGGGTGTTCATGGTATATACTATGGCATACATTTTATATAATGTGATCCGTGGGTTCATGGTATATACTATGGCATACATTTTATATAATGTGATCTGGGGGTTCATGGTATATACTATGGCATACATTTTATATAATGTGATCTGGGGGTTCATGGTATAAACTATGGCATACATTTTATATAATGTGATCTGGTGATTCATGGTATATACTATGGCATGTATTTTATATAATGTGATCTGGGTGTTCATGGTATATAATATGGCATATATTTTATATAATGAGATCTGGGGGTTCACGGTATATACTATGGCATAGATTTTATATAATGTGATCTGGGGGTTCATGGTATATACTATGGCATACATTTATATCATGTGATCTGGGGGTTCATGGTATATACTATGGCATACATTTTATATAATGTGATCTGGTGGTTCATGGTATATACTATGGCATACATTTTATATAATGTGATCTGGGGGTTCATGGTATATACTATGGCATACATTTTATATACTGTGATCTGGGGGTTCATGGTATATAATATGGCATACATTTTATATACTGTGATCTGGGGGTTCATGGTATATAATATGGCATACATTTTATATAATGTGATCTGGGTGTTCATGGTATATACTATGGCATACATTTTATATACTGTGATCTGGGGGTTCATGGTATATAATATGGCATACATTTTATATAATGTGATCAGTGGGTTCATGGTATATAATATGGCATACATTTTATATAATGTGATCTGGGGGTTCATGGTATATACTATGGCATACATTTTATATAATGTGATCTGGGGGTTCATGGTATATACTATGGCATACATTTTATATAATGTGATCTGGAGGTTCATGGTATATACTATGGCATACATTTTATATAATGTGATCTGGGGGTTCATGGTATATACTATGGCATGTATTTTATATAATGTGATCTGGGGGTACATGGTATATAATATGACATGTATTTTATATAATGTGATCTGGTGATTCATGGTATATACTATGGCATGTATTTTATATAATATGATCTAAAGGTTCATGGTATATACTATGGCATACATTTTATATAATGTGATCTGGAGGTTCATGGTATATACTATGGCATACATTTTATATAATGTGATCTGGGGGTTCATGGTATATACTATGGCATGTATTTTATATAATGTGATCTGGGGGTACATGGTATATAATATGGCATGTATTTTATATAATGTGATATGGGGGTTCATGGTATATACTATGGCATGTATTTTATATAATGTAATCTGGGGGTTCATGGTATATACTATGGCATGTATTTTATATAATGTGATCTGGGGGTTCGTGTTATATACTATGGCATACATTTTGTATCATGTGATCAGGGGGTTTATGGTATATACTATGGGATATATTTTATATAATGTGATCTGGGGGTTCATTGTATATACTATGGCATACATTTTATATAATGTGATCTGGGGGTTCATGGTATATACTATGGGATATATTTTATATAATGTGATCTGGGGGTTCATGGTATA
Source organism: Siphonodentalium dalli (assembly GCA_032622095.1). Lineage (NCBI taxonomy): Eukaryota > Metazoa > Mollusca > Scaphopoda > Gadilida > Siphonodentaliidae > Siphonodentalium > Siphonodentalium dalli. The sequence continues at coordinate 98,283,557 of CP136068.1, forward strand.
TACTATGGCATACATTTTATATAATTTGATCTGGAGGTTCATGGTATATACTATGGCATACATTTTATATACTGTGATATGGGGGTTCATGGTATATACTATGGCATACATTTTATATAATGTGATATGGGGGTTCATGGTATAAAATATGGCATGTATTTTATATAATGTTATCTGGGGGTTCATGGTATATACTATGGCATGTATTTTATATAATGTGATCTGGTGGTCCATGGTATATACTATGGCATGTATTTTATATAATGTGATCTGGGGGTTCATGGTATATAATATGGCATATATTTTATATAATGTGATCTGGGGTTCATGGTATATAATATGGCATACATTTTATATGTGATCTGGGGGTTCCTGGTATATATTATGGCATACATTTTATATAATGTGATCTGGGGGTTCATGGTATATAATATGGCATACATTTTATATAATGTGATCTGGGGGTTCATGGTATATACTATGGCATACATTTTATATACTGTGATCTGGTGATTCATGTTATATACTATGGCATGTATTTTGTATAATGTGATCTGGGAGTTCATGGTATATACTAGGGCATGTATTTTATATAATGTGATCTGGGGGTTCATAGTATATACTATGGCATACATTTTATATAATGTGATCTGGGAGTTCATGGTATATACTATGGCATACATTTTATATAATGTGAGCTGAGCGTTCATGTTAAATACTATGGCATGTATTTTATATAATGTGATCTGGGGGTTCATGGTATATACTATGTCATACATTTGATATACTGTGATCTGTTGATTCATGTTATATACTATGGCATATATTTTATATAATGTGATCTGGTGTTTCATGGTATATAATATGGGATACATTTTTTATGATGTGATCTGGGGGTTCATGGTATATAATATGTCATATATTTTATATAATGTTATCTGGGGGTTCATGGTATATACTATGGCATACATTTTATATACTGTGATCTGGGGGTCCATGGTATATAATATGGCATACATTTTTTATGATGTGATCTGGGGGTTCATGGTATATAATATGTCATATATTTTATATAATGTTATCTGGGGGTTCATGGTATATACTATGTCATACATTTTATATACTGTGATCTGATGATTCATGTTATATACTATGGCATGTATTTTATATAATGTGATCTGGGGGTTCATGGTATATACTATGGCATACATTTTATATAATGTGATCTGGAGGTTCATGGTATATACTATGGCATACATTTTATATAATGTGATCTGGGGGTTCATGGTATATACTATGGCATGTATTTTATATAATGTGATCTGGGGGTACATGGTATATAATATGGCATGTATTTTATATAATGTGATCTGGTGATTCATGGTATATACTATGGCATGTATTTTATATAATGTGATCTGGAGGTTCATGGTATATACTATGGCATACATTTTATATTATGTGATCTGGAGGTTCATGGTATATACTATGGCATACATTTTATATAATGTGATCTGGGGGTTCATGGTATATACTATGGCATGTATTTTATATAATGTGATCTGGGGGTACATGGTATATAATATGGCATGTATTTTATATAATGTGATATGGGGGTTCATGGTATATACTATGGCATGTATTTTATATAATGTAATCTGGGGGTTCATGGTATATACTATGGCATGTATTTTATATAATGTGATCTGGGGGTTCGTGTTATATACTATGGCATACATTTTGTATCATGTGATCAGGGGGTTTATGGTATATACTATGGGATATATTTTATATAATGTGATCTGGGGGTTCATTGTATATACTATGGCATACATTTTATATAATGTGATCTGGGGGTTCATGGTATATACTATGGGATATATTTTATATAATGTGATCTGGGGGTTCATGGTATATACTATGGCATACATTTTATATAATTTGATCTGGAGGTTCATGGTATATACTATGGCATACATTTTATATACTGTGATATGGGGGTTCATGGTATATACTATGGCATACATTTTATATAATGTGATATGGGGGTTCATGGTATAAAATATGGCATGTATTTTATATAATGTTATCTGGGGGTTCATGGTATATACTATGGCATGTATTTTATATAATGTGATCTGGTGGTCCATGGTATATACTATGGCATGTATTTTATATAATGTGATCTGGGGGTTCATGGTATATAATATGGCATATATTTTATATAATGTGATCTGGGGTTCATGGTATATAATATGGCATACATTTTATATGTGATCTGGGGGTTCCTGGTATATATTATGGCATACATTTTATATAATGTGATCTGGGGGTTCATGGTATATAATATGGCATACATTTTATATAATGTGATCTGGGGGTTCATGGTATATACTATGGCATACATTTTATATACTGTGATCTGGTGATTCATGTTATATACTATGGCATGTATTTTGTATAATGTGATCTGGGAGTTCATGGTATATACTAGGGCATGTATTTTATATAATGTGATCTGGGGGTTCATAGTATATACTATGGCATACATTTTATATAATGTGATCTGGGGGTTCATGGTATATACTATGGCATACATTTTATATAATGTGAGCTGAGCGTTCATGTTAAATACTATGGCATGTATTTTATATAATGTGATCTGGGGGTTCATGGTATATACTATGTCATACATTTGATATACTGTGATCTGTTGATTCATGTTATATACTATGGCATGTATTTTATATAATGTGATCTGGTGTTTCATGGTATATAATATGGGATACATTTTTTATGATGTGATCTGGGGGTTCATGGTATATAATATGTCATATATTTTATATAATGTTATCTGGGGGTTCATGGTATATACTATGGCATACATTTTATATATTGTGATCTGGGGGTCCATGGTATATAATATGGCATACATTTTTTATGATGTGATCTGGGGGTTCATGGTATATAATATGTCATATATTTTATATAATGTTATCTGGGGGTTCATGGTATATACTATGTCATACATTTTATATACTGTGATCTGATGATTCATGTTATATACTATGGCATGTATTTTATATAATGTGATCTGGGAGTTCATGGTATATACTAGGGCATGTATTTTATATAATGTGATCTGGGATTTCATGGTATATACTATGGCATACATTTTATATAATGTGATCTGGGGGTTCATGGTATATACTATGGGATATATTTTATATAATGTGATCTGGGGGTTCATGGTATATACTATGGCATACATTTTATATAATTTGATCTGGAGGTTCATGGTATATACTATGGCATACATTTTATATACTGTGATATGGGGGTTCATGGTATATACTATGGCATACATTTTATATAATGTGATATGGGGGTTCATGGTATAAAATATGGCATGTATTTTATATAATGTTATCTGGGGGTTCATGGTATATACTATGGCATGTATTTTATATAATGTGATCTGGTGGTCCATGGTATATACTATGGCATGTATTTTATATAATGTGATCTGGGGGTTCATGGTATATAATATGGCATATATTTTATATAATGTGATCTGGGGTTCATGGTATATAATATGGCATACATTTTATATGTGATCTGGGGGTTCCTGGTATATATTATGGCATACATTTTATATAATGTGATCTGGGGGTTCATGGTATATAATATGGCATACATTTTATATAATGTGATCTGGGGGTTCATGGTATATACTATGGCATACATTTTATATACTGTGATCTGGTGATTCATGTTATATACTATGGCATGTATTTTGTATAATGTGATCTGGGAGTTCATGGTATATACTAGGGCATGTATTTTATATAATGTGATCTGGGGGTTCATAGTATATACTATGGCATACATTTTATATAATGTGATCTGGGAGTTCATGGTATATACTATGGCATACATTTTATATAATGTGAGCTGAGCGTTCATGTTAAATACTATGGCATGTATTTTATATAATGTGATCTGGGGGTTCATGGTATATACTATGTCATACATTTGATATACTGTGATCTGTTGATTCATGTTATATACTATGGCATATATTTTATATAATGTGATCTGGTGTTTCATGGTATATAATATGGGATACATTTTTTATGATGTGATCTGGGGGTTCATGGTATATAATATGTCATATATTTTATATAATGTTATCTGGGGGTTCATGGTATATACTATGGCATACATTTTATATACTGTGATCTGGGGGTCCATGGTATATAATATGGCATACATTTTTTATGATGTGATCTGGGGGTTCATGGTATATAATATGTCATATATTTTATATAATGTTATCTGGGGGTTCATGGTATATACTATGTCATACATTTTATATACTGTGATCTGATGATTCATGTTATATACTATGGCATGTATTTTATATAATGTGATCTGGGGGTTCATGGTATATACTATGGCATACATTTTATATAATGTGATCTGGAGGTTCATGGTATATACTATGGCATACATTTTATATAATGTGATCTGGGGGTTCATGGTATATACTATGGCATGTATTTTATATAATGTGATCTGGGGGTACATGGTATATAATATGGCATGTATTTTATATAATGTGATCTGGTGATTCATGGTATATACTATGGCATGTATTTTATATAATGTGATCTGGAGGTTCATGGTATATACTATGGCATACATTTTATATTATGTGATCTGGAGGTTCATGGTATATACTATGGCATACATTTTATATAATGTGATCTGGGGGTTCATGGTATATACTATGGCATGTATTTTATATAATGTGATCTGGGGGTACATGGTATATAATATGGCATGTATTTTATATAATGTGATATGGGGGTTCATGGTATATACTATGGCATGTATTTTATATAATGTAATCTGGGGGTTCATGGTATATACTATGGCATGTATTTTATATAATGTGATCTGGGGGTTCGTGTTATATACTATGGCATACATTTTGTATCATGTGATCAGGGGGTTTATGGTATATACTATGGGATATATTTTATATAATGTGATCTGGGGGTTCATTGTATATACTATGGCATACATTTTATATAATGTGATCTGGGGGTTCATGGTATATACTATGGGATATATTTTATATAATGTGATCTGGGGGTTCATGGTATATACTATGGCATACATTTTATATAATTTGATCTGGAGGTTCATGGTATATACTATGGCATACATTTTATATACTGTGATATGGGGGTTCATGGTATATACTATGGCATACATTTTATATAATGTGATATGGGGGTTCATGGTATAAAATATGGCATGTATTTTATATAATGTTATCTGGGGGTTCATGGTATATACTATGGCATGTATTTTATATAATGTGATCTGGTGGTCCATGGTATATACTATGGCATGTATTTTATATAATGTGATCTGGGGGTTCATGGTATATAATATGGCATATATTTTATATAATGTGATCTGGGGTTCATGGTATATAATATGGCATACATTTTATATGTGATCTGGGGGTTCCTGGTATATATTATGGCATACATTTTATATAATGTGATCTGGGGGTTCATGGTATATAATATGGCATACATTTTATATAATGTGATCTGGGGGTTCATGGTATATACTATGGCATACATTTTATATACTGTGATCTGGTGATTCATGTTATATACTATGGCATGTATTTTGTATAATGTGATCTGGGAGTTCATGGTATATACTAGGGCATGTATTTTATATAATGTGATCTGGGGGTTCATAGTATATACTATGGCATACATTTTATATAATGTGATCTGGGGGTTCATGGTATATACTATGGCATACATTTTATATAATGTGAGCTGAGCGTTCATGTTAAATACTATGGCATGTATTTTATATAATGTGATCTGGGGGTTCATGGTATATACTATGTCATACATTTGATATACTGTGATCTGTTGATTCATGTTATATACTATGGCATGTATTTTATATAATGTGATCTGGTGTTTCATGGTATATAATATGGGATACATTTTTTATGATGTGATCTGGGGGTTCATGGTATATAATATGTCATATATTTTATATAATGTTATCTGGGGGTTCATTGTATATACTATGGCATACATTTTATATATTGTGATCTGGGGGTCCATGGTATATAATATGGCATACATTTTTTATGATGTGATCTGGGGGTTCATGGTATATAATATGTCATATATTTTATATAATGTTATCTGGGGGTTCATGGTATATACTATGTCATACATTTTATATACTGTGATCTGATGATTCATGTTATATACTATGGCATGTATTTTATATAATGTGATCTGGGAGTTCATGGTATATACTAGGGCATGTATTTTATATAATGTGATCTGGGAGTTCATGGTATATACTATGGCATACATTTTATATAATGTGATCTGGGGGTTCATGGTATATACTATGGCATACATTTTATATAATGTGATCTGTGTGTTCATGGTATATACTATGGCATGTATTTTATATAATGTGATCTGGGAGTTCATGGTATATACTAGGGCATGTATTTTATATAATGTGATCTGGGAGTTCATGGTATATACTATGGCATACATTTTATATAATGTAATCTGGGGGTTCATGGTAAATACTATGGCATACATTTTATATAATGTGATCTGGGGGTTCATTGTATATACTATGGCATACATTTTATATAATGTGATCTGGGGGTTCATGGTATATACTATGGCATACATTTTATATAATGTGATCTGGTGATTCATGGTATATAATATGGCATATATTTTATATAATGTGATCTGGGGGTTCATGATATATACTATGGCATAGATTTTATATAATGTGATCTGGGGGTTCATGGTATATACTATGGCATACATTTATATAATGTGATCTGGGGGTTCCTGGTATATAATATGGCATACATTTTATATAATGTGATCTGGGGGTTCATGGTATATACTATGGCATACATTTTATATAATGTGATCTGGGGGTTCATGGTATATACTATGGCATACATTTTATATACTGTGATCTGGGGGTTCATGGTATATAATATGGCATACATTTTATATACTGTGATCTGGGGGTTCATGGTATATAATATGGCATACATTTTATATAATGTGATCTGGGGGTTCATGCTATATACTATGGCATACATTTTATATACTGTGATCTGGGGGTTCATGGTATATAATATGGCATACATTTTATATAATGTGATATGTGGGTTCATGGTATATACTATGGCATACATTTTATATAATGTGATCTGGGGGTTCATGATATATAATATGGCAAACATTTTATATAATGTGATCTGGGTGTTCATGGTATATACTATGGCATACATTTTATATACTGTGATCTGGGGGTTCATGGTATATAATATGGCATACATTTTATATAATGTGATCTGGGGGTTCATGGTATATAATATGGCATATATTTTATATGATGTGATCTGGGGGTTCATGGTATATACTATGGCATATATTTTATATGGTATGATCTGGGGGTTCATGGTATATACTATGGCATATATTTTATATGATGTTGTCTGGGGGTTCATGGTATATAATATGGCATATATTTTATATGATGTGATCTGGGGGTTCATGGTATATAATATGGCATATATTTTATATGATGTGGTCTGGGGGTTCATGGTATATAATATGGCATATATTTTATATGATGTGATCTGGGGATTCATGGTATATAATACGGCATACATTTTATATAATGTGATCTGGGGTTCATGGTATATACTATGGGATATATTTTATATAATGTGATCTGGGGGTTCATGGTATATGCTATGGCATACATTTTATATAATGTTATCTGGGGGTTCATGGTATATACTATGGCATACATTTTATATAATGTGATCTGGGGGTTCATGGTATATACTATGGGATACATTTTATATAATGTGATCTGGGGGATCATGGTATAAACTATGGCATGTATTTTATATAATGTGATCTGGGGGTTCATGGTATATACTATGGCATACATTTTATATAATGTGATCTGGGGGTTAATGGTATATACTATGGCATACATTTTATATAATGTGATCTGGGGATTCATGGTATATACTATGGCATACATTTTATATAATGTGATCTGGGGATTCATGGTAAATAATGTGGCATACATTTTTATAATGTGATCTGGGTGTTCATGGTATATACTATGGCATACATTTTATATACTGTGATCTGGGGGTTCATGGTATATAATATGGCATACATTTTATATAATGTGATCTGGGGGTTCATGATATATAATATGGCATACATTTTATATGTGATCTGGGGGTTCATGGTATATAATATGGCATACATTTTATATAATGTGATCTGGGGGTTCATGGTATATACTATGGCATACATTTTATATAATGTGATCTGGGGGTTCGTGGTATATACTAGGGCATACATTTTATATACTGTGATCTGTGGGTTCATGGTATATAATATGGCATACATTTTATATAATGTGATCTGGGTGTTCATGGTATATAATATGATATATATTTTATATACTGTGATCTGGGGGTTCATGGTATATAATATGGCATACATTTTAAATAATGTGATCTGGGGGTCATGGTATATAATATGGCATATATTTTATATAATGTGATCTGGGGGTTCATGGTATATAATATGGCATATATTTTATATGATGTGATCTGGGGGTTCATGGTATATACTATGGCATATATTTTATATGGTATGATCTGGGGGTTCATGGTATATACTATGGCATATATTTTATATGATGTTGTCTGGGGGTTCATGGTATATAATATGGCATATATTTTATATGATGTGATCTGGGGGTTCATGGTATATAATATGGCATATATTTTATATGATGTGGTCTGGGGGTTCATGGTATATAATATGGCATATATTTTATATGATGTGATCTGGGGATTCATGGTATATAATACGGCATACATTTTATATAATGTGATCTGGGGTTCATGGTATATACTATGGGATATATTTTATATAATGTGATCTGGGGGTTCATGGTATATGCTATGGCATACATTTTATATAATGTTATCTGGGGGTTCATGGTATATACTATGGCATACATTTTATATAATGTGATCTGGGGGTTCATGGTATATACTATGGGATACATTTTATATAATGTGATCTGGGGGATCATGGTATAAACTATGGCATGTATTTTATATAATGTGATCTGGGGGTTCATGGTATATACTATGGCATACATTTTATATAATGTGATCTGGGGGTTAATGGTATATACTATGGCATACATTTTATATAATGTGATCTGGGGATTCATGGTATATACTATGGCATACATTTTATATAATGTGATCTGGGGATTCATGGTAAATAATGTGGCATACATTTTTATAATGTGATCTGGGTGTTCATGGTATATACTATGGCATACATTTTATATACTGTGATCTGGGGGTTCATGGTATATAATATGGCATACATTTTATATAATGTGATCTGGGGGTTCATGATATATAATATGGCATACATTTTATATGTGATCTGGGGGTTCATGGTATATAATATGGCATACATTTTATATAATGTGATCTGGGGGTTCATGGTATATACTATGGCATACATTTTATATAATGTGATCTGGGGGTTCGTGGTATATACTAGGGCATACATTTTATATACTGTGATCTGTGGGTTCATGGTATATAATATGGCATACATTTTATATAATGTGATCTGGGTGTTCATGGTATATAATATGATATATATTTTATATACTGTGATCTGGGGGTTCATGGTATATAATATGGCATACATTTTAAATAATGTGATCTGGGGGTCATGGTATATAATATGGCATATATTTTATATAATGTGATCTGGGGGTTCATGGTATATAATATGGCATATATTTTATATAATGTGGTCTGGGGGTTCATGGTATATAATATGGCATACATTTTATATAATGTGATCTGGGGGTTAATGGTATATAATATGGCATGTATTTTATATAATGTGATCTGGGGGTTCATGGTATATACTATGGCATATATTTTATATAATGTGGTCTGGGGTTTTATGGTATATACTATGGCATATATTTTATACGATGTGATATGGGGGTTCATGGTATATAATATGGCATGTATTTTATATAATGTGGTCTGGGGGTTCATGGTATATACTATGGCATACATTTTATATAATGTGATCTGGGGGTTCATGGTATATACTATGGCATATATTTTATATAATGTGGTATGGGGGTTCATGGTATATAATATGGCATATATTTTATATGATGTGGTCTGTGGGTTCATGGTATATAATATGGCATATATTTTATATGATGTGATCTGGGGGTTCATGGTATATAATATGGCATACATTTTATATAATGTGATCTGGGGGTTCATGGTGTATCCTATGGGATATATTTTATATAATGTGATCTGGGGGTTCATGGTATATACTATGGCATACATTTTATATAATGTGATCTGGGGGTTCATGGTATATAATATGGCATATATTTTATTTAATGTGATCTGGGGGTACATGGTATATACTATGGCATACGTTTTATATAATGTGATCTGGGGGTTCATGGTATATAATATGTCATATATTTTATATGATGTGATCTGGGGGTTCATGGTATACACTATGGCATATATTTTATATGATATGATCTGGGGGTTCATGGTATATACTATGGCATATATTTTATATGATGTTGTCTGGGGGTTCATGGTATATAATATGGCATAATTTTTATATGATGTGGTCTGGGGGTTCATGGTATATAATATGGGATATATTTTATATGATGTGATCTGGGGGTTCATGGTATATAATATGGCATATATTTTATATGATGTGGTCTGGGGGTTCATGGTATATAATATGGCATATATTTTATATGATGTGATCTGGGGGTTCATGATATATAATATGGCATACATTTTATATAATGTGATCTGGGGTTCATGGTATATACTATGGCATACATTTTATATAATGTTATCTGGGGGTTCATGGTATATACTATGGCATACATTTTATATAATGTGATCTGGGGATTCATGGTAAATAATGTGGCATACATTTTTATAATGTGATCTGGGTGTTCATGGTATATACTATGGCATACATTTTATATACTGTGATCTGGGGGTTCATGGTATATAATATGGCATACATTTTATATAATGTGATCTGGGGGTTCATGATATATAATATGGCATACATTTTATATGTGATCTGGGGGTTCATGGTATATAATATGGCATACATTTTATATAATGTGATCTGGGGGTTCATGGTATATACTATGGCATGTATTTTATATAATGTGATCTGGGGGTACATGGTATATAATATGGCATGTATTTTATATAATGTGATCTGGTGATTCATGGTATATACTATGGCATGTATTTTATATAATGTGATCTGGAGGTTCATGGTATATACTATGGCATACATTTTATATTATGTGATCTGGAGGTTCATGGTATATACTATGGCATACATTTTATATAATGTGATCTGGGGGTTCATGGTATATACTATGGCATGTATTTTATATAATGTGATCTGGGGGTACATGGTATATAATATGGCATGTATTTTATATAATGTGATATGGGGGTTCATGGTATATACTATGGCATGTATTTTATATAATGTAATCTGGGGGTTCATGGTATATACTATGGCATGTATTTTATATAATGTGATCTGGGGGTTCGTGTTATATACTATGGCATACATTTTGTATCATGTGATCAGGGGGTTTATGGTATATACTATGGGATATATTTTATATAATGTGATCTGGCGGTTCATTGTATATACTATGGCATACATTTTATATAATGTGATCTGGGGGTTCATGGTATATACTATGGGATATATTTTATATAATGTGATCTGGGGGTTCATGGTATATACTATGGCATACATTTTATATAATTTGATCTGGAGGTTCATGGTATATACTATGGCATACATTTTATATACTGTGATATGGGGGTTCATGGTATATACTATGGCATACATTTTATATAATGTGATATGGGGGTTCATGGTATAAAATATGGCATGTATTTTATATAATGTTATCTGGGGGTTCATGGTATATACTATGGCATGTATTTTATATAATGTGATCTGGTGGTCCATGGTATATACTATGGCATGTATTTTATATAATGTGATCTGGGGGTTCATGGTATATAATATGGCATATATTTTATATAATGTGATCTGGGGTTCATGGTATATAATATAGCATACATTTTATATGTGATCTGGGGGTTCCTGGTATATATTATGGCATACATTTTATATAATGTGATCTGGGGGTTCATGGTATATAATATGGCATACATTTTATATAATGTGATCTGGGGGTTCATGGTATATACTATGGCATACATTTTATATACTGTGATCTGGTGATTCATGTTATATACTATGGCATGTATTTTGTATAATGTGATCTGGGAGTTCATGGTATATACTAGGGCATGTATTTTATATAATGTGATCTGGGGGTTCATAGTATATACTATGGCATACATTTTATATAATGTGATCTGGGGGTTCATGGTATATACTATGGCATACATTTTATATAATGTGAGCTGAGCGTTCATGTTAAATACTATGGCATGTATTTTATATAATGTGATCTGGGGGTTCATGGTATATACTATGTCATACATTTGATATACTGTGATCTGTTGATTCATGTTATATACTATGGCATGTATTTTATATAATGTGATCTGGTGTTTCATGGTATATAATATGGGATACATTTTTTATGATGTGATCTGGGGGTTCATGGTATATAATATGTCATATATTTTATATAATGTTATCTGGGGGTTCATGGTATATACTATGGCATACATTTTATATATTGTGATCTGGGGGTCCATGGTATATAATATGGCATACATTTTTTATGATGTGATCTGGGGGTTCATGGTATATAATATGTCATATATTTTATATAATGTTATCTGGGGGTTCATGGTATATACTATGTCATACATTTTATATACTGTGATCTGATGATTCATGTTATATACTATGGCATGTATTTTATATAATGTGATCTGGGAGTTCATGGTATATACTAGGGCATGTATTTTATATAATGTGATCTGGGAGTTCATGGTATATACTATGGCATACATTTTATATAATGTGATCTGGGGGTTCATGGTATATACTATGGCATACATTTTATATAATGTGATCTGTGTGTTCATGGTATATACTATGGCATGTATTTTATATAATGTGATCTGGGAGTTCATGGTATATACTAGGGCATGTATTTTATATAATGTGATCTGGGAGTTCATGGTATATACTATGGCATACATTTTATATAATGTAATCTGGGGGTTCATGGTAAATACTATGGCATACATTTTATATAATGTGATCTGGGGGTTCATTGTATATACTATGGCATACATTTTATATAATGTGATCTGGGGGTTCATGGTATATACTATGGCATACATTTTATATAATGTGATCTGGTGATTCATGGTATATAATATGGCATATATTTTATATAATGTGATCTGGGGGTTCATGATATATACTATGGCATAGATTTTATATAATGTGATCTGGGGGTTCATGGTATATACTATGGCATACATTTATATAATGTGATCTGGGGGTTCCTGGTATATAATATGGCATACATTTTATATAATGTGATCTGGGGGTTCATGGTATATACTATGGCATACATTTTATATAATGTGATCTGGGGGTTCATGGTATATACTATGGCATACATTTTATATACTGTGATCTGGGGGTTCATGGTATATAATATGGCATACATTTTATATACTGTGATCTGGGGGTTCATGGTATATAATATGGCATACATTTTATATAATGTGATCTGGGGGTTCATGCTATATACTATGGCATACATTTTATATACTGTGATCTGGGGGTTCATGGTATATAATATGGCATACATTTTATATAATGTGATATGTGGGTTCATGGTATATACTATGGCATACATTTTATATAATGTGATCTGGGGGTTCATGATATATAATATGGCAAACATTTTATATAATGTGATCTGGGTGTTCATGGTATATACTATGGCATACATTTTATATACTGTGATCTGGGGGTTCATGGTATATAATATGGCATACATTTTATATAATGTGATCTGGGGGTTCATGGTATATAATATGGCATATATTTTATATGATGTGATCTGGGGGTTCATGGTATATACTATGGCATATATTTTATATGGTATGATCTGGGGGTTCATGGTATATACTATGGCATATATTTTATATGATGTTGTCTGGGGGTTCATGGTATATAATATGGCATATATTTTATATGATGTGATCTGGGGGTTCATGGTATATAATATGGCATATATTTTATATGATGTGGTCTGGGGGTTCATGGTATATAATATGGCATATATTTTATATGATGTGATCTGGGGATTCATGGTATATAATACGGCATACATTTTATATAATGTGATCTGGGGTTCATGGTATATACTATGGGATATATTTTATATAATGTGATCTGGGGGTTCATGGTATATGCTATGGCATACATTTTATATAATGTTATCTGGGGGTTCATGGTATATACTATGGCATACATTTTATATAATGTGATCTGGGGGTTCATGGTATATACTATGGGATACATTTTATATAATGTGATCTGGGGGATCATGGTATAAACTATGGCATGTATTTTATATAATGTGATCTGGGGGTTCATGGTATATACTATGGCATACATTTTATATAATGTGATCTGGGGGTTAATGGTATATACTATGGCATACATTTTATATAATGTGATCTGGGGATTCATGGTATATACTATGGCATACATTTTATATAATGTGATCTGGGGATTCATGGTAAATAATGTGGCATACATTTTTATAATGTGATCTGGGTGTTCATGGTATATACTATGGCATACATTTTATATACTGTGATCTGGGGGTTCATGGTATATAATATGGCATACATTTTATATAATGTGATCTGGGGGTTCATGATATATAATATGGCATACATTTTATATGTGATCTGGGGGTTCATGGTATATAATATGGCATACATTTTATATAATGTGATCTGGGGGTTCATGGTATATACTATGGCATACATTTTATATAATGTGATCTGGGGGTTCGTGGTATATACTAGGGCATACATTTTATATACTGTGATCTGTGGGTTCATGGTATATAATATGGCATACATTTTATATAATGTGATCTGGGTGTTCATGGTATATACTATGATATATATTTTATATACTGTGATCTGGGGGTTCATGGTATATAATATGGCATACATTTTAAATAATGTGATCTGGGGGTCATGGTATATAATATGGCATATATTTTATATAATGTGATCTGGGGGTTCATGGTATATAATATGGCATATATTTTATATAATGTGGTCTGGGGGTTCATGGTATATAATATGGCATACATTTTATATAATGTGATCTGGGGGTTAATGGTATATAATATGGCATGTATTTTATATAATGTGATCTGGGGGTTCATGGTATATACTATGGCATATATTTTATATAATGTGGTCTGGGGTTTTATGGTATATACTATGGCATATATTTTATACGATGTGATATGGGGGTTCATGGTATATAATATGGCATGTATTTTATATAATGTGGTCTGGGGGTTCATGGTATATACTATGGCATACATTTTATATAATGTGATCTGGGGGTTCATGGTATATACTATGGCATATATTTTATATAATGTGGTATGGGGGTTCATGGTATATAATATGGCATATATTTTATATGATGTGGTCTGTGGGTTCATGGTATATAATATGGCATATATTTTATATGATGTGATCTGGGGGTTCATGGTATATAATATGGCATACATTTTATATAATGTGATCTGGGGGTTCATGGTGTATCCTATGGGATATATTTTATATAATGTGATCTGGGGGTTCATGGTATATACTATGGCATACATTTTATATAATGTGATCTGGGGGTTCATGGTATATAATATGGCATATATTTTATTTAATGTGATCTGGGGGTACATGGTATATACTATGGCATACGTTTTATATAATGTGATCTGGGGGTTCATGGTATATAATATGTCATATATTTTATATGATGTGATCTGGGGGTTCATGGTATACACTATGGCATATATTTTATATGATATGATCTGGGGGTTCATGGTATATACTATGGCATATATTTTATATGATGTTGTCTGGGGGTTCATGGTATATAATATGGCATAATTTTTATATGATGTGGTCTGGGGGTTCATGGTATATAATATGGGATATATTTTATATGATGTGATCTGGGGGTTCATGGTATATAATATGGCATATATTTTATATGATGTGGTCTGGGGGTTCATGGTATATAATATGGCATATATTTTATATGATGTGATCTGGGGGTTCATGATATATAATATGGCATACATTTTATATAATGTGATCTGGGGTTCATGGTATATACTATGGCATACATTTTATATAATGTTATCTGGGGGTTCATGGTATATACTATGGCATACATTTTATATAATGTGATCTGGGGATTCATGGTAAATAATGTGGCATACATTTTTATAATGTGATCTGGGTGTTCATGGTATATACTATGGCATACATTTTATATACTGTGATCTGGGGGTTCATGGTATATAATATGGCATACATTTTATATAATGTGATCTGGGGGTTCATGATATATAATATGGCATACATTTTATATGTGATCTGGGGGTTCATGGTATATAATATGGCATACATTTTATATAATGTGATCTGGGGGTTCATGGTATATACTATGGCATACATTTTATATAATGTGATCTGGGGGTTCGTGGTATATACTAGGGCATACATTTTATATACTGTGATCTGGGGGTTCATGGTATATAATATGGCATACATTTTATATAATGTGATCTGGGTGTTCATGGTATATACTATGGCATATATTTTATATACTGTGATCTGGGGGTTCATGGTATATAATATGGCATACATTTTAAATAATGTGATCTGGGGGTCATGGTATATAATATGGCATATATTTTATATAATGTGATCTGGGGGTTCATGGTATATAATATGGCATATATTTTATATAATGTGGTCTGGGGGTTCATGGTATATAATATGGCATACATTTTATATAATGTAATCTGGGGGTTAATGGTATATAATATGGCATGTATTTTATATAATGTGATCTGGGGGTTCATGGTATATACTATGGCATATATTTTATATAATGTGGTCTGGGGTGTCATGGTATATACTATGGCATATATTTTATACGATGTGATATGGGGGTTCATGGTATATAATATGGCATGTATTTTATATAATGTGGTCTGGGGGTTCATGGTATATACTATGGCATACATTTTATATAATGTGATCTGGGGGTTCATGGTATATACTATGGCATATATTTTATATAATGTGGTATGGGGGTTCATGGTATATAATATGGCATATATTTTATATGATGTGGTCTGTGGGTTCATGGTATATAATATGGCATATATTTTATATGATGTGATCTGGGGGTTCATGGTATATAATATGGCATATATTTTATATAATGTGATCTGGGTGTTCATGGTATATACTATGGCATACATTTTATATGCTGTGATCTGGGGGTTCATGGTATATAATATGGCATACATTTTATATAATGTGATCTGGGGGTTCATGGTATATAATATGGCATATATTTTATATGATGTGATCTGGGGGTTCATGGTATATACTATGGCATATATTTTATATGGTATGATCTGGGGGTTCATGGTATATACTATGGCATATATTTTATATGATGTTGTCTGGGGGTTCATGGTATATAATATGGCATATATTTTACATGATGTGGTCTGGAAGTTCATGGTATATAATATGGGATATATTTTATATGATGTGATCTGGGGGTTCATGGTATATAATATGGCATATATTTTATATGATGTGGTCTGGGGGTTCATGGTATATAATATGGCATATATTTTATATGATGTGATCTGGGGATTCATGGTATATAATACGGCATACATTTTATATAATGTGATCTGGGGTTCATGGTATATACTATGGGATATATTTTATATAATGTGATCTGGGGGTTCATGGTATATGCTATGGCATACATTTTATATAATGTTATCTGGGGGTTCATGGTATATACTATGGCATACATTTTATATAATGTGATCTGGGGGTTCATGGTATATACTATGGGATACATTTTATATAATGTGATCTGGGGGATCATGGTATAAACTATGGCATGTATTTTATATAATGTGATCTGGGGGTTCATGGTATATACTATGGCATACATTTTATATAATGTGATCTGGGGGTTAATGGTATATACTATGGCATACATTTTATATAATGTGATCTGGGGATTCATGGTATATACTATGGCATACATTTTATATAATGTGATCTGGGGATTCATGGTAAATAATGTGGCATACATTTTTATAATGTGATCTGGGTGTTCATGGTATATACTATGGCATACATTTTATATACTGTGATCTGGGGGTTCATGGTATATAATATGGCATACATTTTATATAATGTGATCTGGGGGTTCATGATATATAATATGGCATACATTTTATATGTGATCTGGGGGTTCATGGTATATAATATGGCATACATTTTATATAATGTGATCTGGGGGTTCATGGTATATACTATGGCATACATTTTATATAATGTGATCTGGGTGTTCATGGTATATACTATGATATATATTTTATATACTGTGATCTGGGGGTTCATGGTATATAATATGGCATACATTTTAAATAATGTGATCTGGGGGTCATGGTATATAATATGGCATATATTTTATATAATGTGATCTGGGGGTTCATGGTATATAATATGGCATATATTTTATATAATGTGGTCTGGGGGTTCATGGTATATAATATGGCATACATTTTATATAATGTGATCTGGGGGTTAATGGTATATAATATGGCATGTATTTTATATAATGTGATCTGGGGGTTCATGGTATATACTATGGCATATATTTTATATAATGTGGTCTGGGGTTTCATGGTATATACTATGGCATATATTTTATACGATGTGATATGGGGGTTCATGGTATATAATATGGCATGTATTTTATATAATGTGGTCTGGGGGTTCATGGTATATACTATGGCATACATTTTATATAATGTGATCTGGGGGTTCATGGTATATACTATGGCATATATTTTATATAATGTGGTATGGGGGTTCATGGTATATAATATGGCATATATTTTATATGATGTGGTCTGTGGGTTCATGGTATATAATATGGCATATATTTTATATGATGTGATCTGGGGGTTCATGGTATATAATATGGCATACATTTTATATAATGTGATCTGGGGGTTCATGGTGTATCCTATGGGATATATTTTATATAATGTGATCTGGGGGTTCATGGTATATACTATGGCATACATTTTATATAATGTGATCTGGGGGTTCATGGTATATACTATGGCATATATTTTATATAATGTGATCTGGGGGTTCATGGTATATACTATGGCATATATTTTATATGATGTGGTCTGTGGGTTCATGGTATATAATATGGCATATATTTTATATGATGTGATCTGGGGGTTCATGGTATATAATATGGCATATATTTTATATAATGTGATCTGGGTGTTCATGGTATATACTATGGCATACATTTTATATACTGTGATCTGGGGGTTCATGGTATATAATATGGCATACATTTTATATAATGTGATCTGGGGGTTCATGGTATATAATATGGCATATATTTTATATGATGTGATCTGGGGGTTCATGGTATATACTATGGCATATATTTTATATGGTATGATCTGGGGGTTCATGGTATATACTATGGCATATATTTTATATGATGTTGTCTGGGGGTTCATGGTATATAATATGGCATATATTTTACATGATGTGGTCTGGAAGTTCATGGTATATAATATGGGATATATTTTATATGATGTGATCTGGGGGTTCATGGTATATAATATGGCATATATTTTATATGATGTGGTCTGGGGGTTCATGGTATATAATATGGCATATATTTTATATGATGTGATCTGGGGATTCATGGTATATAATACGGCATACATTTTATATAATGTGATCTGGGGTTCATGGTATATACTATGGGATATATTTTATATAGTGTGATCTGGGGGTTCATGGTATATGCTATGGCATACATTTTATATAATGTTATCTGGGGGTTCATGGTATATACTATGGCATACATTTTATATAATGTGATCTGGGGGTTGATGGTATATACTATGGGATACATTTTATATAATGTGATCTGGGGGATCATGGTATAAACTATGGCATGTATTTTATATAATGTGATCTGGGGGTTCATGGTATATACTATGGCATACATTTTATATAATGTGATCTGGGGGTTAATGGTATATACTATGGCATACATTTTATATAATGTGATCTGGGGATTCATGGTATATACTATGGCATACATTTTATATAATGTGATCTGGGGATTCATGGTAAATAATGTGGCATACATTTTTATAATGTGATCTGGGTGTTCATGGTATATACTATGGCATACATTTTATATACTGTGATCTGGGGGTTCATGGTATATAATATGGCATACATTTTATATAATGTGATCTGGGGGTTCATGATATATAATATGGCATACATTTTATATGTGATCTGGGGGTTCATGGTATATAATATGGCATACATTTTATATAATGTGATCTGGGGGTTCATGGTATATACTATGGCATACATTTTATATAATGTGATCTGGGGGTTCGTGGTATATACTAGGGCATACATTTTATATACTGTGATCTGGGGGTTCATGGTATATAATATGGCATACATTTTATATAATGTGATCTGGGTGTTCATGGTATATACTATGATATATATTTTATATACTGTGATCTGGGGGTTCATGGTATATAATATGGCATACATTTTAAATAATGTGATCTGGGGGTCATGGTATATAATATGGCATATATTTTATATAATGTGATCTGGGGGTTCATGGTATATAATATGGCATATATTTTATATAATGTGGTCTGGGGGTTCATGGTATATAATATGGCATACATTTTATATAATGTGATCTGGGGGTTAATGGTATATAATATGGCATGTATTTTATATAATGTGATCTGGGGGTTCATGGTATATACTATGGCATATATTTTATATAATGTGGTCTGGGGTTTCATGGTATATACTATGGCATATATTTTATACGATGTGATATGGGGGTTCATGGTATATAATATGGCATGTATTTTATATACTGTGGTCTGGGGGTTCATGGTATATACTATGGCATATATTTTATACGATGTGATATGGGGGTTCATGGTATATAATATGGCATGTATTTTATATAATGTGGTCTGGGGGTTCATGGTATATACTATGGCATACATTTTATATAATGTGATCTGGGGGTTCATGGTATATATTATGGCATATATTTTATATAATGTGGTATGGGGGTTCATGGTATATAATATGGCATATATTTTATATGATGTGGTCTGTGGGTTCATGGTATATAATATGGCATATATTTTATATGATGTGATCTGGGGGTTCATGGTATATAATATGGCATATATTTTATATAATGTGATCTGGGTGTTCATGGTATATACTATGGCATACATTTTATATACTGTGATCTGGGGGTTCATGGTATATAATATGGCATACATTTTATATAATGTGATCTGGGGGTTCATGGTATATAATATGGCATATATTTTATATGATGTGATCTGGGGGTTCATGGTATATACTATGGCATATATTTTATATGGTATGATCTGGGGGTTCATGGTATATAATATGGCATATATTTTATATGATGTGGTCTGTGGGTTCATGGTATATAATATGGCATATATTTTATATGATGTTGTCTGGGGGTTCATGGTATATAATATGGCATATATTTTACATGATGTGGTCTGGAAGTTCATGGTATATAATATGGGATATATTTTATATGATGTGATCTGGGGGTTCATGGTATATAATATGGCATATATTTTATATGATGTGGTCTGGGGGTTCATGGTATATAATATGGCATATATTTTATATGATGTGATCTGGGGATTCATGGTATATAATACGGCATACATTTTATATAATGTGATCTGGGGTTCATGGTATATACTATGGGATATATTTTATATAATGTGATCTGGGGGTTCATGGTATATGCTATGGCATACATTTTATATAATGTTATCTGGGGGTTCATGGTATATACTATGGCATACATTTTATATAATGTGATCTGGGGGTTGATGGTATATACTATGGGATACATTTTATATAATGTGATCTGGGGGATCATGGTATAAACTATGGCATGTATTTTATATAATGTGATCTGGGGGTTCATGGTATATACTATGGCATACATTTTATATAATGTGATCTGGGGGTTAATGGTATATACTATGGCATACATTTTATATAATGTGATCTGGGGATTCATGGTATATACTATGGCATACATTTTATATAATGTGATCTGGGGATTCATGGTAAATAATGTGGCATACATTTTTATAATGTGATCTGGGTGTTCATGGTATATACTATGGCATACATTTTATATACTGTGATCTGGGGGTTCATGGTATATAATATGGCATACATTTTATATAATGTGATCTGGGGGTTCATGATATATAATATGGCATACATTTTATATGTGATCTGGGGGTTCATGGTATATAATATGGCATACATTTTATATAATGTGATCTGGGGGTTCATGGTATATACTATGGCATACATTTTATATAATGTGATCTGGGGGTTCGTGGTATATACTAGGGCATACATTTTATATACTGTGATCTGGGGGTTCATGGTATATAATATGGCATACATTTTATATAATGTGATCTGGGTGTTCATGGTATATACTATGATATATATTTTATATACTGTGATCTGGGGGTTCATGGTATATAATATGGCATACATTTTAAATAATGTGATCTGGGGGTCATGGTATATAATATGGCATATATTTTATATAATGTGATCTGGGGGTTCATGGTATATAATATGGCATATATTTTATATAATGTGGTCTGGGGGTTCATGGTATATAATATGGCATACATTTTATATAATGTGATCTGGGGGTTAATGGTATATAATATGGCATGTATTTTATATAATGTGATCTGGGGGTTCATGGTATATACTATGGCATATATTTTATATAATGTGGTCTGGGGTTTCATGGTATATACTATGGCATATATTTTATACGATGTGATATGGGGGTTCATGGTATATAATATGGCATGTATTTTATATAATGTGGTCTGGGGGTTCATGGTATATACTATGGCATATATTTTATACGATGTGATATGGGGGTTCATGGTATATAATATGGCATGTATTTTATATAATGTGGTCTGGGGGTTCATGGTATATACTATGGCATACATTTTATATAATGTGATCTGGGGGTTCATGGTATATATTATGGCATATATTTTATATAATGTGGTATGGGGGTTCATGGTATATAATATGGCATATATTTTATATGATGTGGTCTGTGGGTTCATGGTATATAATATGGCATATATTTTATATGATGTGATCTGGGGGTTCATGGTATATAATATGGCATATATTTTATATAATGTGATCTGGGTGTTCATGGTATATACTATGGCATACATTTTATATACTGTGATCTGGGGGTTCATGGTATATAATATGGCATACATTTTATATAATGTGATCTGGGGGTTCATGGTATATAATATGGCATATATTTTATATGATGTGATCTGGGGGTTCATGGTATATACTATGGCATATATTTTATATGGTATGATCTGGGGGTTCATGGTATATACTATGGCATATATTTTATATGATGTTGTCTGGGGGTTCATGGTATATAATATGGCATATATTTTACATGATGTGGTCTGGAAGTTCATGGTATATAATATGGGATATATTTTATATGATGTGATCTGGGGGTTCATGGTATATAATATGGCATATATTTTATATGATGTGGTCTGGGGGTTCATGGTATATAATATGGCATATATTTTATATGATGTGATCTGGGGATTCATGGTATATAATACGGCATACATTTTATATAATGTGATCTGGGGTTCATGGTATATACTATGGGATATATTTTATATAATGTGATCTGGGGGTTCATGGTATATGCTATGGCATACATTTTATATAATGTTATCTGGGGGTTCATGGTATATACTATGGCATACATTTTATATAATGTGATCTGGGGGTTCATGGTATATACTATGGGATACATTTTATATAATGTGATCTGGGGGATCATGGTATAAACTATGGCATGTATTTTATATAATGTGATCTGGGGGTTCATGGTATATACTATGGCATACATTTTATATAATGTGATCTGGGGGTTAATGGTATATACTATGGCATACATTTTATATAATGTGATCTGGGGATTCATGGTATATACTATGGCATACATTTTATATAATGTGATCTGGGGATTCATGGTAAATAATGTGGCATACATTTTTATAATGTGATCTGGGTGTTCATGGTATATACTATGGCATACATTTTATATACTGTGATCTGGGGGTTCATGGTATATAATATGGCATACATTTTATATAATGTGATCTGGGGGTTCATGATATATAATATGGCATACATTTTATATGTGATCTGGGGGTTCATGGTATATAATATGGCATACATTTTATATAATGTGATCTGGGGGTTCATGGTATATACTATGGCATACATTTTATATAATGTGATCTGGGGGTTCGTGGTATATACTAGGGCATACATTTTATATACTGTGATCTGGGGGTTCATGGTATATAATATGGCATACATTTTATATAATGTGATCTGGGTGTTCATGGTATATACTATGATATATATTTTATATACTGTGATCTGGGGGTTCATGGTATATAATATGGCATACATTTTAAATAATGTGATCTGGGGGTCATGGTATATAATATGGCATATATTTTATATAATGTGATCTGGGGGTTCATGGTATATAATATGGCATATATTTTATATAATGTGGTCTGGGGGTTCATGGTATATAATATGGCATACATTTTATATAATGTGATCTGGGGGTTAATGGTATATAATATCGCATGTATTTTATATAATGTGATCTGGGGGTTCATGGTATATAATATGGCATATATTTTATATAGTGTGGTCTGGGGTTTCATGGTATACACTATGGCATATATTTTATACGATGTGATATGGGGGTTCATGGTATATAATATGGCATGTATTTTATATAATGTGGTCTGGGGGTTCATGGTATATACTATGGCATACATTTTATATAATGTGATCTGGGGGTTCTTGGTATATACTATGGCATATATTTTATATAATGTGGTATGGGGGTTCATGGTATATAATATGGCATATATTTTATATGATGTGGTCTGTGGGTTCATGGTATATAATATGGCATATATTTTATATGATGTGATCTGGGGGTTCATGGTATATAATATGGCATACATTTTATATAATGTGATCTGGGGGTTCATGGTGTATCCTATGGGATATATTTTATATAATGTGATCTGGGGGTTCATGGTATATACTATGGCATACATTTTATATAATGTGATCTGGGGGTTCATGGTATATAATATGGCATATATTTTATTTAATGTGATCTGGGGGTACATGGTATATACTATGGCATACGTTTTATATGATGTGATCTGGGGGTTCATGGTATACACTATGGCATATATTTTATATGATATGATCTGGGGGTTCATGGTATATACTATGGCATATATTTTATATGATGTTGTCTGGGGGTTCATGGTATATAATATGGCATAATTTTTATATGATGTGGTCTGGGGGTTCATGGTATATAATATGGGATATATTTTATATGATGTGATCTGGGGGTTCATGGTATATAATATGGCATATATTTTATATGATGTGGTCTGGGGGTTCATGGTATATAATATGGCATATATTTTATATGATGTGATCTGGGGGTTCATGATATATAATATGGCATACATTTTATATAATGTGATCTGGGGTTCATGGTATATACTATGGCATACATTTTATATAATGTTATCTGGGGGTTCATGGTATATACTATGGCATACATTTTATATAATGTGATCTGGGGATTCATGGTAAATAATGTGGCATACATTTTTATAATGTGATCTGGGTGTTCATGGTATATACTATGGCATACATTTTATATACTGTGATCTGGGGGTTCATGGTATATAATATGGCATACATTTTATATAATGTGATCTGGGGGTTCATGATATATAATATGGCATACATTTTATATGTGATCTGGGGGTTCATGGTATATAATATGGCATACATTTTATATAATGTGATCTGGGGGTTCATGGTATATACTATGGCATACATTTTATATAATGTGATCTGGGGGTTCGTGGTATATACTAGGGCATACATTTTATATACTGTGATCTGGGGGTTCATGGTATATAATATGGCATACATTTTATATAATGTGATCTGGGTGTTCATGGTATATACTATGGCATATATTTTATATACTGTGATCTGGGGGTTCATGGTATATAATATGGCATACATTTTAAATAATGTGATCTGGGGGTCATGGTATATAATATGGCATATATTTTATATAATGTGATCTGGGGGTTCATGGTATATAATATGGCATATATTTTATATAATGTGGTCTGGGGGTTCATGGTATATAATATGGCATACATTTTATATAATGTGATCTGGGGGTTAATGGTATATAATATGGCATGTATTTTATATAATGTGATCTGGGGGTTCATGGTATATACTATGGCATATATTTTATATAATGTGGTCTGGGGTTTCATGGTATATACTATGGCATATATTTTATACGATGTGATATGGGGGTTCATGGTATATAATATGGCATGTATTTTATATAATGTGGTCTGGGGGTTCATGGTATATACTATGGCATACATTTTATATAATGTGATCTGGGGGTTCATGGTATATACTATGGCATATATTTTATATAATGTGGTATGGGGGTTCATGGTATATAATATGGCATATATTTTATATGATGTGGTCTGTGGGTTCATGGTATATAATATGGCATATATTTTATATGATGTGATCTGGGGGTTCATGGTATATAATATGGCATACATTTTATATAATGTGATCTGGGGGGTTCATGGTGTATCCTATGGGATATATTTTATATAATGTGATCTGGGGGTTCATGGTATATACTATGGCATACATTTTATATAATGTGATCTGGGGGTTCATGGTATATAATATGGCATATATTTTATTTAATGTGATCATGGGGTACATGGTATATACTATGGCATACGTTTTATATAATGTGATCTGGTATTCATGGTATATAATATGTCATATATTTTATATGATGTGATCTGGGGGTTCATGGTATACACTATGGCATATATTTTATATGATATGATCTGGGGGTTCATGGTATATACTATGGCATATATTTTATATGATGTTGTCTGGGGGTTCATGGTATATAATATGGCATAATTTTTATATGATGTGGTCTGGGGGTTCATGGTATATAATATGGAATATATTTTATATGATGTGATCTGGGGGTTCATGGTATATAATATGGCATATATTTTATATGATGTGGTCTGGGGGTTCATGGTATATAATATGGCATATATTTTATATGATGTGATCTGGGGGTTCATGATATATAATATGGCATACATTTTATATAATGTGATCTGGGGTTCATGGTATATACTATGGCATACATTTTATATGTTATCTGGGGGTTCATGGTATATACTATGGCATACATTTTATATAATGTGATCTGGGGGTTCATGGTATATACTATGGGATACATTTTATATAATGTGATCTGTGTGTTCATGGTATATACTATGGGATATATTTTATATAATGTGATCTGGGGGTTCATGGTATATACTATGGCATACATTTTATATAATGTTATCTGGGGGTTCATGGTATATACTATGGCATACATTTTATATAATGTGATCTGGGGGTTCATGGTATATACTATGGGATACATTTTATATAATGTGATCTGGGGGTTCATGGTATATACTATGGCATACATTTTATATAATGTGATCTGGGGGTTCATGGTGTATACTATGGCATACATTTTATATAATGTGATCTGGTGATTCATGGTATATAATATGGCATATATTTTATATAATGTGATCTGGGGGTTCATGGTATATACTATGGCATAGATTTTATATAATGTGATCTGGGGGTTCATGGTATATACTATGGCATACATTTATATCATGTGATCTGGGGGTTCCTGGTATATAATATGGCATACATTTTATATAATGTGATCTGGGGGTTCATGGTATATACTATGGCATACATTTTATATAATGTGATCTGGGGGTTCATGGTATATACTATGGCATACATTTTATATACTGTGATCTGGGGGTTCATGGTATATAATATGGCATACATTTTATATACTGTGATCTGGGGGTTCATGGTATATAATATGGCATACATTTTATATAATGTGATCTGGGGGTTCATGCTATATACTATGGCATACATTTTATATAATGTGATCTGGGGGTTCATGCTATATACTATGGCATACATTTTATATAATGTGATATGTGGGTTCATGGTATATACTATGGCATACATTTTATATAATGTGATCTGGGGGTTTATGATATATAATATGGCATACATTTTATATAATGTGATCTGGGTGTTCATGGTATATACTATGGCATACATTTTATATACTGTGATCTGGGGTTCATGGTATATAATATGGCATACATTTTATATAATGTGATCTGGGGGTTCATGGTATATAATATGGCATATATTTTATATGATGTGATCTGGGGGTTCATGGTATATACTATGGCATATATTTTATATGATATGATCTGGGGGTTCATGGTATATACTATGGCATATATTTTATATGATGTTGTCTGGGGGTTCATGGAATATAATATGGCATATATTTTATATGATGTGGTCTGGGGGTTCATGGTATATAATATGGGATATATTTTATATGATGTGATCTGGGGGTTCATGGTATATAATATGGCATATATTTTATATGATGTGGTCTGGGGGTTCATGGTATATAATATGGCATATATTTTATATGATGTGATCTGGGGGTTCATGGTATATAATATGGCATACATTTTATATAATGTGATCTGGGGTTCATGGTATTTACTATGGGATATATTTTATATAATGTGATCTGGGGGTTCATGGTATATACTATGGCATACATTTTATATAATGTTATCTGGGGGTTCATGGTATATACTATGGCATACATTTTATATAATGTGATCTGGGGGTTAATGGTATATACTATGGCATACATTTTATATAATGTTATCTGGGGTTCATGGTATATACTATGGCATACATTTTATATAATGTGATCTGGGGGTTCATGGTATATACTATGGGATACATTTTATATAATGTGATCTGTGGGATCATGGTATAAACTATGGCATGTATTTTATATAATGTGATCTGGGGGTTCATGGTATATACTATGGCATACATTTTATATAATGTGATCTGGGGGTTAATGGTATATACTATGGCATACATTTTATATAATGTGATCTTGGGATTCATGGTATATACTATGGCATACATTTTATATAATGTGATCTGGGGATTCATGGTAAATAATGTGGCATACATTTTTATAATGTGATCTGGGTGTTCATGGTATATACTATGGCATACATTTTATATACTGTGATCTGGGGTTCATGGTATATAGTATGGCATACATTTTATATAATGTGATCTGGGGGTTCATGATATATAATATGGCATACATTTTATATGTGATCTGGGGGTTCATGGTATATAATATGGCATACATTTTATATAATGTGATCTGGGGGTTCATGGTATATACTATGGCATACATTTTATATAATGTGATCTGGGGGTTCGTGGTATATACTAGGGCATACATTTTTTATACTGTGATCTGGGGGTTCATGGTATATAATATGGCATACATTTTATATACTGTGATCTGGGTGTTCATGGTATATACTATGGCATATATTTTATATACTGTGATCTGGGGGTTCATGGTATATAATATGGCATACATTTTAAATAATGTGATCTGGGGGTCATGGTATATAATATGGCATATATTTTATATAATGTGATCTGGGGGTTCATGGTATATAATATGGCATATATTTTATATAATGTGGTCTGGGGGTTCATGGTATATAATATGGCATACATTTTATATAATGTGATCTGGGGGTTAATGGTATATAATATGGCATGTATTTTATATAATGTGATCTGGGGGTTCATGGTATATACTATGGCATATATTTTATATAATGTGGTCTGGGGTTTCATGGTATATACTATGGCATATCTATTATATATTTTGAAAGATCTGTGTGTGTGTGTGTGTGTTTGAAATCGATGGACTCGAAAACGACTAAGCCAATTTCGATGAAATTTGGTATGTGGGGGTATTTTCGGCCGGAGACGAACATAGGCATATTTATTTGTCCGTGCGAGGTCAACTTTTCACGTGCGGAGGTCAAATCTGTTTTTACGCCGTTTTGCGTTAATATATTTCAGTTCGGTGCTCACAAATCGATACGATATAGCGCGAATAATAAATTGCCAGTCATATAATTTGCACGGTTAGAATCTGTGTGGCTTCATCTTTCCAACGATATATAATATGTATGTATCCGTTTTAGTTATCTGCCTCAATTATTAGGTACAAGTGGTACGATCTTTTATCGGGATAAAATCAATGCGTAACTTCTATGACGTCGTCAGAGGTCATAAAGTTAGATTACGTTAACTCTCACCCTGCCGATGCATTTGACTGTGTCGCGTTAACTCATCACCGGCCGAGGTATCCGCAAATGACATTGGGCTATATATCTCGAAAACGGGTGTAGCTATCGACTTGAAATTTGGTATGTGAATGTATCTTGCCCCGGATACGAATTTTATCGGGTCGCCGAGCAGGTGCGACGCCAGCTTCGCGCATGCGCAGACCAGATCTTGGAAACGGGTGGAGCAATCGACTTGAAATTTGGTTTTTGAATAGCCCGGACGAAGTCGGGTCACCTTCTAGTATTTTATACGATGTGATATGGGGGTTCATGGTATATAATATGGCATGTATTTTATATAATGTGGTCTGGGGGTTCATGGTATATACTATGGCATACATTTTATATAATGTGATCTGGGGGTTCATGGTATATACTATGGCATATATTTTATATAATGTGGTATGGGGGTTCATGGTATATAATATGGCATATATTTTATATGATGTGGTCTGGGGGTTCATGGTATATAATATGGCATATATTTTATATGATGTGATCTGGGGGTTCATGGTATATAATATGACATACATTTTATATAATGTGATCTGGGGGTTCATGGTGTATACTATGGGATATATTTTATATAATGTGATCTGGGGGTTCATGGTATATACTATGGCATACATTTTATATAATGTGATCTGGGGGTTCATGGTATATAATATGGCATATATTTTATTTAATGTGATCTGGGGGTACATGGTATATACTATGGCAGACGTTTTATATAATGTGATCTGGGGGTTCATGGTATATAATATGTCATATATTTTATATGTGATCTGGGGGTTCATGGTATATACTATGGCATACATTTTATATAATGTGATCTGGTGATTCATGGTATATAATATGGCATATATTTTATATAATGTGATCTGGGGGTTCATGGTTTATACTATGGCATAGATTTTATATAATGTGATCTGGGGGTTCATGGTATATACTATGGCATACATTTATATCATGTGATCTGGGGGTTCCTGGTATATAATATGGCATACATTTTATATAATGTGATCTGGGGGTTCCTGGTATATACTATGGCATACATTTTATATAATGTGATCTGGGGGTTCATGGTATATACTATGGCATACATTTTATATACTGTGATCTGGGGGTTCATGGTATATAATATGGCATACATTTTATATACTGTGATCTGGGGGTTCATGGTATATAATATGGCATACATTTTATATAATGTGATCTGGGGGTTCATGCTATATACTATGGCATACATTTTATATACTGTGATCTGGGGGTTCATGGTATATAATATGGCATACATTTTATATAATGTGATATGTGGGTTCATGGTATATACTATGGCATACATTTTATATAATGTGATCTGGGGGTTCATGATATATAATATTGCATACATTTTATATAATGTGATCTGGGTATTCATGGTATATACTATGGCATACATTTTATATACTGTGATCTGGGGGTTCATGGTATATAATATGGCATACATTTTATATAATGTGATCTGGGGGTTCATGGTATATAATATGGCATATATTTTATATGATGTGATCTGGGGGTTCATGGTATATACTATGGCATATATTTTATATGATATGATCTGGGGGTCCATGGTATATACTATGGCATATATTTTATATGATGTTGTGTGGGGGTTCATGGAATATAATATGGCATATATTTTATATGATGTGGTCTGGGGGTTCATGGTATATAATATGGGATATATTTTATATGATGTGATCTGGGGGTTCATGGTATATAATATGGCATATATTTTATATGATGTGGTCTGGGGGTTCATGGTATATAATATGGCATATATTTTATATGATGTGATCTGGGGGTTCATGGTATATAATATGGCATACATTTTATATAATGTGATCTGGGGTTCATGGTATATACTATGGGATATATTTTATATAATGTGATCTGGGGGTTCATGGTATATACTATGGCATACATTTTATATAATGTTATCTGGGGGTTCATGGTATATACTATGGCATACATTTTATATAATGTGATCTGGGGGTTAATGGTATATACTATGGCATACATTTTATATAATGTTATCTGGGGGTTCATGGTATATACTATGGCATACATTTTATATAATGTGATCTGGGAGTTCATGGTATATACTATGGGATACATTTTATATAATGTGATCTGTGGGATCATGGTATAAACTATGGCATGTATTTTATATAATGTGATCTGGGGGTTCATGGTATATACTATGGCATACATTTTATATAATGTGATCTGGGGGTTAATGGTATATACTATGGCATACATTTTATATAATGTGATCTGGGGATTCATGGTATATACTATGGCATACATTTTATATAATGTGATCTGGGGAATCAGGGTAAATAATGTGGCATACATTTTTATAATGTGATCTGGGTGTTCATGGTATATACTATGGCATACATTTTATATACTGTGATCTGGGGGTTCATGGTATATAGTATGGCATACATTTTATATAATGTGATCTGGGGGTTCATGATATATAATATGGCATACATTTTATATGTGATCTGGGGGTTCATGGTATATAATATGGCATACATTTTATATAATGTGATCTGGGGGTTCATGGTATATACTATGGCATACATTTTATATAATGCGATCTGGGGGTTCGTGGTATATACTAGGGCATACATTTTTTATACTGTGATCTGGGGGTTCATGGTATATAATATGGCATACATTTTATATAATGTGATCTGGGTGTTCATGGTATATACTATGGCATATATTTTATATACTGTGATCTGGGGGTTCATGGTATATAATATGGCATACATTTTAAATAATGTTATCTGGGGGTCATGGTATATAATATGGCATATATTTTATATAATGTGATCTGGGGGTTCATGGTATATACTATGGCATATATTTTATATAATGTGGTCTGGGGTTTCATGGTATATACTATGGCATATATTTTATACGATGTGATATGGGGGTTCATGGTATATAATATGGCATGTATTTTATATAATGTGGTCTGGGGGTTCATGCTATATACTATGGCATACATTTTATATAATGTGATCTGGGGGTTCATGGTATATACTATGGCATATATTTTATATAATGTGGTATGGGGGTTCATGGTATATAATATGGCATATATTTTATATGATGTGGTCTGGGGGTTCATGGTATATAATATGGCATATATTTTATATGATGTGATCTGGGGGTTCATGATATATAATATGACATACATTTTATATAATGTGATCTGGGGGTTCATGGTGTATACTATGGGATATATTTTATATAATGTGATCTGGGGGTTCATGGTATATACTATGGCATACATTTTATATAATGTGATCTGGGGGTTCATGGTATATAATATGGCATATATTTTATTTAATGTGATCTGGGGGTACATGGTATATACTATGGCATACGTTTTATATAATGTGATCTGGGGGTTCATGGTATATAATATGTCATATATTTTATATGATGTGATCTGGGGGTTCATGGTATATACTATGGCATATATTTTATATGATATGATCTGGGGGTTCATGGTATATACTATGGCATATATTTTATATGATGTTGTCTGGGGGTTCATGGTATATAATATGGCATAATTTTTATATGATGTGGTCTGGGGGTTCATGGTATATAATATGGGATATATTTTATATGATGTGATCTGGGGGTTCATGGTATATAATATGGCATATATTTTATATGATGTGGTCTGGGGGTTCATGGTATATAATATGGCATATATTTTATATGATGTGATCTGGGGGTTCATGATATATAATATGGCATACATTTTATATAATGTGATCTGGGGTTCATGGTATATACTATGGGATATATTTTATATAATGTGATCTGGGGGTTCATGGTATATACTATGGCATACATTTTATATAATGTTATCTGGGGGTTCATGGTATATACTATGGCATACATTTTATGTAATGTGATCTGGGGGTTCATGGTATATACTATGGGATACATTTTATATAATGTGATCTGGGGGTTCATGGTATATACTATGGCATACATTTTATATAATGTGATCTGGGGGTTCATGGTATATACTATGGCATACATTTTATATAATGTGATCTGGTGATTCATGGTATATAATATGGCATATATTTTATATAATGTGATCTGGGGGTTCATGGTATATACTATGGCATAGATTTTATATAATGTGATATGGGGGTTCATGGTATATACTATGGCATACATTTATATCATGTGATCTGGGGGTTCCTGGTATATAATATGGCATACATTTTATATAATGTGATCTGGAGGTTCATGGTATATACTATGGCATACATTTTATATAATGTGATCTGGGGGTTCATGGTATATACTATGGCATACATTTTATATACTGTGATCTGGGGGTTCATGGTATATAATATGGCATACATTTTATATACTGTGATCTGGGGGTTCATGGTATATAATATGGCATACATTTTATATAATGTGATCTGGGGGTTCATGCTATATACTATGGCATACATTTTATATACTGTGATCTGGGGGTTCATGGTATATAATATGGCATACATTTTATATAATGTGATATGTGGGTTCATGGTATATACTATGGCATACATTTTATATAATGCGATCTGGGGGTTCATGATATATAATATGGCATACATTTTATATAATGTGATCTGGGTGTTCATGGTATATACTATGGCATACATTTTATATACTGTGATCTGTGGGTTCATGGTATATAATATGGCATACATTTTATATAATGTGATCTGGGGGTTCATGGTATATAATATGGCATATATTTTATATGATGTGATCTGGGGGTTCATGGTATATACTATGGCATATATTTTATATGATATGATCTGGGGGTTCATGGTATATACTATGGCATATATTTTATATGATGTTGTCTGGGGGTTCATGGAATATAATATGGCATATATTTTATATGATGTGGTCTGGGGGTTCATGGTATATAATATGGGATATATTTTATATGATGTGATCTGGGGGTTCATGTTATATAATATGGCATATATTTTATATGATGTGGTCTGGGGGTTCATGGTATATAATATGGCATATATTTTATATGATGTGATCTGGGGGTTCATGGTATATAATATGGCATACATTTTATATAATGTGATCTGTGGGATCATGGTATAAACTATGGCATGTATTTTATATAATGTGATCTGGGGGTTCATGGTATATACTATGGCATACATTTTATATAATGTGATCTGGGGGTTAATGGTATATACTATGGCATACATTTTATATAATGTGATCTGGGGATTCATGGTATATACTATGGCATACATTTTATATAATGTGATCTGGGGATTCATGGTAAATAATGTGGCATACATTTTTATAATGTGATCTGGGTGTTCATGGTATATACTATGGCATACATTTTATATACTGTGATCTGGGGGTTCATGGTTTATAGTATGGCATACATTTTATATAATGTGATCTGGGGGTTCATGATATATAATATGGCATACATTTTATATGTGATCTGGGGGTTCATGGTATATAATATGGCATACATTTTATATAATGTGATCTGGGGGTTCATGGTATATACTATGGCATACATTTTATATAATGTGATCTGGGGGTTCGTGGTATATACTAGGGCATACATTTTTTATACTGTGATATGGGGGTTCATGGTATATAATATGGCAAACATTTTATATAATGTGATCTGGGTGTTCATGGTATATACTATGGCATATATTTTATATACTGTGATCTGGGGGTTCATGGTATATAATATGGCATACATTTTAAATAATGTGATCTGGGGGTCATGGTATATAATATGGCATATATTTTATATAATGTGATCTGGGGGTTCATGGTATATAATATGGCATATATTTTATATATTGTGGTCTGGGGGTTCATGGTATATAATATGGCATACATTTTATATAATGTGATCTGGGGGTTAATGGTATATAATATGGCATGTATTTTATATAATGTGATCTGGGGGTTCATGGTATATACTATGGCATAAATTTTATATAATGTGGTCTGGGGTTTCATGGTATATACTATGGCATATATTTTATACGATGTGATATGGGGGTTCATGGTATATAATATGGCAAGTATTTTATATAATGTGGTCTGGGGGTTCATGGTATATACTATGGCATACATTTTATATAATGTGATCTGGGGGTTCATGATATATACTATGGCATATATTTTATATAATGTGGTATGGGGGTTCATGGTCTATAATATGGCATATATTTTATATGATGTGGTCTGGGGGTTCATGGTATATAATATGGCATATATTTTATATGATGTGATCTGAGGGTTCATGGTATATAATATGACATACATTTTATATAATGTGATCTGGGGGTTCATGGTGTATACTATGGGATATATTGTATATAATGTGATCTGGGGGTTCATGGTATATAGTATGGCATACATTTTATATAATGTGATCTGGGTGTTCATGGTATATAATATGGCATATATTTTATTTAATGTGATCTGGGGGTAAATGGTATATACTATGGCATACGTTTTATATAATGTGATCTGGGGGTTCATGGTATATAATATGTCATATATTTTATATGATGTGATCTGGGGGTTCATGGTATATACTATGGCATATATTTTATATGATATGATCTGGGGGTTCATGGTATATACTATGGCATATATTTTATATGATGTTGTCTGGGGGTTCATGGTATATAATATGGCATATATTTTATATGATGTGGTCTGGGGGTTCATGGTATATAATATGGGATATATTTTATATGATGTGATCTGGGGGTTCATGGTATATAATATGGCATATATTTTATATGATGTGATCTGGGGGTTCATGGTATATAATATGGCATATATTTTATATGATGTGATCTGGGGGTTCATGGTATATAATATGGCATACATTTTATATAATGTGATCTGGGGTTCATCGAATATACTATGGGATATATTTTATATAATGTGATCTGGGCGTTCATGGTATATACTATGGCATACATTTTATATAATGTTATCTGGGGGTTCATGGTATATACTATGGCATACATTTTATATAATGTGATCTGGGGGCTCATGGTATATACTATGGGATACATTTTATATAATGTGATCTGGGGGATCATGGTATAAACTATGGCTTACATTTTATATAATGTTATATGGGGGTTCGTGGTATATACTATGGCATAAATTTTATATAATGTGATCTGGGGATTCATGGTATATACTATGGGATACATTTTATATAATGTGATCTGGGGGTTCATGGTATATACTATGGGATACATTTTATATAATGTGATCTGGGGGTTCATGGTATATACTATGGCATACATTTTATATCATGCGATCAGGGGTTCATGGTATATACTATGGGATACATTTTATATCATGTGATATGGGGGTTCATGGTATATACTATGGGATACATTTTATATAATGTGATCTGGGGGTTCATGGTATATACTATTGTGCATACATTTATATCATGTGATCAGGGGGTTCATGGTATATACTATGGGATATATTTTATAAAATGTGACCTCGGGGTTCATGGTATATACTATGGGATATATTTTATATAATGTGATCTTGGGGGTTCATGGTATATACTATGGAATACATTTTATATAATGTGATCTGGGGGTTCATGGTATATAATATGGCATACATTTTATATAATGTGATCTGGGGGTTCATGGTATATACTATGGGATATATTTTATATAATGTGATCAGGGGGTTCATGGTATATACTATGGGATATATTTTATATAATGTGATCTCGGGATTCATGGTATATACTATTGCATACATTTTATATCATGCGATCAGGGGGTTCATGGTATATACTATGGCATACATTTTATATACTGTGATCTGGTGGTTCATGGTATATACTATGTCATACATTTTATATAATGTGATCTGGGGTTTCTTGGTATATACTATGGGATATATTTTATATAATGTGATCTGGGGGTTCATGGTATATACTATGGCATGTATTTTATATAATGTGATCTGGGGGTTCATGGTATATAATATGGCATATATTTTATATAATGTGATCTGGGGGTTCATGGTATATACTATGGCATGTATTTTATATAATGTGATCTGGGGGTTCATGGTATGTACTATGGCATATATTTTATATAATGTGATCTGGTGGTTCATGGTATATACTATGGCATGTATTTTATGTAATGTGATCTAGGGGTTCATGGTATATACTATGGTATACATTTTATATACGGCGATCTGGGGGTTCATGGTATATAATATGGCATACATTTTATATACTGCGATCTGGGGGTTCATGGTATATACTATGGCATGTATTTTATATGATGTGATATGTGGGTTCATGGTATATAATATGGCTTACATTTTATATAATGTGATCTGGGGGTTCATGGTATATACTATGGCATGTATTTTATATGATGTGATCTGGTGGTTCATGGTATATACTATGGCATATATTTTATATAATGTGATCTGGGGGTTCGTGGTATATAATATGGCATGTATTTTATATAATGTGATCTGGGGGTTCATGGTATATACTATGGCATACATTTTATATAATGTGATCAGGGGGTTCATGGTATATAATATGGCATATATTTTATATGATGTGATCTGGGGGTTCATGGTATATAATATGACATACATTTTATATAATGTGATCTGGGGGTTCATGGTGTATACTATGGGATATATTGTATATAATGTGATCTGGGGGTTCATGGTATATAGTATGGCATACATTTTATATAATGTGATCTGGGTGTTCATGGTATATAATATGGCATATATTTTATTTAATGTGATCTGGGGGTACATGGTATATACTATGGCATACGTTTTATATAATGTGATCTGGGGGTTCATGGTATATAATATGTCATATATTTTATATGATGTGATCTGGGGGTTCATGGTATATACTATGGCATATATTTTATATGATATGATCTGGGGGTTCATGGTATATACTATGGGATATATTTTATAAAATGTGACCTCGGGGTTCATGGTATATACTATGGGATATATTTTATATAATGTGATCTTGGGGGTTCATGGTATATACTATGGAATATATTTTATATAATGTGATCTGGGGGTTCATGGTATATACTATGGCATGTATTTTATATAATGTGATCTGGGGGTTCATGGTATATAATATGGCATATATTTTATATAATGTGATCTGGGGGTTCATGGTATATACTATGGCATGTATTTTATATAATGTGATCTGGGGGTTCATGGTATGTACTATGGCATATATTTTATATAATGTGATCTGGTGGTTCATGGTATATACTATGGCATGTATTTTATGTAATGTGATCTGGGGGTTCATGGTATATACTATGGTATACATTTTATATACGGCGATCTAGGGGTTCATGGTATATAATATGGCATACATTTTATATACTGCGATCTGGGGGTTCATGGTATATACTATGGCATGTATTTTATATGATGTGATATGTGGGTTCATGGTATATAATATGGCTTACATTTTATATAATGTGATCTGGGGGTTCATGGTATATACTATGGCATGTATTTTATATGATGTGATCTGGTGGTTCATGGTATATACTATGGCATATATTTTATATAATGTGATCTGGGGGTTCGTGGTATATAATATGGCATGTATTTTATATAATGTGATCTGGGGGTTCATGGTATATACTATGGCATACATTTTATATAATGTGATCTGAGGGTTCATGGTATATAATATGGCATATATTATATATAATGTGATCTGGGGGTTCATGGTATATAATATGGCATGTATTTTATATGATGTGATCTGGGAGTTCATGGTATATAATATGGTATGTATTTTATGTAATGTGATCTGGTGGTTCATGGTATATAATATGGCATGTATTTTATATAATGTGATCTGGTGGTTCATGGTATATAATATGGCATGTATTTTATATAATGTGATCTGGGGGTTCATGGTATATACTATGGCATACATTTTATATAATGTGATATGGGGGTTAATGGTATATACTGTGGCATATATTTTATATAATGTGATCTGGGGATTCATGGTATATACTATGGCATGTATTTTATATAACGTGATCTGGGGGTTCATGGTATATAATATGGCATACATTTTATATAATGTGATCTGGTGGTTCATGGTATATAATATGGCATACATTTTATATAATGTGATCTGGGGGTTCGATGGAATATACTATGGTATACATTTTATATATGTGATCTGGGGATTCATGGTATATACTATGGCATACATTTTATATAATGTGATCTGGGGGTTCATGGTATATACTATGGCATACATTTTATATATGTGATCTGGGGATTCATGGTATATACTATGGCATACATTTTATATATTGTGATCTCTGGATTCATGGTATATAATATGGCATACATTTTATATATGTGATCTGGGGGTTCGTGGTATATACGTTGGCATATATTTTATATAATGTGATCTGGGGGTTCATGGTATATACTATGGCATATATTTTATATAATGTGATCTGGGGGTTCGTGGTATATAATATGGCATGTATTTTATATAATGTGATCTGGGGGTTCATGGTATATACTATGGCATTCATTTTATATATTGTGATCTGAGGGTTCATGGTATATAATATGGCATATATTTTATATAATGTGATCTGGGGGTTCATGGTATATACTATGGCATGTATTTTATATGATGTGATCTGGGAGTTCATGGTATATAATATGGCATGTATTTTATGTAATGTGATCTGGTGGTTCATGGTATATAATATGGCATGTATTTTATATAATGTGATCTGGGGGTTCATGGTATATAATATGGCATGTATTTTAAATAATGTGATCTGGGGGTTCATGGTATATACTATGGCATACATTTTATATAATGTGATCTGGGGGTTAATGGTATATACTGTGGCATATATTTTATATAATGTGATCTGGGGATTCATGGTATATACTATGGCATGTATTTTATATAACGTGATCTGGGGGTTCATGGTATATAATATGGCATACATTTTATATAATGTGATCTGGTGGTTCATGGTATATAATATGGCATACATTTTATATAATGTGATCTGGGGGTTCGATGGTATATACTATGGCATACATTTTATATATGCGATCTGGGGGTTCATGGTATATACTATGGCGTACATTTTATATAATGTGATCTGGGGGTTCATGGTATATACTATGGCATACATTTTATATATGTGATCTGGGGATTCATGGTATATACTAATGGCATACATTTTATATATTGTGATTTGAGGATTCATGGTATATACTATGGCATACATTTTATATATTGTGATCTGGGGTTTCATGGTATATACTATGGCATACATTTTATATAATGTGATCTGGGGATTAATGGTATATACTATGGCATACATTTTATATATGTGATCTGGGGGTTCATGGTATATACTATGGGATATATTTTATATAATGTGATCTGGGGGTTCATGGTATATACTATGGCATACTTTTTATATAATGTGATCTGGGGATTCATGGTATATACTATGGCATACATTTCATATATGTGATCTGGAGATTCATGGTATATACTATGGCATACATTTTATATACTGTAATCTGGGGGTTCATGGTATATACTATGGCATGTATTTTATATAATGTGATCTGGGGGTTCATGGTATATACTATTGGATATATTTTATATAATGTGATCTGGGGGTTCATGGTATATACTATGGCATACATTCTATATAATGTGATCTGGGTGTTCGTGGTATATAATATGGCATACATTTTATATAATGTAATCTGGGGGTTCATGGTATATACTATGGCATACATTTTATATAATGTAATCTGTGTGTTCATGGTATATAATATGGCATACATTTTATATAATGTGATCAGGGGGTTCATGGTATATACTATGGGATACATTTTATATATTGTGATCTGGGGGTTCGTGGTATATACTATGGCATACATTTTATATTCTGTGATCTGGGGATTCATGGTATATACAATGGCATACATTTTATATACTGTAATCTGGGGGTTCATGGTATATAATATGGGATATATTTTATATAATGTGATCTGGAGATTCATGGTATATAATATGGCATGTATGTTATATAATTTGATCTGGGGGTTCATGGTATATACTATGGCATGTATTTTATATAATGTGATCTGGTGGTTCATGGTATATAATATGGCATACATTTTATATAATGTGATCTGGGGGTTCAATGGTATATAATATGGCATACATTTAATATAATGTGATCTGGGGGTTCGATGGTATATACTGTGGCATACATTTTATATATGTGATCTGGGGATTCATGGTATATACTATGGCATACATTTTATATAATGTGATCTGGGGGTTCATGGTATATACTATGGCATACATTTTATATATGTGATCTGGGGATTCATGGTATATACTATGGCATACATTTTATATATTGTGATCTGTGGATTCATGGTATATACTATGGCATACATTTTATATATTGTGATCTGGGGTTTCATGGTATATACTATGGCATACATTTTATATAATGTGATCTGGGGATTAATGGTATATACTATGGCATACATTTCATATATGTGATCTGGGGGTTCATGGTATATACTATGGGATATATTTTATATAATGTGATGTGGGGGTTCATGGTATATACAATGGCATACATTTTATATAATGTGATCTGGGGATTCATGGTATATACTATGGCATACATTTCATATATGTGATCTGGAGATTCATGGTATATACTATGGCATACATTTTATATACTGTAATATGGGGGTTCATGGTATATACTATGGCATGTATTTTATATAATGTTAATTGGGGGTTCATGGTATATACTATTGGATATATTTTATATAATGTGATCTGGGGGTTCATGGTATATACTATGGCATACATTTTATATAATGTAATCTGGGGGTTCATGGTATATACTATGGCATACATTTTATATAATGTGATCTGTGTGTTCATGGTATATAATATGGCATACATTTTATATAATGTGATCTGGTGGTTCATGGTATATACTATGGGATACATTTTATATATTGTGATCTGGGGGTTCGTGGTATATACTATGGCATACATTTTATATACTGT
The DNA here is from genome assembly GCA_032622095.1 of Siphonodentalium dalli. Classification (NCBI taxonomy): domain Eukaryota; kingdom Metazoa; phylum Mollusca; class Scaphopoda; order Gadilida; family Siphonodentaliidae; genus Siphonodentalium; species Siphonodentalium dalli. Next base: position 98,328,159 of record CP136068.1, read on the forward strand.
GATCTGGGGATTCATGGTATATACAATGGCATACATTTTATATACTGTAATCTGGGGGTTCATGGTATATAATATGGGATATATTTTATATAATGTGATCTGGAGGTTCATGGTATATAATATGGCATGTATTTTATATAATTTGATCTGGGGGTTCATGGTATATACTATGGCATGTATTTTATATAATGTGATCTGGGGGTTCATGGTATATACTATGGCATACATTTTATTTACTGAAATCTGGGGGTTCATGGTATATACTATGACATGTATTTTATATAATGTGATCTGGGGGTTCATGGTATATACTATGGCATACATTTTATATAATGTGATCTGGGGGTTCGTGGTATATACTATGGCATACATTTTATATACTGTAATCTGGGAGTTCATGGTATATAATATTGCATATATTTTATATAATGTGATCTGGAGGTTCATGGTATATAATATGGCATGTATTTTATATAATGTGAACTGGGGGTTCATGGTATATACTATGGCATGTATTTTATATAATGTGATCTGGGGGTTCATGGTATATACTATGGCATACATTTTATTTACTGAAATCTGGGGGTTCATGGTATATACTATGACATGTATTTTATATAATGTGATCTGGGGGTTCATGGTATATACTATGGCATACATTTTATATATGTGATATGGGGGTTCATGGTATATAATATGGGATACATTTTATATAATGTGATCTGGTGGTTCATGGTATATACTATGGCATACATTTCATATGATGTGATCTGGGGGTTCATGGTATATAATATGGCATGTATTTTATATAATGTGATCTGGGGGTTCATGGTATATACTATGGCATACATTTTATATAATGTGATCAGGGGTTTCATGGTATATACTATGGCATACATTTTATATAATGTGATCTGGGGGTTCATGGTATATACTAAGGGATACATTTAATATAATGTGATCTGGGTGTTCATGGTATATACTATGGAATACATTTTATATAATGTGATCTGGGGGTTCATGGTATATAATATGACATACATTTTATACACTGTGATCTGGGGGTTCATGGTATATAATATGGCATACATTTTATATAATGTGATCTGGTGGTTCATGGTATATACTATGGCATGTATTTTATATTATGTGATCTGGGGGTTCATTGTATATACTATGGCATACATTTTATATATTGTGATCTGGGGGTTCGTGGTATATTCTATGGCATACATTTTATATGTGATCTGGGGGTTCATGGTATATACTATGGCATGTATTTTATATAATGTGATCTGGGGGTTCATGGTATATACTTTGGGATATATTTATTACACCGGATAAGTTGATAATACAACGTTTTGGAGCGTACACTTTCAAATGGTATATACTATGGCATATATTTTATATAATGCGATCTAGTGGTTCATGGTATATAATATGGCATACATTTTATATAATGTGATCTGGGGCTTCATGGTATATACTATGGCATGTAATTTATATACTGTGATCTGGGGGTTCATGGTATATACTATTACATACATTTTATATAATGTGATCTGGGGGTTCATGGTATATACTATGGCATGTATTTAATACAATGTGATCTGGGGGTTCATGGTATATACTATTGCATACATTTTATATAATGTGATCTGGGGGTTCATGGTATAAACTATGGCATGTATTTTATATAATGTGATCTGGGGGTTCATGGTATATACTATTGCATACATTTTATATAATGTGATCTGGGGGTTCATTTTATATACTATGGCATGCATTTTATATATTGTGATCTGGGGGTTCGTGGTATATACTATGGCATACATTTTATATAATGTGATCTGGGGGTTCAAGGTATATAATATGGCATATATTTTATATGATGTGATCTGTGGGTTCATGGTATATAATATGGCATATATTTTATATGTGATATGTGGGTTCATGGTATATACTATGTCATGTATTTTATATAATGTGATCTGGGGGTTCATGGTATATACTATGGCATACATTTTATATAATGTGATCTGGGGGTTCATGGTATATACTATGGCATATATGTTATATGATGTGATCTGGGGGTTCATGGTATATACTATGGCATACATTTTATATAATGTGATCGGGGGGTTCATGGTATATACTATGGCATATATTTTATATAATGTGATCTGGGGGTTCATGGTATATAATATGGCATACATTTTATATACTGTAATCTGGGGGTTCATGGTATATACTATGGGATATATTTTATATAATGTGATCTGGGGGTTCATGGTATATACTCTGACATACATTTTATATAATGTGATCTGGGGGTTCATGGTATATACTATGGCATGTATTTTATAAAATGTGATCTGGGGGTTCATGGTATATAATATGGGATACATTTTATATAATGTGATCGGGGGGTTCATGGTATATACTATGGCATACATTTTATATAATGTGATATGGGTGCTCATGGTATATACTATGGCATATATTTTATATAATGTGGTTTGGGGGTTCATGGTATATACTATGGGATATATTTTATATAATGTGGTCTGGGGGTTCATGGTATATACTATGGCATACATTTTATATAATGTGATCTGGGGGTTCATGGTATATACTATGGCATATATTTTATATAATGTGGTCTGGGGGTTCATGGTATATAATATGGCATATATTTTATATGATGTGGTCTGGGGGTTCATGGTATATAATATGGCATATATTTTATATGATGTGATCTGGGGGGTTCATGGTATATAATATGGCATACATTTTATATAATGTGATCTGGGGGTTCATGGTGTATACTATGGGATATATTTTATATAATGTGATCTGTGGGTTCATGGTATATACTTTGGCATACATTTTATATACTGTAATCTGGGGGTTCATGGTATATAATATGGCATACATTTTATATAATGTGATCTGGGGGTTCATGGTATATACTATGGCATATATTTTATATAATGTGGTCTGGGAGTTCATGGTATATAATATGGCATACATTTTATACAATGTGATCTGGGGGTTCATGGTATATAATATGGCATACATTTTATATAATGTGATCTGGGGGTTCATGGTATATAATATGGCATACATTTTATATAATGTGATCTGGAGGTTCGTGGTATATAATATGGCATGTATGTTATATAATTTGATCTGGGGGTTCATGGTATATACTATGGCATGTATTTTATATAATGTGATCTGGTGGTTCATGGTATATAATATGGCATACATTTTATATAATGTGATCTGGGGGTTCAATGGTATATAATATGGCATACATTTAATATAATGTGATCTGGGGGTTCGATGGTATATACAGTGGCATACATTTTATATATGTGATCAGGGGATTCATGGTATATACTATGGCATACATTTTATATAATGTGATCTGGGGGTTCATGGTATATACTATGGCATACATTTTATATATGTGATCTGGGGATTCATGGTATATACTATGGCATACATTTTATATATTGTGATCTGTGGATTCATGGTATATACTATGGCATACATTTTATATATTGTGATCTGGGGTTTCATGGTATATACTATGGCATACATTTTATATAATGTGATCTGGGGATTAATGGTATATACTATGGCATACATTTTATATATGTGATCTGGGGGTTCATGGTATATACTATGGGATATATTTTATATAATGTGATCTGGGGGTTCATGGTATATACTATGGCATACATTTTATATAATGTGATCTGGGGATTCATGGTATATACTATGGCATACATTTCATATATGTGATCTGGAGATTCATGGTATATACTATGGCATACATTTTATATACTGTAATCTGGGGGTTCATGGTATATACTATGGTATGTATTTTATATAATGTGATCTGGGGGTTCATGGTATATACGATTGGATATATTTTATATAATGTGATCTGGGGGTTCATGGTATATACTATGGCATACATTTTATATAATGTGATCTGGGTGTTCGTGGTATATAATATGGCATACATTTTATATAATGTAATCTGGGGGTTCATGGTATATACTATGGCATACAGTTTATATAATGTGATCTGTGTGTTCATGGTATATAATATGGCATACATTTTATATAATGTGATCTGGTGGTTCATGGTATATACTATGTGATACATTTTATATATTGTGATCTGGGGGTTCGTGGTATATACTATGGCATACATTTTATATACTGTGATCTGGGGATTCATGGTATACACAATGGCATACATTTTATATACTGTAATCTGGGGGTTCATGGTATATAATATGGGATATATTTTATATAATGTGATCTGGAGGTTCATGATATATAATATGGCATGTATTTTATATAATTTGATCTGGGGGTTCATGGTATATACTATGGCATGTATTTTATATAATGTGATCTGGGGGTTCATGGTATATACTATGGCATACATTTTATATAATGTGATCTGGGGGGTTCGTGGTATATACTATGGCATACATTTTATATACTGTAATCTGGGAGTTCATGGTATATAATATTGCATATATTTTATATAATGTGATCTGGAGGTTCATGGTATATAATATGGCATGTATTTTATATAATGTTAACTGGGGGTTCATGGTATATACTATGGCATGAATTTTATATAATGTGATCTGGGGGTTCATGGTATATACTATGGCATACATTTTATTTACTGAAATCTGGGGGTTCATGGTATATACTATGGCATGTATTTTATATAATGTGATCTGGGGGTTCATGGTATATACTATGGCATACATTTTATATATGTGATATGGGGGTTCATGGTATATAATATGGGATACATTTTATATAATGTGATCTGGTGGTTCATGGTATATACTATGGCATACATTTCATAAGATGTGATCTGGGGGTTCATGGTATATAATATGGCATGTATTTTATATAATGTGATCTTGGGGTTCATGGTATATACTATGGCATACATTTTATATAATGTGATCAGGGGTTTCATGGTATATACTATGGCATGTATTTTATATACTGTGATCTGGGGGTTCATGGTATATACTATTGCATACATTTTATATAATGTGATCTGGGGGTTCATGGTATATACTATGGCATGTATTTAATACAATGTGATCTGGGGGTTCATGGTATATACTATTGCATACATTTTATATAATGTGATCTGGGGGTTCATGGTATAAACTATGGCATGTATTTTATATAATGTGAACTGGGGGTTCATGGTATATACTATGGCATGTATTTTATATAATGTGATCTGGGGGTTCATGGTATATACTAAGGCATACATTTTATTTACTGAAATCTGGGGGTTCATGGTATATACTATGGCATGTATTTTATATAATGTGATCTGGGGGTTCATGGTATATACTATGGCATACATTTTATATATGTGATATGGGGGTTCATGGTATATAATATGGGATACATTTTATATAATGTGATCTGGTGGTTCATGGTATATACTATGGCATACATTTCATATGATGTGATCTGGGGGTTCATGGTATATAATATGGCATGTATTTTATATAATGTGATCTGGGGGTTCATGGTATATACTATGGCATACATTTTATATAATGTGATCAGGGGTTTCATGGTATATAATATGGCATACATTTTATATAATGTGATCTGGGGGTTCATGGTATATACTATGGGATACATTTTATATAATGTGATCTGGGTGTTCATGGTATATACTATGGCATACATTTTATACAATGTGATCTAGTGGTTCATGGTATATAATATGACATACATTTTATTATACTGTGATCTGGGGGTTCATGGTATATAATATGGCATACATTTTATATAATGTGATCTGGTGGTTCATGGTATATACTATGGCATGTATTTTATATTATGTGATCTGGGAGTTCATTGTATATACTATGGCATACATTTTATATATTGTGATCTGGGGGTTCGTGGTATATTCTATGGCATACATTTTATATGTGATCTGGGGGTTCATGGTATATACTATGGCATGTATTTGATATAATGTGATCTGGGGGTTCATGGTATATACTATGGCATGTATTATATATAATGTGATCTGGGGGTTCATGGTATATACTATGGGATATATTTATTACACCGGATAAGTTGATAATACAACGTTTTGGAGCGTACACTTTCAAATGGTATATACTATGGCATATATTTTATATAATGCGATCTAGTGGTTCATGGTATATAATATGGCATACATTTTATATAATGTGATCTGGGGCTTCATGGTATATACTATGGCATGTATTTTATATACTGTGATCTGGGGGTTCATGGTATATACTATTACATACATTTTATATAATGTGATCTGGGGGTTCATGGTATATACTATGGCATGTATTTAATACAATGTTGATCTGGGGTTCATGGTATATACTATTGCATACATTTTATATAATGTGATCTGGGGGTTCATGGTATAAACTATGGCATGTATTTTATATAATGTGATCTGGGGGTTCATGGTATATACTATTGCATACATTTTATATAATGAGATCTGGGGGTTCATTTTATATACTATGGCATACATTTTATATATTGTGATCTGGGGGGTTCGTGGTATATACTATGGCATACATTTTATATAATGTGAACTGGGGGTTCAAGGTATATAATATGGCATATATTTTATATGATGTGATCCGGGGGTTCATGGTATATAATATGGCATATATTTTATATGTGATATGTGGGTTCATGGTATATACTATGGCATGTATTTTATATAATGTGATCTGGGGGTTCATGGTATATACTATGGCATACATTTTATATAATGTGATCTGGGGGTTCATGGTATATACTATGGCATATATTTTATATGATGTGATCTGGGGGTTCATGGTATATACTATGGCATATATTTTATATAATGTGATCTGGGGGTTCATGGTATATAATATGGCATACATTTTATATACTGTAATCTGGGGGTTCATGGTATATACTATGGGATATATTTTATATAATGTGATCTGGGGGTTCATGGTATATACTATGACATACATTTTATATAATGTGATCTGGGGGGTTCATGGTATATACTATGGCATGTATTTTATATAATGTGATCTGGGGGGTTCATGGTATATAATATGGGGTACATTTTATATAATGTGATCGGGGGGTTCATGGTATATACTATGGCATACATTTTATATAATGTGATATGGGTGCTCATGGTATATACTATGGCATATATTTTATATAATGTGGTCTGGGGGTTCATGGTATATACTATGGGATATATTTTATATAATGTGGTCTGGGGGTTCATGGTATATACTATGGCATACATTTTATATAATGTGATCTGGGGGTTCATGGTATATACTATTGCATACATTTTATATAATGTGGTCTGGGGGTTCATGGTATATAATATGGCATATATTTTATATGATGTGGTCTGGGGGGTTCATGGTTTATAATATGGCATATATTTTATATGATGTGATCTGGGGGGTTCATGGTATATAATATGGCATACATTTTATATAATGTGATCTGGGGGTTCATGGTGTATACTATGGGATATATTTTATATAATGTGATCTGTGGGTTCATGGTATATACTTTGGCATACATTTTATATAATGTGATCTGGGGGTTCATGGTATAAAATATGGCATATATTTTATTTAATGTGATCTGGGGGGTACATGGTATATACTATGGCATACGTTTTATATAATGTGATCTGGGTGTTCATGGTATATAATATGGCATATATTTTATATGATGTGATCTGGGGGTTCATGGTATATACTATGGCATATATTTTATATGATATGATCTAGGGGTTCATGGTATATACTATGGCATATATTTTATATGATATGGTCTGGGGGTTCATGGTATATAATATGGCATATATTTTATATGATATGGTCTGGGGGTTCATGGTATATAATATGGGATATATTTTATATGATGTGATCTGGGGGTTCATGGTATATAATATGGCATATATTTTATATGATGTGATCAGGGGGTTCATGGTATATAATATGGCATATATTTTATATGATGTGATCTGGGGGTTCATGGTATATAATATGGCATACATTTTATATGATGTGATCTGGGGTTCATGGTATATACTATGGGATACATTTTATATAATGTGATCTGGGGGTTCATGGTATATACTATGGCATACATTTTATATAATGTTATCTGGGGGTTCATGGTATATACTATGGCATACATTTTATATACTGTGATCTTGGGGTTCATGGTATATACTATGGGATACATTTTATATAATATGATCTGGGGGTTCATGGTATATACTATGGGATACATTTTATATAATGTGATCTGGGGGTTCATGGTATATACTATGGCATACATTTTATATCATGCGATCAGGGGGTTCATGGTATATACTATGGGATATATTTTATATAATGTGATCTGGGGGTTCATGGTATATACTATGGGATATATTTTATATCATGTGATATGGGGGTTCATGGTATATACTATGGGATACATTTTATATAATGTGATCCGGGGGTTAATGGTATATACTATTGTGCATACATTTATATCATGTGATCAGGGGGTTCATGGTATATACTATGGGATATATTTTATAAAATGTGACCTGGGGGTTCATAGTATATACTATGGCATACATTTTATATCATGCGATCAGGGGGTTCATGGTATATACTATGGGATATATTTTATATAATGTGATCTGGGGGTTCATGGTATATACTATGGGATACATTTTATATAATGTGATCTGGGGGTTCATGGTATATACTATGGCATACATTTTATATCATGCGATCAGGGGGTTCATGGTATATACTATGGGATACATTTTATATAATGTGATCCGGGGGTTAATGGTATATACTATTGTGCATACATTTATATCAGGTGATCAGGGGGTTCATGGTATATACTATGGGATATATTTTATAAAATGTGACCTGGGGGTTCATAGTATATACTATGGCATACATTTTATATCATGCGATCAGGGGGTTCATGGTATATACTATGGCATGTATTTTATATCATGCGATCTGTGGGTTCATTGTATATACTATGGCATACATTTTATATATTGTGATCTGGGGGTTCGTGGTACATACTATGGCATACATTTTATATGTGATCTGGGGGTTCATGGTATATACTATGGCATGTATTTTATATAATGTGATCTGGGGGTTCATGGTATATACTATGGCATACATTATATATAATTTGATCTGGGGGTTCATGGTATATACTATGGGATATATTTATTACACCGGATAAGTTGATAATACAACGTTTTGGAGCGTACTCTTTCAAATGGTATATACTATGGCATATATTTTATATAATGCGATCTAGTGGTTCATGGTATATAATATGGCATACATTTTATATAATGTGATCTGGGGGGTTCATGGTATATACTATGGCATGTATTTTATATACTGTGATATGGGGGTTCATGGTATACTACTATTACATACATTTTATATAATAAGATCTGGGGGTTCATGGTATATAATATGGCATGTATTTTATATACTGTGATATGGGGGTTCATGGTATATACTATTACATACATTTTATGTAATAAGATCTGGGGGTTCATGGTATATACTATTGCATACATTTTGTATCATGTGATCAGGGGGTTCATGGTATATACTATGGGGTATATTTTATATAATGTGATCTGGGGGTTCATGGTATATAATATGGCGTACATTTTATATAATGTGATCTGGTGGTTCATGGTATATACTATGGCATGTATTTTATATCATGTGATCTGTGGGTTCATTGTATATACTATGGCATACATTTTATATATTGTGATCTGGGGGGTTCGTGGTACATACTATGGCATACATTTTATATGTGATCTGGGGGTTCATGGTATATACTATGGCATGTATTTTATATAATGTGATCTGGGGGTTCATGGTATATACTATGGCATACATTATATATAATTTGATCTGGGGGTTCATGGTATATATACTATGGGATATATTTATTACACCGGATAAGTTGATAATACAACGTTTTGGAGCGTACTCTTTCAAATGGTATATACTATGGCATATATTTTATATAATGCGATCTAGTGGTTCATGGTATATAATATGGCATACATTTTATATATTGTGATCTGGGGGTTCATGGTATATACTATTACATACATTTTATATAATGTGATCTGGGGGTTCATGGTATATACTATTACATACATTTTATATAATGTGATCTGGGGGTTCATGGTATATACTATTGCATACATTTTATATAATGTGATCTGGGGGTTCATGGTATATACTATGGCATACATTTATATATATTGTGATCTGGGGGTTCAAAGTATATAATATGGCATATATTTTATATGATGTGATCTGGGGGTTCATGGTATATAATATGGCATAATATCTTATATGTTCTCTGTGGGTTCATGGTATATACTATGGCATGTATTTTAATATAATGTGATCAGGGGGTTCATGGTATATAATATGGCATCTATTTTATATAATGTGATCAGGGGGTTCATGTTATATACCTATGGCATACATTTTATATAATGTGATCTGGGGGTTCATGGTATATACTATGGCATGTATTTTATTATAATGGTGATCTGGGGGTTCATGGTATATACTATTGCATACATTTTATATAATGTGATCTGGGGGTTCATTGTATATACTCTGGCATACATTTTATATATTGTGATCTGGGGGTTCAAAGTATATAATATGGCATATATTTTATATGATGTGATCTGGGGGTTCATGGTATATAATATGGCATATATCTTATATGTGATCTGTGGGTTCATGGTATATACTATGGCATGTATTTTATATAATGTGAATCAGGGGGTTCATGGTATATAAGATATGGCATCTATTTTATATAATGTGATCAGGGGGTTCATGGTATATACTATGGCATACATTTTATATAATGTGATCTGGGGGTTCATGGTATATACTATGGCATATATTTTATATGATGTGATCTGGGGGTTCATGGTATATACTATGGCATACATTTTATATAATGTGATCTGGGGGTTCATGGTATATACTATGGCATATATTTTATATAATGTGACCTGGAGGTTCATGGTATATACTATGGCATACATTTTATATAATGTGATCTGGGGGTTCATGGTATATACTATGGCATACATTTTATATACTGTGATCTGGGGGTTCATGGTATATAATATGACATACATTTTATATGTGATCTGGGGGTTCATGGTATATAATATGGCATACATTTTATATACTGTAATCTGGGGGTTCATGGTATATACTATGGGATATATTTTATATAATGTGATCTGGGGGGTTCATGGTATATACTATGACATACATTTTACATAATGTGATCTTGGGGGTTCATGGTATATACTATGGCATGTATTTTATATGATGTGATCTGGGGGGTTCATGGTATATACTATGGCATACATTTTATATAATGTGATCTGGGGGTTCATGGTATATACTATGGCATATATTTTATATAATGTGACCTGGAGGTTCATGGTATATAATATGGCATACATTTTATACAATGTGATCTGGGGGTTCATGGTATATAATATGGCATACATTTTATATAATGTGATCTGGGGGTTCATGGTATATAATATGGCATACATTTTATATAATGTGATCTGGGGGTTCATGGTATATAATATGGCATACATTTTATATAATGTGATCTGGGGGTTCATGGTATATACTATGGCATACGATTTTATATCATGCGATCAGGGGGTTCATGGTATATACTATGGGATACATTTTATATAATGTGATCCGGGGGTTAATGGTATATACTATTGTGCATACATTTATATCATGTGATCAGGGGGTTCATGGTAGTATACTATGGAATATATTTTATAAAATGTGACCTGGGGGTTCATAGTATATACTATGGCATACATTTTATATCATGCGATCAGGGGGTTCATGGTATTATACTATGGCATACATTTTATATAATGTGATCTGGGGGTTCATGGTATATAATATGGCATACATTTTATATAATGTGATCTGGGTGTTCATGGTATATACTATGGGATATATTTTACATAATGTGATCTGGGGGTTCATGGTATATACTATGGGATATATTTTATATAATGTGATCTGGGGGTTCATGGTATATACTATTGCATACATTTTGTATCATGTGATCAGGGGGTTCATGGTATATACTATGGGGTATATTTTATATAATGTGATCTGGGGGTTCATGGTATATAATATGGCATACATTTTATATAATGTGATCTGGTGGTTCATGGTATATACTATGGCATGTATTTTATATCATGCGATCTGTGGGTTCATTGTATATACTATGGCATACATTTTATATATTGTGATCTGGGGGTTCGTGGTACATACTATGGCATACATTTTATATGTGATCTGGGGGTTCATGGTATATACTATGGCATGTATTTTATATAATGTGATCTGGGGGGTTCATGGTATATACTATGGCATACATTATATATAATTTGATCTGGGGGTTCATGGTATATACTATGGGATATATTTATTACACCGGATAAGTTGGCTAATACAACGTTTTGGAGCGTACTCTTTCAAATGGTATATACTATGGCATATATTTTATATAATGCGATCTAGTGGTTCATGGTATATAATATGGCATACATTTTATATAATGTGATCTGGGGGTTCATGGTATATTACTATGGCATGTATTTTATATACTGTGATATGGGGGTTCATGGTATATACTATTACATACATTTTATATAATAAGATCTGGGGGTTCATGGTATATAATATGGCATGTATTTTATATACTGTGATATGGGGGTTCATGGTATATACTATTACATACATTTTATGTAATAAGATCTGGGGGTTCATGGTATATACTATTGCATACATTTTGTATCATGTGATCTGGGGGTTCATGGTATATAATATGGCATACATTTTATATAATGTGATCTGGTGGTTCATGGTATATACTATGGCATGTATTTTATATCATGTGATCTGTGGGTTCATTGTATATACTATGGCATACATTTTATATATTGTGATCTGGGGGTTCGTGGTACATACTATGGCATACATTTTATATGTGATCTGGGGGTTCATGGTATATACTATGGCATGTATTTTATATAATGTGATCTGGGGGTTCATGGTATATACTATGGCATACATTATATATAATTTGATATGGGGGTTCATGGTATATACTATGGGATATATTTATTACACCGGATAAGTTGATAATACAACGTT